>JAFMSR010000007.1:31304975-31600320 GCA_022818135.1 Saxidomus purpurata
CAACAACAGAAAATCGGTACAGTTGTGGATCAAACTGGTGGTGAAAACATACAGCAGCAAGAAATAACGAATTCAAGTAACAAAAACAGTGTACAAAACACGCAGGACATAAAGCAGTCGCCTAAAAGTACTACTTCACTGAACACAGCGGATGATATAAAATCGAAATTATATGACAGTAAAGAGTCGTCTCAAACTGATGCTTCACTGAATACAGTTGAGGATATAAAACCAAAGTTATATGTGGAACGATCACTGTCGAAAATGCCTTTTACTAAAAAGGTAGTTTCAAAAAAACGAAAACGAGCAGTGACTACAGCCAAACAAAAATGGATTAATTATCTGATATGATTAAGGTGTGTTTATTGTTTTAACAGCATTACAACTTTTTTTATGCATTTATGTTTTAAAAATTCGGTTAAATAAAAAAAAATTACTTTTATGTTTACTTATCGTTTTTTTCTTATAATTTAAAAAAAAAAACCTGAAAAGTAACTGAGTTATTCTGTTTATATATTTCAATCATGCTTTTCTCTGTTTCAGGTGTATTGATAGGGTAACCATTAGCAGATTAACAACGTCATTACCACTTCAGAGTAAACATTAAAACAACTGTAAGCATGAAAAGAAAGTTAGAAAAAAGTCAAACTGAAGAACAACCTTCTTCAAAAGTGTCTAAATTAATCGATATTGATTTTAGTGACACGGATGAAGAACAACTTGTAAAAGATGTTGAGCAAATGGAAACTTTAAATAATAATGAGTTTAGCGACACGGATGAAGAACAGTTAGTAAACATTGCTGAACAGATGGAGAAAGAACATAGAGAAAGAACTGCATCAAAATGCATTTTTTGTGATAAATGCTTTTCAACCATGCAGAAACTTGTGAGACATAAACTGACTCATGTTACAGTTTACAGTTGTGATATTTGTCCAAAACGTTTCAACAGAAAAGACAATTTACAACGTCATGAAACACGATTTCATGGCAGGACTACAACTAAAAATAATGAATCAAGACACCATGAACGAAATAAACATCAACATTCTTCACACAAATTTACTTGCGCACACTGTCTGCAAACATTTGGTGATTATTCATCACTGTTTAGTCATGTAGAGTCTACACACCCTTTACATCAACAAGGTGGGCGTGTAGCATTACCCGAAAAAAGTCTGACGATGGATAGTAGAAACAATGAAAATGAGAAAAATCAAGATGAGTCAAAGACAAAATATCCTACCAGTTCTGAAGACAACAGATGGGAGGAGGACAGTGAATATTCTACTGAAAATCAAAGTGCTTTATCCAGTAATGTACAAAATAGATACTTCTACCCTACCAATCAAAGTAGATATGACTTATTACCATTTTTTGCTGATGTGAAATCTAGAGTGATACAATATTTATACTCGAGACTTAAACGGACGGGTAGTATAAAATGGAATTTATGTGTACAAGTTGAAATGCAGAGAGATCAAGCTGATGGTACTAGTTCTTCAGCAGAGCCCTATTTTAGAGGTAACACTTACGTTACACTTAATGTCGAAACCTTTCAAGAGCATAATTTAAATGAATCATTTCAAAAAATGTTTGCAGCCATGAAAAAATATTTAAGAATGGGGTCCGGATGGTACTTTTTGAAGGTGATTAAGTTAGAGATTCATACGATTAACTATAAGCCATTATCAGGAAAGTCTTACATCTATTTACCTGAAACATTAAACAGAAGTAAATGCTTATTGAACATTGAAAATCAGGATGAGCAATGTTTTCTGTGGTGTATTTTAGCGTCCCTCCATCCCACTAATAGGTCACCGACAAATGTGCAGTCCTATCAAGCATTCAAACATGCTATCAACATGAAGGACATCTTAGTTCCAGTGTCACTAAATCAGATTGATAAATTTGAAACTCAAAATGATAATATTTCGGTAAATGTTTTTGGTTATGAAGAAAAAGAAATTATACCGCTTAGAATCACATCACAAAGGAACAGACTACATCATGTCAATTTATTGTTACTTAAACAAAGAGACAACACCCATTACTGCTTAATTACGAATTTAAATAGGTTTCTGTCGCGCACAAAATCTCATATTGGTCAGTTGTATTTCTGTCCGTTTTGTCTCCACGGATTTTGTAAAACGTCGCTATTGCAAAATCACTTACCATATTGTACACCTCACGGTCCACAAAAGGTGGAATTGCCTGTTGAAGGTGTTGATAACATTTTACAGTTTAAAGATTTTGAAAAGACGCTGAAAGTCCCTTTTGTCATTTACGCGGACTTTGAAACTTTCAATACTAAAATTCATTCTTGTACTCCGAATCCCAAGACACCATACACTGCGCCCTTTGCAAAGTTGGAGGTTTGTGGTTTTGCTTATAAATTAGTCAGTATAGATCCCAAATACACGAAAGCCACTGTTGTTTACAGAGGAGAAAATGCTTCGAAACATTTTCTAGAATGTTTATTAGATGAACAAAAACAAATCAATGAAATACTCAATTGTATACAACCCATGGTTTTAACTGAAGCGGAAACAGTACAAGCAGCCAATGCAACCCATTGCTGCATATGTAAAAAACCGTTTACACAGTACGAAAAAATATATAGGACACTCGTTAGACATCACAATCATATCACAGGGGCTTTCATAGGGATGGCTCATAATGCCTGCAATTTAAACTGTAAGCAAACGAAACATATCCTCGTTATATTTCACAATCTAAAAAAGTTTGATGCTCATATTATTTGTGAAAGTGTAGGTTTGTTCAAAAGCAGTAACCTGTCTTGCATAGCCCAAACGTCTGAAAACTACATTTCTTTTTCATTGGGGCAGCTTCGATTTATTGACAGCCTGCAGTTTCTCCCCACCTCTGTAGAAACACTGGTTGAAAATCTAGCAAAGGATGGTATTGAGGCCTTTCCGCATTTATTAAGCGAATTTCCAGACAAAACACAAGCAACCTTGTTATTACGAAAAGGTGTGTTTCCATACGAGTATTTAGATAATGAAAAGAAATTTGAGGAAACGTGCCTACCATCAAAAGAGGCCTTTTATTCTTCATTAAAAAGGGAGGATATATCACAAGACGACTTTTTACATGCACAACATGTATTCCACACGTTTCATATGCAAACGTTTGGTGACTATCATGATTTGTATGTCAAGTCAGACTGTGTTCTCCTAGCGGACGTGTTTGAGGCTTTCAGAAATGTGTGCATGAAACAATATGAGCTAGATCCTTGCCATTACTACACCAGTCCTGGGTTAGCTTGGGGAAGTTTATTGAAAATGACTGGTGTAAAACTCGAATTAATGACAGACATTGATCAGATCTTGTTTATAGAAAAGGGTATTCGTGGAGGAATCTCTCAAATCTCCAATCGCTACAAAGAAGCCAATAATCCGCTCTTAGACAATTACGATTCCTCTAAACCAACATCGTTTTTGCATTACATTGATGCCAATAATTTATATGGACATGCTATGGTTCAGTGCTTGGCAACAGGGTCATTTAAGTTTTTAAGAGAAAAAGAAATAGAAAAGTTAGATTTATTATCGGTGGCTGAAGTTGCAGATATGGGATACATTGCCGAGGTCTCGTTAGAGTACCCTATAGAAATTCACGATGCTCATAACGATTATCCACTTTGTCCCGAACAAAAACACATTGAGGATTGGAATTTATCTCCATATGCTCGAAAGATATGGTTAAAACTGAATGGGGTCGGCCATAATGATGTCTTTCCACCCAGGTCAACTGTATCCAAACTCATTTGCTCCTTAAATGACAAGAAAAAATATATTCTTCATTACAGAAACTTACAATTATATGTAGAACTAGGCATGAAAATCAAACAAATTCATCGCGTTTTCGCTTTTAAACAAAGTGCCTGGATGAAATCATTCATTGATTTCAATACAGACATGAGAAAAAAAGCCTCCTCAGAGTTTGAAAAGGCATTTTATAAACTGATTAATGTAAGCGTTTTTGGCAAAACAATGGAAGATGTGCGTAAGCATAAAAATATTGAGTTAGTTCACACTGAAAAACGCTTATTAAAACTTAGCGCTAAGGTTACTTACAAATCCTCAAAAATCTTCAATGAGGATTTGGTGGCTGTTGAACTGTTACGCAATAAAGTGAAACTCAATAAACCCAGTTATACGGGTATGTGTGTTCTAGATTTAAGCAAAATTACCATGTACAGCTTTTACTACAAATATCTGAAACCCAAATATGGAGATAGTTTACAGTTACAGTTCACTGATACTGATAGCTTGTTATATTACTGTGAATGTGAAAATATTTATGAGGATATCAAAGACAACTTACATTTATTCGATACCTCAGATTACCCAAAAGGTCACCCATTACAAAGCAATCACAATAAAAAAGTACTTGGAGTCATGTCCGACGAAACAAATGGTATACCTATTAGTAGATTTATTGGTCTCAGAAGCAAAATGTATTGTTATTTATGTGGGGGGAAGGAGGCAAAACGAGCTAAGGGTATATCTAAAATCACCGTAAAAAAGGACCTTTGTTTTGAGCATTACCGGCACACGCTTTTCAACGAAACGGAAATGCTTTCCACCATGTCCACCATACGTTGTCATAATCATCAGATGTATACTGAACGAATATCAAAGCTTGGTCTCTGCGCATTTGATGATAAAAGATATTTATTAAACGCAGTAGAAAGTTTGGCCTATGGGCATTACAAAATCAAAGAGCTTGAACAATAAAATATTGTTTTGAGGTTAGGAAACCATTTTTATAGTATACATGATTTAAAATGTTCTATTTTTCTGTATGTTGTATATGTTTGTATAAAGTTGTATATTCACACTGTATGTAATAAAAACCTATATTACTTTCATTGTGTTCTGTGTTTTATTACTCCTACATATGAGAAAAAAAGAGGCAACTATTTTTCAATATTTTATTTTCGCTACACATGTCTGATTAAATACATTGATATTGGTTACACAGTGAGGATATAAGTATTGCATATAATCCAATATGTATTGATCATTTATACAAAAATCTGTAGCACTAAAGTCCTGAACAATATCAGTGACGCTTCTTCCAATCAGTCTCTGATGGAGAAAATGTAAACAATACAACCCACATACATTGGAATAGTCACTTTGTATTTGTTTATAGTTTGTCCAGACGTTGAAGTTGCGATGAATCAACCATGTTTTAAAGTAGTCACTGTTATACTTGGGTAATCGTCCGTAACTATCAAAGAATTCAACATGGGTGGATGATGATAAAAAGAATGCGCACCAATGCTCTCCTTTATGAAACTGATCGTCCGTGTTAGCAATAAAACCACACGGATATTTAGGTAGTACAGTTGGAAGTAAATTGGCTGCATAAACGCCCAGTACATTTCGTCTTAATACAGGATTACAGTCTATACAGCACATTAGCTGTGACGTGTTCATTACTCTGTAATGATATCTCGCTGTAAATTGACTTCAAAATATCCTGGACTGGAACTCAACACGATACAGCTTATAGGTTCTGCAAAAACAAAACAAAAAATACATAAATAAAATATTTTATTCTAAAACTATATTTTTTAGAAAAATATAAAAAGGAATTTTACAAAAACTAGATTTACTAATTTTAATAGATAAAATGTTTTGTAAGAAAAAAGTTACCTGTTAATGCTGTTCCAAACTGAACCTCGAGTCTGATGTTTCCAGTTTTCAGTAACGTTATATACTGTCCGTGTTGTGCAAAGTTGGGTTCCAGTTGAAAGGCAAACAGTGTACTGCCAGATTGAAACGATATTCTGTCCAGGTCATTCCCAAAATTTTGCTGCCAAGTTCCCGTTACGTTATACAGATTGGAAAACGCTCTCATGAATGTAGCTCCGGTGGTACTATTAAAGTCCAGCTTCAAAGGATTACCTCCTACAGGTATACCATCAGCATATAGGCAGATGCTTTTTATGTCACAGTTCATGAAGTTGAATGCATTCGTCTTATAGTGTCCTGTTACACCCTGGGAGGTATTAAAGGCTATTACTACTCGTTCAGGCTTATGTCCAGAAAACATATTATCCCAGGAAAAAGTTGTACTGCCTGTGGCAATACTTTGCACTCTGCAGTCTGTCTTTGTGAAGGGATATTTTGCGTTTGTGTTTTTCATCATTTCCGCATGACCGTAAATGATTGCTGGATTTACTCTGATCTTTCGAGCTAGCAAGTAGATATCCAGTATGTCAATCTTATAGTCTGGACTGGCCTCGCCTGAATTCAAACAAAACGCTGGAGAGTTTCTGTATAGTTTGAGTTTCACATCCACCCCGTTCAACATGTAACGATCTAACGTAAACAAATCATGAAAGATGGGTCCTTGCATGTCCATCACTTTGGATTCAGCTATAAATTTACTTCTTTCAAGTAAACCATTGTTCGTACTTGACGGATCAGTCACTCCAGGAGAATCGGCGTCATCTGGTAGGTACAGCTGCGACTGCAATTGAGAGTCTTTTGCATCTGCTCCGTATTTCATCAGAGTACTTATCACTGCTCGATATCCATTATAATTGCAAGTAATGGTTGCCTTGTTCTGAAGAGTCACCTCTGTGGTCGAAAATAAAGCTTGTAAAAACATATTTGCTGGCCCCGTTTTCTCTGCAGACCCCAAAGCAGTTCCATTTGCTTTGGTCACTTTCAGTTTCACGTACAGTTGAGATCCTTTCAAATCCAAATAGTCCACAGAATTCTGATTACTGATTTTGAATTCTATTGGACTGTCAGTAGTTACTTGGCTCAAAGGTCTAATTTCCTCAAAGTATACATCGCTAACGCCCACCTGTGTTGGAGGTAAGTCAAATAACGATAACTCAGAAGGTAGTCCCTCGTGAAAACTGTCCTTATTGAGCACTGACATGACTCTTAAAAATTCAATAAATCCTGCTTTGATCTAGTAGTAGTTGATTTCTTTTTTCTTTTAGTCGACTGTTTTCTTACTTTTTTAGATTTCAATTTTTTACCGCCTCTCTGATTCGTTTTTTTTTATTTTATATATTTTTCCAGAACCTTTCTTCGGTTTTCGTTTAGACGTCCGCTTCCTTTGAGAACCTTTCGATTTATGAAACATTTCTGCTACAGTAGACGGGTTTATATTGTCCCGTTTCAATCCGCTTTTGGCTTGTTCAGCTGTCTGCTCTGATGGTATGACCGCTTTTATTGGTGGCTGTTTCGTATCTGAATGAGGCACTGTGTATTGATGCAATGATAGTATTTCAGAATGTCTCGCACCACCACTTTGCAAAAGCTTCATTTTTCCATCAGCTACTTTATCAAAAAAATTCATCTATTTTTGTGGATTAGGCACATACAACTTAGAACTATTCATAGTCACTTAAAAATGGATATGGTTTCAAATGAAGTGTTAGATGCAATGGCGAAGCTAAGAATGAGGGATCACTCACGTCTTTGCATTTTATGTACACCGTAAATTCCAAAAGTTCCTTTTTTCTAATTGGTAAATAATACACTTTATTAAATTGGTAGCTCCAACCCGTTTTTGTATTTTTTTCTACCCGTCTCAACAGTGGCTGTTCTGAGTCATGCACAATGCTTTCTTTACAGATGTCAGTGTATATGTAGAGCTCTTCATTCGTTTTACCGCCTTTAGATTTTGACCTGGCACTGGTGTCCGTAGCATAAAATTCTGTCAATCCGATTCTCCAAAATCCCATCAAAGGTAAAGTTGTATTCAAATGTACTTTGAATTTATACACTTCATTATCAGTAAAATACTTATCACTGCTATCACTTTTTACGTAAATGTACCGATCCATAATTTTCAATGGGGTGTTTCACTTAATATCTTTGACTTCGTCAGCATCTACCCAACTGTTAAATGATTTTGGAAATCCCTGCCATTCGACTAAATATTGTACTTTTTTATTTCGCTTTCTTTTTTTCAGAATTTTCTCAATGAACCATAAACTGTTTTCGTCTTTATTCACTTTTTGCAACTCACTGGTATAAAACCATCCTGATATACTCTCCCCATTTAAGTCCTTTAATTTATACATGGGTATAGCCTGCTTTAGAATGCGTCCAGCTATTTTAAATACCTCTGTAGTGTATTGTTCATTGTAAGCCCTTTGAAATGGCTTTTTCGTAAAACTGATACGTATAAGATCACCAATTTTAAAATGAAATTTGGGGTTTCTTTTTTTGCTTTTCTTTAAATATATCGCTGCCCAGATGTCAGCTTCATTCTTTTTGTTCACGTCATTTGGAGCCATAGAGTTTAAACTACGATGCGGTGTAGCATTGTAACTTGCCACCACATTTTCTAGTTCATCAATATAACGATATGTTCTCTTGTGTCTCATCATTCGGTACAGTTTTTCCTTTAACGTACGCTGCACCCTTTCCACGTAGTTGCTCTTCGGGGTGTTGTTGGTGGTAAAAAAGTATATATCGTTGTCCTTCATCAGTTTCTTAAACCATCTATTGACAAACTCACTTCCCTTATCAGCGCGCACTTTTTTAATGTTCAAAGGAGTCATGTCTTTTAAAATCTTTTTCATTGCACCTAAAACACTTTTTGCTGTCTTGTCTTTCAATGGTTCCACCCACAGTCTTCTGGATAGGATATCTATAGCACACAACAAATACCTCACACCATCATTATATTCAGTCAGGTTTGCCATGGATAACAGATCCACATCTAATTGTTCTCCAATAGACGCCACTCTAACTTGCGCGGTCTTGAATTTATATCTTCTTGGCTTTTGTAAGGCATATGCATCTTGTTCATTGATCCATTGCTTTATAAAGTTTAAAGAAAATTTTCCAGGGTATTTCTTATTGAGTACTTGAAAAAGTTTTTTTGGACCAGAAAAAGCAGCAGCCTTTTTAGAATTAAAGTAATAATTTCTCAACACTTCATCATTTGATCTTTCCATGATGACAGTTCCAACTATTATGTCATTTGTTCTGGATGTTTTCAAGTTTTAACACCAAAAAAATTGTACTTCACATAATTTAGCTTTTTATTATCAAGAATAAAATTCCTTCATTTGAACCTATTATCTATATAAAAAAAACCTATTCTCCCCATCTATAGATCCTTCCATTATGACAGTTCAATCCACAATAATAATCTTTTTTACAGTTGGTTAAGTGTTTATTTCATAAAAACATCATTGCATCATCTTATAATAACACTAGGGTTTAATGACACATGAAACATTTTAAGAGCTAATGAGACATAAACATCTACTTTAATTAAGAATTTTAAGAGTACTTCAAAGCGTACTCCAGGTGTCTGTAATTTAAACCATAAAATTCGTTACAGTATACACATGGAGTCAGTCTATACTTCAAGTTCAAGTGTACTTTGTACGTTGGGTTACAGTTTACCTCCTGGGAGGGTTTCTGTATTTTACCTCCCGTGAGGTATCTATTGCACTCAATTCCAACCTACTGACATCACAGCCGGTAAGGGACGCAACTCTTGGTCGGTAGATTATCGATTAATTGAAAGGGTGTATACGCAATTGGCAAATAGCAATTAGCAATTAGCAATTGGCATGTCCAAACCCGCATTCCATAGCCCAAATGATAGTGATGCAGATATGTTTTACAAAGTTTAGAAAATGATAAAAAGGTAAAGGGGTTTAAACTCAAAGAAAATTTGAATTTTATTAATGGGGCATCCATTCCACTCTGATAAATTTTGTCTTTATAATATTCTTAGTATAATGGCAAAAATGATGAACTTTTACCGTCTAAAATCAGCCATTATCCTTATTAGTTTTAAATGAACGAAGATTGAAACAGAAGAAAAAAAAGTTTTAAAAAATTGGTTCGGATGAGATTTGAACACCATTCGTAAAATTACAGCGCATACGCCTTAACCAATTACACTTCGACAATCGTAACATTTCGACGATCGTCTACATATACGCTGGAAAGGTAACGTTATATAAATCTGTATAAAGAACGACAACTCTTGCATTTCTGGGATCCTTAAATAAAGAATGACAACTCTTGCATTTCTAGAAAAATAGACTGTGTCTACCGTTTTCGTTTCAGAAGTACCTAAAGTTTTCAATGAAAAGAGACGCATATATTCGATCTAGTGCTTAACTCTTTACTCACTACGGATTAAATATAGCGGGCCGCTTCTGCGGCCCGCAATAAATCTATATTGTAACAGGTTGTATATAACCTTGAATGGAGAGCTATTTATAGATAAATGATCACAGGTTGTGCATACACTACAATTTCTGTTAATGTTAATGGTTTATGCAGGACTCAAAATTGGATAATAGTGATTCAGTTTATTGTTTTGGATTTATTATCTCGGCAGTAAAGCTGCGAGTGCCACTATTCAAAAGTGGGGATTTACCTATACAACAACAACAATATTGCTGGCAGGGAAATTTCTTTTAATAAATCTTTGATTTGATTTGATTTGATGAGAATTTTATCAAGGTCCGTCCCAAAGAGCATGTATGTTAGCTTAGTATTGGGATGAGACCCCGGCATGTCTCCCATCATGCCTAGAAAGACAACTTTTGATGCCAAAATACAGGAGAAATTTACCTGAATGCAATTTCCAGCAAGTATAGCCAAAGGTTGTTTGTGATTGGTTGCCAAAGAGTAGGCCCAATTTTAATATGCACGAGCATGCACAAACCCACTCAGTCAGCCTAGCCAGTTTGGAAGTTTTAAACATCTAAACATAAACACACCGAGCTAGTGTTTTTTGTGAGACTGTTTTCTCGAAAATTACCCAAGTCGTTTAACAAAGTTAAATAACTCACTGATATTTTACAATTGGGGAAAATTATTGTTTGAATGAAGAATTCAACCAAAATGATTTATTTTGGGCTGTGCCTGATTGTTACTTTTGTTTCAATAGGGATATACATGTTGCAAGAAAAACAAATCGTTTGGCGTGGACGCTGTGATTTGGTGCCGCTTGATCCGTGGGATGGTTCCATAATGCGGTTTTTTAATGATCCGGAACCACTGTCTTGCTCGCACCGTGAACAACTCATGTTCGTGGATGATCGTGGATATTTAGTATTTAATGACACGGTGATGTATAAGTATGATTTAGACGTGAAGCTACTGCGGTGCACCTACAGTATCGTAAAAAGAATGAATAATGATTTTGGTGTAACGTTTGAAAGGGAAATTAACTTTATGGCTCCGGTGTTCATAAAAGGTCATATATTTCGTGTAAAATGTGTAAACGTAAGAGACATTGTGTACCTCTATCTTCATTTTAATTCACTATGGAATGATGATGCAAAATCCGCCGATGAAATAGAAAAGGAAAGCATTGCAAATCCTAGCCTGATTATAATTGGAATCGACTCAGTTTCTAGATCTCATGCGATACGTAGTATCCCACAAACTTACAAGTTTCTTCAAGAAGAGTACGGAGCGTATGATTTCGAGGGATACAGTAAAGTGGGCGAAACTACCGGGCCTAATCTTTTGGCGCTTTTGTCTGGAGAATCATTTAACAATTTCCGTGTACCAATCCCCCATCTTAAGTTTGCAGATGCATGGCCTTGGATTTGGAAAAACAAAAATATGAAAAATTGTGCGACACTTTTTGCTGAGGACACCCCTGATATTCCAATGTTTAAAAGGCGTTTCAAATTCGCACCTACAGATTATTATTATAGACCATTTACTCTAGGAATGTCAAAATTCGAACCAAGAGTCGTCGATAACCTTGGCAAAGTTTCTCGTAGCTGTTATGGAGTTAATGAGCAGTTTGATTTGCAGATAAAATATTTCAAAGGTTTTCTGTCGAGGTACGCCGGAAAAAGAAAGTTTGCAATGCTGTGGATTAATAGCTTAGCCCATGATGACTTCAATGGTTTACAACTCGGGGACGCCAGGTTACGTGAATTATTCAAATGGATGAAATATACATATCAATTACAAAACACACTATTCATGATACTCAGTGACCATGGCAACCGAGGAAGTCAAGCTTCCACGACGTTCATAGGTAGAGCTGAGAATTCAAGGCCGTGGTTTATGATTCATGTTCCAATTTTCCTTAGAAATGAATATCAAAGTTTAAACAGCACATTGTCACTCAACACTAAACGGCTTGTTACCCCGTACGACGCATATCAAACACTGTCAGATATCATAAACAATATTCCTTTTAAACAACACAGCGTGAAAGAAGTACAGCAGAAGCTCGTAAGGAGAAACTTACTACACGAAATACCCAAAGATCGTACATGTGCTGATGCAGGGCTTGATGGAGAGTTCTGTTCTTGTGAACGAAAGACAAATATCTCTACAAAGCTTAAACTGGTTAAGGATATATCGAACTTTCTTGTGAGTAACATTAACAGCATTTTATCTCAACACCAAAACAATTGTCATGTATTTACATTACATGATGTTATAGATTCTTTCGTTATCTATTCCCAAATAGACTATGATATAGCCTGGAGAAAGTTATGGAGGCAATCAATTCCAGCATATATCTACAATTATATGTTGTCTTGGGTACATGTACGAAATGCATCAGAAAAACGAATTGGTCGTTATACGGTCGTAATTTCAACTCTCCAAGGAAACGCTGTCTTTGAAGGAACTGTTGATTTTTGGGGGTATGGAACAACTTCGAACTCAAAACAAATGAATATGGTTGGTGAACCAAAGCGTCTAGACTGGTATGGTAACACGTCGCACTGTGTGAAGGAATATGTATTGAAACCATTTTGTCATTGTAGGCAAATGTAGTGATGTAAAAGTATATAGATTCTTTTTTAAAAATCACCGAAATTGGGATTCAGATAATTTCGTTTTATATGAACCCTCTGTCGTAAAATGAAACAAACTGGACAAAAGGCGCCAAAACGCTGTGAAATGAACTATGGTTTTTATTATACCTAAAACAGCACAATCTTTTTTTTATTTTAACAACTTTTACATGATGAATCGTTTGATCACCTTATATAATATGTAGATTTGGCATGTATTAACATCGAATTCAAGATATCTTAAATTGAATTTCACCGCGCTGAAACTGATTTAGAGAGGTCTCTAATGGAATTAGACCTCTCTAAATTAATTTGTAGCGAGCTATAACACAATTAGAGATGCCCTCAAATTAATTAGAGACATCTTCGATCCAATTGCAGAGCTCTTAAAACAGCTGAATTACACCTTAATGTTTGATATCTCCAATTGAATTGGAGATGTCTAAAATAAATTTATGAGGGCTAAATATGTGAGGGTCGGTAAACCATCACTCTCCATATCTAACAATTATTCAAAAATTAATTATGCATAAATATGAGTTCAATATGCAATGTCACAATTCATTTACATTCTTGACATATGTAAGTCTTATAATGATTGTATAAGAGGCAAAAATTCAAATGAATATGTAAATAAATATGAAAAGAAAAAAAGAAAAGAAAACCTTAGCTTGTCACATAAAGTATTATTTGCCAGCTTTTAAAAATGAATCTGTTTTCTGGTTTTTTATAAGGTAATTATTTAACAACCAAGATCTATATAGTTTTACTGAGATTGATAAACATTCTTCAGTTTATCACAGAATGTATTATTTGCCAGCTTTAAAAATCTGTTTTCTGTTTTTTTCATTGCAATCATCAACATATTGTTTACCACAGTTAAAACTTTGCCTAATTCAAAGATATGATTTGTCAGAGGCACAAATTTGACATAGGGCCTATATGACATTATCACTTATGTGATTGTTTAAATCTGAAAATGGAATGTTACTAGTAACGGTTTATAAGTTCAAAGTTCAGTAAATCTTTATAAATATGAACAAAAACTGTTATTATCTAGCAGGTGGATACATGTACTGTACCTTCTTTGTATCATCTATTTGAAGTCAATTTAGTACACCAAGTGACTTTGCAAAAGACTTCAATAATGTTCTATACATCCGACATTGTAATATGTATATATATTTGTTGTAAATAGATAAGTTTCTATTTTGAAAACCTGTGTAAAATTCATCCTTATTGCAGGTAAAAGTTGTTGTTGTTTTTTTGGCTCCAGATAGTATATTGCTTTTTGCTAGTTGTACAATAAAACATTTCCCTTTTGTAAGTTAACACTACAGGTGATAATAGGTGCAATACATTATCAATGATATTAATACATGCTGTAATTTGTATTTAAAGAAGTTTTTTGTTTACTTGTGTTGCTGTAATGTGCAATTTTCAAGTTCAAAAGTTGCATTTTTTTGCATTTTTCTATTATACCTTTATGTTAAGGAGAAAGAGCATTACTCAAAATATCAATTTATAACCTGGTCTCATGTATGAAAAATGGTTTGCACATGATTTATGGAGATTATAATATGGTTTTGAATCCTTCTATTGATAACTATAATTATAAACATTCTAATGTTAGACCTTTCTAACTTAAACTGAAACGTAAACGAAAACTTAATCCATACTTGCAATGAAAACCAGGGGCTTTCTCAAATGTAATAAATAGCTATGAATCAAACTAGTACAATACCACAGTGGTTTGTGACTTAAATACATGAGCTGTAAGCATTTTTAGAGTTTGATGAAACAAACACATGTCTGATTCACCGACGGAAGGAAATGCCAAGAATTGGGTCATATTGAGATTATCGACTAATTCGTCTTTATCTTTCTTATAGAGTGCTCTACCAGTATTCTGTATCTCAGAATTATTCTGTTAATCTTGCGAAACTTTCGTCCCTCTTACGTCACGTCTGACAGGGTGTCGATGAATTTCCCCCCGCCGGGACACATGCATATGAACATATAAGCTTCTGTCATTAACTTGAAATATAGCGCATCATTAAGACAGTCCGGAATTCCCGACTCGCTTTACATACAATATCATCTTTATCTATACAAATTTGGTACGTATGACTTGGAAGTTCCTGTAACAAGAATGAAACTTATAATTGGCTCATTCATAGGATGAAATACTGTATATATATATATATTTATTAAATACAGAAATTAAAAGATTACTGGTTCAGTACAAGTATACAGAATTCCGCGAGCACTACTTCGTATCCCTGTGGTGTTGTGCACAATCAAATTGTAAAAATTGTGAATTCAGTGCAGATCAAGCGTAAAATATGTATGCACATAGCTAAATTGCTCTACATGACTGAAATGATTATAAGTACTGTATAACGCTTTAAATATGCGGTGCAAATGGTTTATCCGTTTTGAATATGTCATAAAGTTGCCAAAATCGCAACAACCGCCAAAATATCATTTAAGGCATATCGCGGACAGAAACTTTAAGGAATATTAGATGCTAAAATCGATTACCACTCTTCTGACGTAAGGTTACAACAATAGCGGTAAAGCAAGCCATATTACTATTCATTCCAAAAAGAGATACCTCTATAATTTCAGAAAAATACCATTCGTTTTAATAGAGATATCTCTTTCACGCTAAGACATATCTTTGTATTACATAAACATGTCCTCTAAACTTTAAGTGATATCTATAGAGATATCTATTTAACATTATTTGAGAGATATCTTTCTACTTTTGAAAGATATCTCTCAAAGTTACAGAGATATCTCTGTGTTTTCAAACAGATATCTCTTTTCAGAGATATCTTCTGATTTAAGTGAGATATTTCTCTTTGGTAGAGAGATATCTCTTTAATATTGGGAGATGTCTTCCAAAACATGAGATATCTGTATCAAAAGAAAGATATCTCTTAATAAACAAGGATATGTCTGAATTTTAAAGATATCCCCCTATTCTAGGAGATATATCCTTTTTAATCAAATAGTAAAAGAACTTAAAATATACTAGTGATGAACATTTTCTCTGTTTTCTTTTGATAACTCCGTTTATTTTCAGTAATACATGTAAAAGAAATTAAATAATGATATATATTATTCATATTCCTCATATTTCATTTCCTCAATCCAGTAACAATCATGTAATGATGCAGCTGTTGTCACCCTTTGAATTTCATACCGGTTATTTTTTAAGGTTACATATTGGCGGTGTACTGCAGCGCTTTATATATGCGTTGTTTTGATTTGGCACAATCAATGTAGCAAAAAAAAAAATCGCCCGTAAAACTGAACTGGAAAATGGAAGATGTGTTGTTGTGTTGAGAAATCCCCCAATTTATTTCCGAAGTACGTATTACATTAAGTTAGAAAGGCCTATAATAACAGTAAAGCAAGATTGAAACTGCTATAATTTATTGAGGAAAGGCAACTACTTGACCCATTTAAAGAATCCTGTCCAAATATACATAGATACACATGGCGGCGTTCAAACCCGCTACAGCAAGCACCCTTGGATTTCTTTTTAGTCACTGAGGACTTACTTCCAAATATTAAAAAATGTGATATTGAATCCAGTTATAGATCAGACCATTCTATAATCACTATGAGTTTAGAGTTTACTAAAGTGCAACATTGTAAAGGCATTTCGAAACACAACAATTCACATTTACATGATATAGAATACATTGATTGCATCAACAACAAAAAAATAAACGAGATAAAGCAACAATATTGCCTGCCTGTATATAATTTAAGAAACATACAATTTGTTCCCCTAGATGAAATTCAGTATGTGATAAATGATCAGTTATTTTTAGAAACATTACTAATTGATCTGAGAGGAGTTGCAATATCCTATGGTGCATATAAAAAGAGAATGTCTAATCAGAATGAGACACAAATTATTAAAAAAATAAACAAAATTGAAGAGAATTTCAATGAACAAAACACTGAACTTAAAAACTCAATTAAAAGATATAGGGGAGAACAAGTTGAAAAATTAAATGGATAGATGAAGGCGAAAAGCCATCAAGTTTCTTCTGCAATTTGGAAAAACAAAATCATGTCCGTAAAATAATCTCAAAGATTGAAAGAGAAAATGGAACTATTATAACTAAACAAAATGAAATCTTGTCTGAAATACAAAAATTCTATAAAACATTATACTTAAGTCATGATGATAAACTTTCAGACGTTGGTCTTGAGAAGCTCTTTGAAAAGGTGCCAATTAATAAATTAAATAAAGACGACAACATAAAGATTGAAGGTAAAATAACATATTGTGAGGCAAGTAAAGTATTATATGAGAAATGATAAAACGCCTGGAAGTGATGGCTTTTCAGTTGACTTCTTTAAAATGTTCTGGAAATAATCAGGTCATTTTATAGTTCGCTCTCTGAATTATTTGTTTGATATAGGCCAGTTATCTATTACTCAGAGACAGGGTATTATAACTTGTATTCCAAAAACAGAGAGTCGAGACAGTTTTTAAAAAACTGGAGACCTATCACTCTTTTAAACACTGTTTACAAAATAGCTTCGGGCACTATTGCAGGAAGAATAAAAACAGTTTTAAACAAATTAATAAGTACATAGCAAACAGGATTCGTAAAAGACAGGTTTACAGGGGAAAGCACAAGATTTATTTATAACATTATGCCTTATGCAGAGGAAAACAATATTCCGGGTCATTTATTGTTAATAAATTTTGAAAAAGCTTTTGACTCCATTTCCTGGTCTTTTAGAGAAAAAACTCTAAACTTTTTCAAATTCTCAGAAAGCCTCGTCAAACGGTTGAAACTGTTCTATACAGATATACAAGAATGCATATGTCAGTGTGGCTTTTTGACACAATTCTTTGGTATTGACCGCGGCTGTCTACAAAGTGATCCTTTGCCACCTGACCTATTTATCTTGTGTACTGAGATTCTTACCCAGATTATGAAAAATAATAAAGGTATTAAAGGTTTAAGAGTCAATGGAGTAGAACATTTACTGTCACTCTTTGCAGATGATACATCTCTCATACTTGATGGATCTAGTAAATCCTTAAATGAAGCCTTAGCAGCATTGGACTACTTTGCAAGCGTATCTTGCCTTAAAATCAACTTTGAAGATTGGTGATGGTTGATGTTGAGGAATGGACCCATGGCCCAAAAATTCAAAGAGACCAAGCTTAACTTATACCGTACGCAGATCCGGAGTAGATCTGATACCAAGTTTGATATTATGAAAATAGTGTCCTAAGGTTTTCAGCCCATAACGGTCAATTTTCAATTGTTATTTTCATTAACTATATCCTTTCAATGATTCATTTACAAATTCTGAAAGATATTTAGGCCACACCAATTTGATTAATAGTTCTTCGGAATTTTTCTCTAAAAAAATGGGGCGGGCGAGCGAAATTTTTATTTTTATTTTATTTTTTACTTCTCAAATTTTCACAGGCGGCGAGTACTTTTTTTATTTTTTTTATTTACTTTTCGAAATTTCACATGCGCGGGCACTTTTTAAAATATTCTTTATTTACTTTTTTAAATTTCACATGCGGCGGGCACTTTTTTAATTTGATGTTTTGACCTTTTTTACTTCTCAAAATTAGAAGGTCCCATACATGTCTGAAATAAATCACATAATTATATCCTATCTTTGTATGTAATTATAACAAGAAGTGTCAGTAGTGCTTGCCATTAAAACAAAATGTTCGCAGTACAAAAATCTAAAGGATCTGTATAAACAAGGGTCACAAGTAGCACGATAGTAAGCCAAGAGTTTTCAAACTTAATTGTTTACTACATTTTTAAATTAATTAAGTAGTTGCACACAAGACGTCAACTAGGAATTTTAAGTACAAATCAAGAAACATGTTCACAGAGTTATCTTCCCTTGCTTACAGCTAAGTGTCATAAGTATTCCAACTTTCAAAGTAATCTCTCAAACGGTCAAGTCAACAAGTGGACAAGAATGAAAATTTTAACTGAGTTTTTAAGTCGAAAAGGGCCATAATTCAAATGAAATCCTATGCATAGTAACCTTCTCCTGCCTATATATGTTTGGAGATCATGATGGTAAATAAGTATTCCAACTTTCTAAGTAATATCTCAAACAGTTAAGTTAAAAGTTGACTGGTAAAAAAACTTAAACGAGGTTCTAAGTCGATAAAGGGCCTTAATTAAAAAAAGTCTGACAGAGTTACCTTCTCTTGCCTATAGATTGGTGTATTGATTTAAAACAAGAGCACCGCAAAGCGCAGCAAGATACGCCCGAATAGTTGTATCAGAGAATGGGAGCAAAATTTAGGCTGTTGAAGCCCAACGGACAGGAACAAGAATAAAAAATTGAAGTTATATAAAAAAATCTAAGTCCCCAACCAGAAAATCCTAACCTGGTACAAAAATGTCAAAAAACACCAAAAAATTGGAGGTACCATTCATGTTGTACCACAGAAAAGTGGTCTCGGTTTTTCCGTACTGCCAATAATAAAAAAGTTACAAAATATGCTATTGATAGTAACATAAAAGGGAAGTAATTCAATAAAAAAATTAAGCAAACAAAATAGAATCTCCCAAATAAAAACAAGAGCACTGTAATCAAGAGCAAATGCAGAGCAATATCCAAACAGTTATATGACGCTTGAACCCTAAGTGTGACCTTGACCTTGAAGTGAGCCATCCGAAACATGGCTTCTGCACATCGTCTCAATGTGGTAAACAATTGTGTCAGGTTTCTTCGAAATCCTTCACGGGGTTCAAGAGTTACAGAGCGGAAGGGAAACAAAATCAACCCTAAGTGTGACCTTGACCTTGAATCCAGCCATCCAGAACATTGCTTCTGCACGTCGTCTCAGTCTGGTTAACATTTGTGCCAGGTTTCTTCGAAATTCTTCAAGAGGTTCAAGAGTTACAGAGCGGAAGGGAAACAAAATCATATGACCTTTGACCGCTAAGTATGACCTTGACCTTGAATCCAGCCATCCGGAACATTGCTTCTGCACGTCGTCTCAGTCTGGTTAACATTTGTGTCAGATTTGAAATCCTTAAAGGGGTTCAAGAGTTACAGAGCGGAAGGGAAATTGCTAACGGACAGACGGACGGACGGACGGACAGACGGACAGACGTCCGGAACATTGCTTCTGCACGTCGTCTCAGTCTGGTTAACATTTGTGTCAGGTTTCTTCGAAATCCTTCAAGGGGTTCAAGACTTACAGAGCGGAAGGGAAACAAAATCATATGACCTTTGACCGCTAAGTATGACCTTGACCTTGAATCCAGCCATCCGGAACATTGCTTCTGCACGTCGTCTCAGTCTGGTTAACATTTGTGTCAGGTTTCTTCGAAATCCTTCAAGGGGTTCAAGAGTTACAGAGCGGAAGGGAAACAAAATCATATGACCTTTGACCGCTAAGTATGACCTTGACCTTGAATCCAGCCATCCGGAACATTGCTTCTGCACGTCGTCTCAGTCTGGTTAACATTTGTGTCAGGTTTCTTCGAAATCCTTCAAGGGGTTCAAGACTTACAGAGCGGAAGGGAAACAAAATCATATGACCTTTGACCGCTAAGTATGACCTTGACCTTGAATCCAGCCATCCGGAACATTGCTTCTGCACGTCGTCTCAGTCTGGTTAACATTTGTGTCAGATTTGAAATCCTTAAAGGGGTTCAAGAGTTACAGAGCGGAAGGGAAATTGCTAACGGACAGACGGACGGACGGACGGACAGACGGACAGACGTCCGGAACATTGCTTCTGCACGTCGTCTCAGTCTGGTTAACATTTGTGTCAGGTTTCTTCGAAATCCTTCAAGGGGTTCAAGACTTACAGAGCGGAAGGGAAACAAAATCATATGACCTTTGACCGCTAAGTATGACCTTGACCTTGAATCCAGCCATCCGGAACATTGCTTCTGCACGTCGTCTCAGTCTGGTTAACATTTGTGTCAGGTTTCTTCGAAATCCTTCAAGGGGTTCAAGAGTTACAGAGCGGAAGGGAAACAAAATCATATGACCTTTGACCGCTAAGTATGACCTTGACCTTGAATCCAGCCATCCGGAACATTGCTTCTGCACGTCGTCTCAGTCTGGTTAACATTTGTGTCAGGTTTCTTCGAAATCCTTCAAGGGGTTCAAGACTTACAGAGCGGAAGGGAAACAAAATCATATGACCTTTGACCGCTAAGTATGACCTTGACCTTGAATCCAGCCATCCGGAACATTGCTTCTGCACGTCGTCTCAGTCTGGTTAACATTTGTGTCAGGTTTCTTTGAAATCCTTCAAGGGGTTCAAGAGTTACAGAGCGGAAGGGAAATTGCTAACGGACAGACGGACAGACGGACACCGAGGCGATAACATAATACGTCCCTTCGGGCGTATAACAAGTATTCCAAGATTCGCAGCAATACTTTAAAGGATTAAGTTAGCAAGTGGATTTTACCCATATTCAATGTATTTTCCAAGTCAAAAAAAAGGCATAATTCTGTCGAAAACCTTCACAGAGTTATGTACTCTTGTCTGTTGATGGAGGAAGAGTACACGTGTTTTTTTCCAATTGTCACCCATCACCGCGACGCCCAGCCATCGTGTCCACGCAAAGTTGGTCATCCAAATGTCCCCCAGAATCACCCGTCGACCTAATTAGAGTGTCCGATCACGGTGACCATTTGTCTGGACAGTGTTTCGCGTAGTCCACATTCGGGTCGTGACTTGAAATTTAATGTTTTTACTGATTAACTTTTATTTATCAATAAAAAATAGAAATATGTTTGTATTTCGATGTTTTTCGAGCTACCGGAAAGTGTTGTTACACGAACGCTTGAATTTGAGACACTTGTAACAAAAAGAGTTTAAAATGAACCGAAAGTACCTGAAATTAGCGACAATTTTTAGCGCTGCGCAAAAAATAAAATTTGATTTCTGACGGACATGCGGCGGGGTCTTTTTTTTTTTATTTTCCACTTTAGTATTTTGAAGTAGCGGAAAATCCGACGAACTATTAATCAAATTGGTGTGGCCTTACCGTCTCATTAAAAAAATACGTGTACATGGAATTTTATACCCCTAGCCTCATCTTGTAAATAACTAACTGAACGGTATACCAGAAAGAATAATTTGTCAATATTCAGTAACCATTATATAACAATTAAACATAATTTTGGTAATTAATTCAGTATTCACTGTACAAATACATTAACAACACATTCACTTATGAGACTGCCCAAATGATAGTGATGTAGTTATGTTTACAAAGTTAAAAAAATGACAAAAAGGTGAAGGTGTTTAAACTCAAAGAAAATGCAAATTTTAAATGACCAGATCTAAAATCAGCCATTAATTATCCTTACTAGTTTCACATGAATGAAGATTTTTATGATTTCTTGCCGTAAAATATTTAGTAAAACAGTAAGAAGAAAATTAAAAAAAAAAATTGGATTCGGATGGGATTTGAACTCCACTTGTACATAAATAATTTAAATTTCATTGACTGCCTTCAGCAAACATTACCTTATTTTACTATTCAAAAATTAATTATTATTACTTTTACGACACAATCTCCGATTAAAAACAATGTTCAACTCAAGTTCAATTTTATTTGCAAGACCAGTACATCATTTCAGCAGAATATTCAGTTCAGCTACATTTATATTATATGATTAAAATTATTAGTAGCATAAACTTACATTTTTTTCTTCATGGAAAGTATCAGTTGTCAAAATCAAACTCCAAGTTTAAACTCCCAAAAGAGTAATTTTACTAACAACCTTTTATTAGCTGTCATGTTTTCTCCAAGGAGCATTTTATATTTTCTTCTCCGTTGACAAGATCCAACTCCAAGTTTAATCTTTCAAAGAGCAATTTTTGCAAGTCTTTCATTAGCTGCCAATCTCAGTAATTAAAGATTATTCACTTGCCAAGATTAGACCAAGTAATATGTCTATAATTTGTCCAGTTATATGTATATATATATAAAAGAAGTTTTCACAGTATGAAAGGAAATCACAAATTCAGATTATCTTCTTGCACTAAAATGCCACGACACTAAATTCAAAGAACTTATGACCTTTATGATTTGCGCTGAACCTTAAGTTTGAGTTGATAGGTCGAGTTCGAACATGGGTCATCTAGGGTCAAAAACTAAGTGAAATCATAGAAAAACCTTGTGTATGCTATAGAGGTTGGATTTTTCATTGGACCTTCATGAAGCTTGGTTAGTATTATTGCCTTGATGAAATCTATTTCGAGTCCGAACATGGGTCATCTAGGAACAAAAACTAGATCACGGGGTAACACTGTAGAAACACCATGTGTATGCAATAGAGGTTGTATTTTTCATTTGATTTTCATGAAACTTTGTCAGTATGATAGTTGTGATGAAACTTAGGTAAATATTCGTAATCTGGGGTCAAAAACTAGGTCACCTGGTTCAAAACCTTGTGTATGCGGCTTATGACAATATGTGACCAAACTTCAACACTAAGGCCACACCAATTTGATTAATAGTTCGTCGGATTTTCCGCTACTTCAAAATACTAAAGTGGAAAATAAAAAAAAAAAGACCCCGCCGCATGTCCGTCAGAAATCAAATTTTATTTTTTGCGCAGCGCTAAAAATTGTCGCTAATTTCAGGTACTTTCGGTTCATTTTAAACTCTTTTTGTTACAAGTGTCTCAAATTCAAGCGTTCGTGTAACAACACTTTCCGGTAGCTCGAAAAACATCGAAATACAAACATATTTCTATTTTTTATTGATAAATAAAAGTTAATCAGTAAAAACATTAAATTTCAAGTCACGACCCGAATGTGGACTACGCGAAACACTGTCCAGACAAATGGTCACCGTGATCGGACACTCTAATTAGGTCGACGGGTGATTCTGGGGGACATTTGGATGACCAACTTTGCGTGGACACGATGGCTGGGCGTCGCGGTGATGGGTGACAATTGGAAAAAAACACGTGTACTCTTCCTCCATCAACAGACAAGAGTACATAACTCTGTGAAGGTTTTCGACAGAATTATGCCTTTTTTTTGACTTGGAAAATACATTGAATATGGGTAAAATCCACTTGCTAACTTAATCCTTTAAAGTATTGCTGCGAATCTTGGAATACTTGTTATACGCCCGAAGGGACGTATTATGTTATCGCCTCGGTGTCCGTCTGTCCGTCTGTCCGTTAGCAATTTCCCTTCCGCTCTGTAACTCTTGAACCCCTTGAAGGATTTCAAAGAAACCTGACACAAATGTTAACCAGACTGAGACGACGTGCAGAAGCAATGTTCCGGATGGCTGGATTCAAGGTCAAGGTCATACTTAGCGGTCAAAGGTCATATGATTTTGTTTCCCTTCCGCTCTGTAAGTCTTGAACCCCTTGAAGGATTTCGAAGAAACCTGACACAAATGTTAACCAGACTGAGACGACGTGCAGAAGCAATGTTCCGGATGGCTGGATTCAAGGTCAAGGTCATACTTAGCGGTCAAAGGTCATATGATTTTGTTTCCCTTCCGCTCTGTAACTCTTGAACCCCTTGAAGGATTTCGAAGAAACCTGACACAAATGTTAACCAGACTGAGACGACGTGCAGAAGCAATGTTCCGGATGGCTGGATTCAAGGTCAAGGTCATACTTAGCGGTCAAAGGTCATATGATTTTGTTTCCCTTCCGCTCTGTAAGTCTTGAACCCCTTGAAGGATTTCGAAGAAACCTGACACAAATGTTAACCAGACTGAGACGACGTGCAGAAGCAATGTTCCGGACGTCTGTCCGTCTGTCCGTCCGTCCGTCCGTCTGTCCGTTAGCAATTTCCCTTCCGCTCTGTAACTCTTGAACCCCTTTAAGGATTTCAAATCTGACACAAATGTTAACCAGACTGAGACGACGTGCAGAAGCAATGTTCCGGATGGCTGGATTCAAGGTCAAGGTCATACTTAGCGGTCAAAGGTCATATGATTTTGTTTCCCTTCCGCTCTGTAAGTCTTGAACCCCTTGAAGGATTTCGAAGAAACCTGACACAAATGTTAACCAGACTGAGACGACGTGCAGAAGCAATGTTCCGGATGGCTGGATTCAAGGTCAAGGTCATACTTAGCGGTCAAAGGTCATATGATTTTGTTTCCCTTCCGCTCTGTAACTCTTGAACCCCTTGAAGGATTTCGAAGAAACCTGACACAAATGTTAACCAGACTGAGACGACGTGCAGAAGCAATGTTCCGGATGGCTGGATTCAAGGTCAAGGTCATACTTAGCGGTCAAAGGTCATATGATTTTGTTTCCCTTCCGCTCTGTAAGTCTTGAACCCCTTGAAGGATTTCGAAGAAACCTGACACAAATGTTAACCAGACTGAGACGACGTGCAGAAGCAATGTTCCGGACGTCTGTCCGTCTGTCCGTCCGTCCGTCCGTCTGTCCGTTAGCAATTTCCCTTCCGCTCTGTAACTCTTGAACCCCTTTAAGGATTTCAAATCTGACACAAATGTTAACCAGACTGAGACGACGTGCAGAAGCAATGTTCCGGATGGCTGGATTCAAGGTCAAGGTCATACTTAGCGGTCAAAGGTCATATGATTTTGTTTCCCTTCCGCTCTGTAACTCTTGAACCTCTTGAAGAATTTCGAAGAAACCTGGCACAAATGTTAACCAGACTGAGACGACGTGCAGAAGCAATGTTCTGGATGGCTGGATTCAAGGTCAAGGTCACACTTAGGGTTGATTTTGTTTCCCTTCCGCTCTGTAACTCTTGAACCCCGTGAAGGATTTCGAAGAAACCTGACACAATTGTTTACCACATTGAGACGATGTGCAGAAGCCATGTTTCGGATGGCTCACTTCAAGGTCAAGGTCACACTTAGGGTTCAAGCGTCATATAACTGTTTGGATATTGCTCTGCATTTGCTCTTGATTACAGTGCTCTTGTTTTTATTTGGGAGATTCTATTTTGTTTGCTTAATTTTTTTATTGAATTACTTCCCTTTTATGTTACTATCAATAGCATATTTTGTAACTTTTTTATTATTGGCAGTACGGAAAAACCGAGACCACTTTTCTGTGGTACAACATGAATGGTACCTCCAATTTTTTGGTGTTTTTTGACATTTTTGTACCAGGTTAGGATTTTCTGGTTGGGGACTTAGATTTTTTTATATAACTTCAATTTTTTATTCTTGTTCCTGTCCGTTGGGCTTCAACAGCCTAAATTTTGCTCCCATTCTCTGATACAACTATTCGGGCGTATCTTGCTGCGCTTTGCGGTGCTCTTGTTTTAAATCAATACACCAATCTATAGGCAAGAGAAGGTAACTCTGTCAGACTTTTTTTAATTAAGGCCCTTTATCGACTTAGAACCTCGTTTAAGTTTTTTTACCAGTCAACTTTTAACTTAACTGTTTGAGATATTACTTAGAAAGTTGGAATACTTATTTACCATCATGATCTCCAAACATATATAGGCAGGAGAAGGTTACTATGCATAGGATTTCATTTGAATTATGGCCCTTTTCGACTTAAAAACTCAGTTAAAATTTTCATTCTTGTCCACTTGTTGACTTGACCGTTTGAGAGATTACTTTGAAAGTTGGAATACTTATGACACTTAGCTGTAAGCAAGGGAAGATAACTCTGTGAACATGTTTCTTGATTTGTACTTAAAATTCCTAGTTGACGTCTTGTGTGCAACTACTTAATTAATTTAAAAATGTAGTAAACAATTAAGTTTGAAAACTCTTGGCTTACTATCGTGCTACTTGTGACCCTTGTTTATAC
This sequence comes from Saxidomus purpurata, assembly GCA_022818135.1. Lineage (NCBI taxonomy): Eukaryota > Metazoa > Mollusca > Bivalvia > Venerida > Veneridae > Saxidomus > Saxidomus purpurata. Next base: position 31,331,572 of record JAFMSR010000007.1, read on the forward strand.
AGATCCTTTAGATTTTTGTACTGCGAACATTTTGTTTTAATGGCAAGCACTACTGACACTTCTTGTTATAATTACATACAAAGATAGGATATAATTATGTGATTTATTTCAGACATGGGACCTTCTAATTTTGAGAAGTAAAAAAGGTCAAAACATCAAATTAAAAAAGTGCCCGCCGCATGTGAAATTTAAAAAAGTAAATAAAGAATATTTTAAAAAGTGCCCGCGCATGTGAAATTTCGAAAAGTAAATAAAAAAATAAAAAAGTACTCGCCGCCTGTGAAAATTTGAGAAGTAAAAAATAAAATAAAAATAAAAATTTCGCTCGCCCGCCCCATTTTTTTAGAGAAAAATTCCGAAGAACTATTAATCAAATTGGTGTGGCCTAAACTATATACAAATGTATCATAAACACAAACATTCTGTTTGACCTTGACAAGGCAAAACTTTTGACGAATTAACATGATGATTGGGTTGTATACAGGTGACAATTACAACCCAATCATCATGTTAATTGGTCAAAAGTTTTGCCTTGTCAAGGTCAAACAGAATGTTTGTGTTTATGATACATTTGTATATAGTTCAGAGTTGAAATTTGATCACATATTGTCATAAGCCGCATGTGAGCGATAAAGGGCCATCTTCGCCCTCTTGTTTAAGATTGACATTGGTGAATGTACTACTTGTTATGGCCTATTTTTTGGTTTGGGTGACCATCTACAACTTTTAGTGCGCACGAACCGGATGGAGATATAACAAGTGCTCGTTTGAGCTAAGTTGATTCCGGGTGCTTTTGACAGTAAATAACTGTTTTCAGGCTAGTTTGAATTAGTGTATTTTACATTTTATGATATGTCCGGGATGCCTACATTTAGGATCAATCATTTTTTTTTGTGTTAGTGAACTCTAAATGTGGGCATAAGGTATGCATTTTCTTGTTTAGGCAGTCAAATTAAGAAATAACATCCGTTCCAGCGGTGTTAGTCGTTTAATAAACAATGATTTGGAGTACTGATACGCAGTAATTAGCCACGAAGGCCGAAGGCCTGAGTGGTTTATTACTGCACATCAGTACGACAAATTATTGTTTGTTAGACGATAACAACGCTGAAAAGGATGTTATTTCGATTCTAACATGACCAGATATTACAAAAAGTGAATAAATGCAAAGCTTTATTTTCTACGCGAACGCTCATTTAACGTCATGCGGCGCAATATGACGTCATGTTTACAGCACATCAGTTCCCGCGTTGTTTATGGTTTCATATAACATAATTTTTCTACTCTTTGTATATAGAGACAAAATCGTGTGTCATGTTAGAATTTTGCGATAAATAATATTTTTTTGTGTAATTTTCCAGTCATTGTCCTGGCGATTGTACTGAACAAAAAGGTTCGTATGTCTTTTTTTTGCAATCACAAGAGGTTTGTTAATGCGTGGGTTATAAAGCTAACTAATCCTTTCTATGTAGGCATCAAAATTCTTACTCAGACACAGGAGAGCCGCTGAAATTGAAGCATAATAAAACTGCATACACTTTCAACTTATAAATATCTAACTACATAATTGTTGAGCTTCCGTCTCATATCAAGCTGTACTGTGATTTAGTATTATTGCGGGCCGCAGCAGCGGCCCGCTATATTTAATACGGGGTACGAAAAGATGCATAGAGACTTAAGCACTAGATCGAATATATGCGTATCTCTTCATTTGAAAATTAAGGCACTTCTGAGATAAAAACTGGTGACACAGTCTATTTTTTTGGAAATGCAAGAGTTGTCCTTCCTTATTGAGTTGTCGTTCTTTTCATATAGAAAAGGACGTTTCACGTTTCAGGCGCCATCTTCGCTGAGAAAAATGGCAAAATGATTTCTTTTTACCTTTATGCAGCTTTTGACATTTAAGTAACGAAGCACATTCTACTGTATTAATCTTCGATTGCCTTTTTAATTAAATACAATATTATATTAGCTTTTCTTCCCACCTTCATTGAAGTCGGTTTCCGTGGGATAATTGGTAAGGCGTCTGCATCCGTAAAGGTGTACTTTTACGAATGAGTTCGAATCCCATCCAAACCCGTTTTTTTAAAACATTTTTTCTTCTTTTTTACTTATCATTTTCAGCCTTTAAACCATTTGTACATGTTTTACGGCAAATAATATTGGCAATGAAAAATTAAGACATATTGTATACATATTATTCGATAACAGCAGGATTTATTATTTATACGATCCCTGATAACAGTAAAGGTCAGTCATTAGATGTGATGTCGTGTCAGGTTTTCCTTGAGTTCTTTTTGGGCCATGCCTCAACATCAGCCATCACCCATTTCCAAAAGCAGTTCTGTAATCATAAGTCCCCTGGGTTGGGGGTTGGTTGTCCTTGACCTTTCTGTACCGGAAGCTCATCTTTCTAATATATATACATGTACATGCATGTTCTATATGTCTAACTATTCGACGCCTTAGAATAATAAGGTTTTAAATGTTACTTACGACCTTATATGACCCATACATATTCGGAATCTGAATTAAAAGGCACATGCCATAGACCTATTCTCTAGCCGATAGCAGTGTTGTGTGTTGACCACATTTGAAGCAGAAAAAGGCTGTTAGTAAAAAACTTTTATAGTGAGTGTGTCAGAGAAGGTCGTAACTGCTACTTATGACCTTTGAATTAGACTCATATTTAACTAGGATTTCATAAGAAAAGGTCATATCTGCTACTTACGACCATTTAATTCTTACCAGAATCGAGATGTATTCCGTAAAAGAAGGTTGTGTCATCCCTTAAAGTCTCTATGTTTTGAGGTTTGAAAACATTGAAAATCTATAATTTTTTGTATTATTTTGCTATTTTTTTATGTTTTCAATGCGATTGTTGTATTCATTTGTAAATGTTTTCTCTTTTCGTGATATTTTCTAGAAATAAGAATAAAATCCAGTAATGATGCAAGAACAGTCTGTTTGTTTTACGCTTGTTCCTAACACTCCCAGCAGGCGTTGCAATGTTAAATCAATGTCAATACACTGTCGGATTTCAAGAATGAAAAATAAATCTAGATTTATCCAGTTTGATTTTGAAATAATTCAGACGAATAAGCTAAGTGGAACAAAGTTTTGTAAAAAATTCTCAATTTTTGTTCAAATATACTCCATTGATTATATAACTGTTCGAACATGTGTTTTGAACGGTTTAAATGGGGTTAATAGGGAATATATTCAGCGTTAATTTGCTGAGTTGCATAAGTTATGTGTATATGAACAATTCTTTATGGAACAATTCAGTACTAGATCCAAATAAAGTGTAATGCTATAAAGGGACTCGAACCCATGAACTCTGTCAAAGGGTTAATTGTTTCTTGCTTATAGCTTGACCCCATTTAAATAAGACTTTAAAGAGGTTAAAAAAGCGTCACATGCGGTGTCTGTTTATAAAAGTTTCATCTAAAAATATTATGTTAAAACTATTATAGCTACTACTTTGAAACTGCACTAGACGCAATGAGACAATACAATGCCTAAATACGAAATGTTGTTTGTGCCATTTAAAATGTAGTTCGCGTTGTCGTATTTGCATCTATAGCACCATTTCTCATAGACCTATAAATATTTATCTAATATTTGAGCATTTTAATACAAACGCCAGTATCATTATTTTCCGCGGTGGTTATATATGGTCACTTACCTTCGTGTAGTCGAGTTACAGCACGTGTTTATAGTTGAAATCTATCCCAATATGTACTTCAATTACCTATGCATACTAGTATTCATGCAACAGTCGCACTGTCGCGAAACTGCGTTACATTGTCGTGCGTTGTCTGATTTGTGTCCCTGCAGGAGATACACAACAACGCGTAAGACATCACGACTGCAACTCGATAATACTTGCGGCATTGCAAACAGACATCAATACTAAATGAAACGACACACGTCCACGAAAGGCGACGGGCGACAATTTCAAATGACATAATTACAATTTTTAATGTAGGTTGGTTTGGGTCGTGCAGTGGCACCAACATGATTCTGTAGCTAAGGGTCATATTTCTAATACACGATTTTGTATAGTATCTAAATTGTAATCTTGATGGGCACTGGATGCTAGATTTGTCAAAAGAATCGTTAATTTTAATACTTACAAACGAATCTTTTAATTTATAATCACTTTACACAACACCCATATCCTTCGACATATTTTAACATACGGTTTTGTGACCATGTCCAACAAAGGCGCTGTGCAATATTACACAATTGCATCACAATACAATTTTAGTTGATTCAAATATTACTTCTGTTTGTATGGATAGAGTAGTAAAAACTGCCCAAATAAAATGATCTGCTCATTCACATTACAGTCCAAAAGTCAACTGTTTATTACATATTTCGACCTACTATTTAAGAAAGAGTGGACTTTTGGATTGCTTCATAACTATATTCTCCCTGCGGAGTTACTATTTACGTGTAGCACATTACAGTCGTTTGATGTAAATTTGTCTCTAGGAGTTGATGTTTTAATAAGAGACAGTATTATTGGGGTTTTGAATTACCAGTTCACATTTTACACCGCATGGTCCCTCTAATAACTTGGTACTTTAATGATGTTCTAAAGGTTGTCTGTCGATGCGTATTTGTTATTAAAATGAAGACAACCGAGCTATTAAATGATCAAACAACATTAGAAATCATGTGAAGAGGACTAAAGGAAAATTAGAAAAAATGTAATTTTATGCTGTGAGTTCAAACATATCTCCTTTCCCCGCGTTATAAGCCTTTCAAGCAAAGCAGGACAATAAATCAAGGAAATATTGCGTATATCCTGTGTCACTTCTCCATCAGGTATATATCATTAGTTTTAAAGCAAAACTATGCTTCCTTTCGCGAACATTCAATTAACACTATTAAATAATTGTCTAATACTTTCCTTCACGCACATTTGTTTTAGTCTCTGACTGGGTGGGATTGTTTACCCTCGGTACTTGGCTACTGCCATATGACCGAGTGTATTTGTTTTCTTATTTCTATAATAAACAAGAAAAACTGTGATAGTACGTATCACAGCGAGCCTACAAACGAAACTTTTATGTCAATATTTTGAAATTGGAGATGCAAATTAACTTATTCTAGGTTCGTGTAAAGCAAATACTTGACTATCTGGTTTGTGCATTTACAATTTAGTATCTGTTTTGTCATTTTCAGTGTATCATTTATGACTTAAAAAGAAACAAAAACATAAGCTTTCAATAATCTTTACGCTCTTTCCGTTTTTTTTCATCAGGATTTATTAGATTGTATATACGACCCATGTTTTCATTCAGCGTTAATTAAAACAAAGTTAACGCAGCAATATTATAATATGTTCTACACTTTGTTTCATTAAAGTGATTCTTAGAATTAAGAAATAATCTATGGCTTGGAGTGCTTTATCGAAATTGAAGCATTCCCCGGAGGTGATGTGCCTGGCGGAATAATTCACGAGGGCGAAGCCCGAGTGAATTATTACGCAGGCACATTACCGACGGGAAATGCTTCAATTTCGATAAAGCACTCCAAGACATAGATTATTTCGATTCTTAGAAGCCGATTTTTTGAAAACTATCGTAACTACTACGGACCTTTTTTCAGTTCGGCGGTAATGTGAAAAACAGCATAAATAGTAGCTGTTGGAATTCACTCACCTATTCGGGCAACCATTCAAGATACCAAACATAACTATATTATACAAACTTCTTTTAGTTAAATAATCTAATACATAAAATATAAAAAAAGAAATACCTGAGTGACATTATGCAGAAGACGTCAGATTCAGAACCTAACAAAGCAGCCAATCGATTTAAATGCGTACCGTTAATTTGAACTGTACAACGTTTTAACGTGGAGTAATGACGTCAGTTTGATGACGTAAACGTTTTCATTCATAGTTTTGTCTTCCGGAATCAAAACATGGTATGACTGTTAATCCTGAATTTCTTGGCCTTTTTTAAGGAAAACAAGGTGAGGGTATTCTAAGGCTTACTTGACGCAATCAAAAATAATATTTAGGTTCTTAAACAAATCTTTTTCATGCGACTGATGTATGTATACTGATATTATTTCCATTTCTATATTTTATTTTTGCGCGGGAGTAAATTAGAAAAGTCGGAAGGAGCTACTTCCATGTCCGAAACTCCGCCTATTTTTCCGAGTGCTTTAATCATATTAATGCACTCGAATTGACTATAGAAATGTACCGTAGGCATATTAGAATATACAATACTATCTTCATAAAATCGTTTGCAGTCAAAATGTTTGTAAACAAACCAACGCACATTTTCACGGCTACTTATTTAAAAGTGCATCCCGACTAATTAGTTAAATTTGGTACCTGTCAGTTTTTTGCTGTAAACCAGTCTGATATTATGAAATGTAAACCAGTCTGATAAAAATAGAAAGTGCATCCCGCCCATTTAGTTAACTTTGGCTACCTGTCAGTTTATTGCTCTTAAGCAGTCTGATAACATAAAATGTCCGATTAATTTATACTGTCAGTGGCTGTACTGTGATACTTCCATTTAAAAACAAACTGAAGTGTAATTGTTAATTTCAAACTTTAAAAAATCGAGTCATAGTAATGTAATATGTCCACATTACCCGATACCGGAAGATCCAGGCATGTTTGACCGGTATCGGTTTTGATCTGGCCGAACAATATAAAAACTTTTCACTACTTTACATAAGCATATAAAATAATTTAACGTTTACATGGATACAAAGATAGAAATATCATTTTTTTTACAATTTTAAAGCTGCACAATGAACAGTGGTTTTAACCCGTTCTTCATCGTACCTTCCGAGGCGATTTTCATTCATTACATAACATTTTGTTGAAAGAACTATACACTACACTTACACACGTATTAAATATAGCGGGCCGCTTCTGCAGCCCGCAATAAGTTTACAGCCGTTGTGAGATGAGCTAGAGTATATATGTATATACAAAATAATACAACGGCCCAATTGGAAGACATGCTTATAGTCGATGCTGGTTGGCACAGTTGGTTAAGCAGCCGAATATCATTCAGAATGTTTTTCATGGTATATTACTACCGAAATAACATTTTTCAAAAGCTTCAAACTTTAAGATAATCTTTTAGAAAACTTATCGTAATGGCTGTTTTGCCATCTCGTTGCAGAAATATGTCACCACGCTCCTACTCAAATCGTGTGCCTTCATGAATTATTTCCTTTTTAACGCTTAATTATTATTCAAGCCTTTTGGAAAATCATTTTAAGGTTAGATGAAAAATATTCCAAAACGTAAAATATCTGATTTCCAATCAAGGCACGGAAATGTCCTGCTAATTTGTGATCAGCGGCCGGTAAATCGAAAAATTCGTAATTCGTTACTTACGAATGTCTTTATGAGGATGCTACGACACTATTTCACTAACTCTAAGATGCCCGTTATGTCTTATTATTCGTAAGTAGCGCTCTCGTAAATTATATATAGGTGTATCATTGGTTTTCGCAAGTTAGTACTGAATTATATTCACATAAATTGACTTTCTCCTATATTTTTAGTTCACCCCGAGTACGCAGTAACCTCTCCCATTACTCGTCATCCATCGTGCGTCTGTCATCTGTCCGTCTGTCAAATATTTCGTCCCATCTCCGCGGCATCTCATATTAACTAAATGATAAATCTGTTCATCTTAACGGGGATGTTATGGGTGGTTTTATTTGATATTTGTAATGAGAATGCATTGTATCATTGCATTTCTTTTGTTGTTGTGGCAATATAAGGAAAACATTCTAATCATCTTGTCCGAAAGTCGAATACTTTACTGCACAACTTGATAGTATTTCACTTTGTAAAAAGTTTGATGATAGATACAAATGTATATGAACAGAGATAATCTCTGAAACTTCAAACAGTTTCTTAAATCCAGTATCATCCTACTTGCAGGCGACTTAAAAATTTTACAATAAATTCTTTCAAATATTCGTCAGGGAATAATACATATAACTGTTTTTATATTTAAAACAACTCTTTAATTCAAATTTTCGGCAATACTGCCTTTTTCAAGAAATTTGTCTGCTCTTTTACAATTTACATGTTGACCATCTTTATGACAAGCTTAGAAATGAAAAAAAAAACGTCAGGAAATGACGTCACGTCCTAATGACGTCATTTACACCAAGCGTCCAAATAACAACAACAACACAACAATAACTTTATTTTGTGAAGGTTACATACTAAGTGTACAAAAAGTTTCATACTGCTTATTTCCAGTATGGCCTTCAAATTTTTAACTGTAAAAATATCCCTATAGGTACATTTATTCACACACACACACACGCGCGCACGCACGCACGCACACACACAAGTTCACAGTTTCCAAACTATTTAATCAGTTCTGTGCCACGGGGCCAAAATCGGGCCAATTGATGTACTACGTTGAGTGCCATGGGGCCAATTTTAGGCCAGTATTTAATAGGTTATTTAAAAATGGAATATGGGTTGAAGGACAGACTATTCTATGTCTCAGTAACATTGAACATATTAAACAGTATTGGGATTGATTCGGGAAGCGTCGGGTATAAACTTTTGTGACGTCATCAACGTTATGACGTCATTTATTTTGGCACGAAATCTCGACCGATTCGCGCCATTGTCTGTGTGATGTCAAGCTTAGTGAATATCCATAGGAGGATGTAAATTGTCGTGAGTTTGGCGTAAATCTATGTCCAAAGATATTTCTACACAGAAGCAACACCTAGATATGATAGATTTCTAGTTCCTATCATGTTTAGTAGATCTAGTATTGATAAAAAAGTCGTTCGACAAAAAAATACACTTTATAACCGATTTGGATTCTACAGTTTAATGAGTTTAGTCCAGCCTGATCGAATTCCAGTCGATAAACATAGCAAATACGTCTGATCATACAGAGTAACTTTCTTCTCAAGAACCAAATGACGAATATATAGAGGTCTACAGTTTGTCCCTCTTCGGTTTAATTCGAATATTAACGGGACAGCAACAAGTGCAATTTATCATGGTAGGTCAGATCGTGGTCTGAAACAAGATTTAGTTTCCAATTTCAAAACTTGTTATAGTAATAAAAGAATAGTTTAGATTAACAGATTAAACTCTCGCTTAGTTAACCATGCAATACCGTTGAATTCTTTCTTCTGTTGTTTTGACAACATAAATGTCTGCTAACAAAATATCGAATGCAAAAGAAACAACAAATTCTGGCAATTACGTTATTCACTTGAGAATTGCAAAAGGCGCACCGCTGTTCTGACATAGTAAAAAGTGATGTGTACATGTGTGATAAGTAGTATTTATAAGATAAATGTATATCAATTATTCTGAGTCGACATGGATTTTTAAAAATACTTTTGACAATATCTATTTCAGTTTTATTATCTTTATTCTGATATTTAACATAGTTAACACAAATATTAACTTTAGCGCAATATGTATTCATTAAAGTTTGAATACTGACCAGCATACACTTCCTTTACCTTGTCAGGATAGCTGATTGCAATAACCGGTCTGCGTCTTTTTCAATTTATGCAACAGACGATATTCGTGTACCAAGTTAGTGAAAGCGCCCAGTGGACGCACGACGGATTTTATTTTGTGTTTTCTCCAATGGCGGCTTAGTTTGGGGAAACACAAAAACAAGGCTAATAAAAAAACACCCTGCTAGTTGTGTGTACAGGGGATGGCGTGGGGTCTTTCGTATGGTGTGCGTACTGCAACACGGTTATTGTAAGATACACGAAACATTCTAATATCATTAGATACAGATCAGAGGAAGTCGATGCAAGTTTGGAAAAATGTGGTTCATGTGTTTCGCGAAATCTTACGTATTTCGTGTATAATCCCATCCGCTCGTCTAACTAAATCTCGCAGATGTAAAATCAAAATTTTCTGTCAGCTGGTCTAATGTCGCATCGGTTGCCAGGTTATTTCAAATGATTTTTTATTTGGTTTTGAGTTTAACGCCGTTTGTCAACAGTATTTCAGTCATTTTACCTAACCATCATTCCTGGGAAGGATCAGTACTAGATCGCTACCCTTCACAAGAAACTGCCAACTTTCCAATATAATTAGGCATGGTCGGTAGCGGGACTCGAACCAACGGCCCTAAATCAGTTACAGGTTTTGTGATTACAAGTAGAGACCTTAACCACTTGACCACGGATGCGGCGATTAATAATAATTATCCAAAGTCAAATTTCGTCAGTTCGACATGTTATAACTATTCCAAAATGTTTTTGTCATTCCCATATCATTGTTTCCATAACTATTTGTAATATAATTATTGTTATTTTGGTAGTAAGTATTAAGAAAAAACTTATTTGGATACAATATTACTTATTCATAAAATTAGGTTTAAAATATTGACTGTATGTTGCAGCCATAAGGTACTTTAGTGCCTAGTCTTTGGATCCAACTGTCCTCAACCAGCAGTCGGTATGCCTTGCCCTCTTGATATACCTTCTGTAAAACAACTACTCCCACATCAATTTCGCTATGGCCGATGAAATGCCTGTTTATAGGTTTCTCTACTTGTTGTCTGACATCTCGTAGGTGTTCATCTAATCTCTCTTTTAATGATCTTTCTGTTTCTCCAACATAAACCGTCATATCACATTTTCTGCAGGTCAGACAATACACAAAATTATAATATTTGCAGCTCACATTTGCAACTGTCTTGTACTTCTTCTACCCAGTTGTATCACTTAGTTCACCAATTCAATGTGGTCACAGAGTTAACAGTCACAATCCGATGCTTTTGTTTTAAGGGCTCTGTTGGTTTTACCATGTACCAACGTGTCACAGATATTCTTATCACGTCTGAATGCAATTATTGGAGATACAGTGAAGATTTTCGTCATTCTATGGGATCTAAGAAGGACAGTTTCATGTTTACGAAGTATTTGTCTAATATCTAGCAATTGTTTGGAGTAAGTTAGAACCATAGGTACCCTGTCACAGCTGTCTTTCTTATGGTTTGATGAAAGTAGACTATCCCGGTCTAACCTGTCTACCCTTTGTAGCTGTTTTTCTATGTATTTGCCACTATATCCTCTCTTTCTAAGTTGTTGTTTCAACTGCAGTCTGTGCTTTTCATAGTCAGTCTGTTTTTCACATATTCTCTTGAGACGCAAGCCAAGACCATATGCTAGACCTTTCTCGGTATGGGTTGGATGGCATGATGTATTTTCATACACATTTGTTTGTCTGTCGGTTTCCTATATAAATCAGTGTATATTTCTCCATCTTTAACTGTGACAAATGTATCCAGGAATTCTATTATGTTCGGTATGAACGGACAATATGAAAAAGTTTCCAAGTACGGTCGTCTTAATGTGATATAACTAAAGCACTATTCAAATTTTGTATATCAAATGAGCATGTTGAAGAAAACTGCAATACCCACCTAATCGTCACATGACTCATTTATCAAACACAGATCTAATTATGCATGTTCAGATAAAGCAATTAATACAGATCTTGTGTAGGTGTTTACATAATGATGTATACAAAAGGATATGGATTTTGTGGTATAAAGACCTGCACCATCTTCAATAAAATAAATACTAAATTAAATACATTGAAGTATGACAATGTATTAAACGTCATATTATTTGATAATTGCACCATTTGTGGGCAGAATAATATCATTATTTAAACGTTCATATTTGAGCACAAAGCATCATGCAGTCTGTATGTAAACATAATTAAAATTCTGATGTTCGATCCTATCTATACGACTTCATTTATCATGGCGAAAATTCGTTTTGAATGCATTTGAAAAGAAAACTGTATACTTGTCGCGTTTTATAAATTATTTGATAAAATAACACACAAAGGGAAACAGTTTTAATTGCACGCTATATTTACAATAGTTCAATGATTGGCGCCGCGTGGGAACGCGGTTCCAGTATTGAATAGGTTTTCAATTTTGTACGATGTGGTTGCATTATCGAATAGGGAGCAGCCAAAATTATTATTGTAAATAAAAACTATGTTTTATGTTTGAATAAATCCCTGTAATTAATCAATAAATTGTATTAACTGATTACAAACAATATGATACCAAAAACATACGTCTTCGGCCGTTATTTAAAAACTTTGGACATATTTAAAGATTATTTAAAAACTTTTCCACAAACTCGAAGGTTACGTTTTTTTTATAGCTTTGTTTACGGACCTTCCGACCAGATTCATCAAAGCTCAGAAAAACGTCTCGGAAGATATTTTGCTAACTTTAAACATTTAGAAATTTATATGCATATGTCGTCAACGTGAATAATCAATGAAACCCATTTTAATTACTATATATTACAGTATAATGAAAACATTGTAAAAAAACGTTCACCGAACTATGCAATACAGAGGGCCTTAACATGTGTGTAAACAGTCAATGAAAGTTATGTGAAATATCGCTAACAACTGACTAATAGAAAATACAGAATTAATCACGTGAAGGTAACAGTATATGCTATTAGCATCTCTGCTGGATATGTTATCATTATTAAATCCTTCATGCTTTGTTATCAATGATGTCAGCCCAGATGCTTCTTACTTGATGGTAAAGATTTTTCTAGATAAAGTTGGAAGTTGTAATTTTTGCATTCACTATACAAGAGAGTCCATATATAAAATTCAATGAATATTTAATATATACAAAATATATAAGAATATATTGGATTCATCAATGGAAAATAATGTATATATATATACAATGTACATGTTTTTCTTTCATAAAAGAATTAAGTCTTACCAGTACATTTTACTCTGTTTATTTCTAAAATTTACTCTTCCACCAATCAATGTATCGAACAGTGCAGATCATGATTAGACTGCATGGATGTGCAGGTTGATCAAGATCTACACTGGTTGCAAAGGCAGGATCATTTCCAGCTAGCAGGGTGAAGGTTAAATGCATTAATTGTAACAGAAATAAATATTTAACATTTACATAAAAATAAACTTCAGTTGAGATGTAACATTAACAATCTGAACATTACGAAAGATTTCTTGTTTAATTTTCTACTCACATGTTTACTGATAAACATCTTAGGAGAATTGGGTGATTTATTGCTCTCATGCTGTGTGAGGCTGACCACTTAGCAGGTAATTGATAAGATTAATACTGCCCTGTACCATACAGTCTAGATTTATCAGTAGTGGATAAACACAGCCTGAATTAGGATTTCATATACCACCCCTGGCACAATGAAGTCAATCTGATAGTTACTTTATGGTTCAAAATACCGTGTGGGATTTATAAGAAGTATTTTGGCCGGTCATTTAAGGAAACTTTCATTGAGGCTGTCCAAACTTTGCTCATCATAATGGCATGCAGTACATTTGTATATTCTTTTCAATAATATTTAGACTTAAATTTGCACAGCTTATTAATACATTCTGAAATGCATCTGCTACTTCAAAAACATGCGCGGCGCCTTTGATGCTTTACATAAAAATGTGTCTTGTTATATGTTATGAAAAGTAATTTGGCACTACCTTGTAAAATTGAAGGCGCATTTTATTCTTTGATTTATGTACCGGCTGTCGCTGTCTAGTTTCACGTCTTTGGTATGACGTGCTTCTCTTATTCGAAGTGGGAGTTCTTCCACCAGTATATCTAGGATTTTCGAGACTGATATATGTTATCATTGAATTCTTGATTATAATATAACACTTATGAATGGTTTAACATACCCAAGAAGAAAGTATTATGTAAACGTTTTCTAATACATGTATGTTTAAAGAGCAAATACTTTAGCAACGTAAATTCCCTGACTGCGACATTATTATATCCAAATAGCTGCAAAGAGATGGGATCATTTCCAGGATAATCATTGAACAACGTGGCTTAAACATGTACACGAATTTTGAGCAATACGGGTTGTTCATTAAGGATTTTCGTTGACTTGCTAGAAAAATGTGGAAATGTACTTTTACTTGCTCATAATGCCAGGTTTGATACACGCATGTTTGCAAGTAGAAATGTATGTGAATCAAGCATGGGTAACATCGTATTTGCCCTTGCTATTACACATGGGCCTTTGAAAAGGAGATTTCTTATTCGTGGGTCGGTTTGGTTATAATCATTCGGTGCTAGTAAAGGCCCTTCTGCTGAGTTTTCAGGATAGGTTTTAACTCGCGGCATTTAAGACTTTAATTTTCGAGTTGTGAAAACCGTTTAAAACAGCTTTTGCGACACAACACTCAAGAAATTAGAAACATGGTTGAGTATTTTGCCATAAATAAATAGGTAATAAATGAATGATGGAGAAATTGCTTGTTACATCCTTTAAAATATTGGAGTTATGAAAAATGAGTCCACTGACTGTTTGACATTTTCACTCCATGTACGTAAACGATCACTTTACTTACCCATTCCTAGAAGCGTCATCACTTTTTCGTTTTATAGTGGCATTATTGAAGAGCGCTTACTGAAAAATTTAAGTCGAGCACATCCCATTTTTTTTTCAATTATTCAGTTTCATATATCAAAAATAGTAAATTGTCAAAATTAAAAAAAAAACTTTCACCGTCTATGTTGGCCATCGCCACCAAAAATAATTAAGCAGCGGTAAAAATATTTTATCTCCGGCATAAATATGCTTTTAGCCGCGGCATAAGTATTTAAGCTCCGGCATAAATATGATTTAAGCCGCGGTTAAAATATTTTAGCTCCGATATAATGCGATTTTTGCCGCGGCTTAAATCATATTTATGCCGGAGCTTAAATACTTATGTCGCGGCTAAAATCGTATTTATGCCGGAGCTTAAATATTTTTACCGCGGCTTAATTATTTTTCGTGGCGATAGCCAACCATAACCGTCTACTTTTTGTTGTTATTCTCGAGCATCATTATGTAATTGTTATGACAGAAACCTAATATTCTTTTCAGTGCATCATCTATAGATCCGAATAAAGTATGAAGAAAGCAAATCATAGTCTAAATTTACGTGTTTTTAAATGGGAAGATAGCATTTTTGCACTTACAACCTTATTATTCTTCACAATTTGTCTTACGTAACTAGGAGATATTACTAGTATACGAAAAACATATGTACATTATGCACTTTATGGTACGAAAGACCGGTGGTGAAATTTTAACTTCACGAATTCACGATTTTTCTTCACGTGAATTCGTGAAGTTGAAATGTCACCACCGGTCTTACGTATTATGGTGTATTTTCTACCTACTACTAGGCTTACTATTGTTACCCTCTTATATTGTTCATCTACTGCATAAATATATGGCTTTAATTAAACCTAGCAGACTGGTGTGTGTGAGTTTTTCGGTCGTTGTATGGTATGAGCATTAAATGTTGTTTGTTTGGAGACTGTCTTGTGGTGCTCGGACTAGGCTCTGGTTGCCAGTGTGACCGCATTCAATCACAGATTAGGATATTAACACCATTAATTCGTTTGGCGCCGCACAAAATACCCCCTTTCGGAGGGCTGGACCCTAACATGATCTTGAATGTATCACACTGGGTTTTTATTGTATCGGACTCGCATGCCTTGTGTTTTATTCATACTACTAGACTTTCTTACTGTTCTCTTATATGCTTGTGTCCTACCTATGTATATGTATGCCTATCAGACTGGTGTGTGTGTGTGTGTGTGCATGATTCCTTTGTGATGCAATTTATTCTACAGACTACGACCATGCAGAGTCTGAGCCCCGATTTTCCTCCGTTGTGAATTACACTATCTTTCGTTAAAGCGGAAGTCCCAAGACTAGGGTAAGATACAGGACGATCTACACGGTCGAGATCTGTAGGTTTCTTAATGTGTACGTTGTATGTGTAAATGTAGTATATATATATAAGTAGAGCAGACTGGTGTATATGTATAATTCTTTCCTATATCGTATCTGTATACCCATTTTTTTCTAATAAACTCGAATACGGCCAAGCGAATTTCTTGTGCTACTTCTTTTGAGTGTTTTCTGTAATGACTAACTTGTCTAATTTCAAAAGTTTGGTCTCTAACGTTTTCCTACGTATCATTTGCGAATTTCGGACAATGAAATATTATATGTAGTTTTAAAGAGACACTCCCTACATCTAGCAGATTATGTTCTCGAAACATAGATTATGTGTTCAATGAACGTAAAATGATAAATAAATACAATTTCAAAGAAGAACAAATGGCGAAAAATGCCTCATTTTACCACAATTAATCAATATAGAGGCTTTCTGTAATAAATCGCATCCACCCATTAAAGCTGCTCGCTCTCAGATTTTGGTGAAAAAATAAAGTTCTTCAAACTGTTTGTAAATAACGTATTTTAGAACATATAGTCATATAAAAAGGCTTCAGTATAAATTCCTGTCACGTATATCTCTAAATTTCAAATAATACGCTTCCAAATTCAAAAGCGTTGCAAACGCTTTTGAAATTCCAATATAAACATATAGTGTAGTGGTGCCGTGTTACCGACATTTTCAATCGATTTATGCAATTGCCTTCCTAGATTTTTGGTTATATTTTTATTGTAGCACTTAGTTTTATGTTTATGAATAAGTATGTAAATGTTTTGAAAAAAAATATTTCAACGGTAACTGAGAGCGAGCAGCTTTAATTGTACAACAACTCTACATAGATTATTGAATGGTTTACGGTACTGCAGCATATTTTAAACCGCTGATTTTATCGATAATGACTGGGAATGCATAGCTGAAACTTTTAGGTTAAGTTTTGATACTTCAAAAAATTCTATTATATATGTTTTGGAGGTTATTTAGTTGACATCACTTATAGGGTATATCCCTTTAAGTGCTTTATTTTGTAATCTTTGCACTTTCCTAAGTTGTGAGTCTTTAGCGGAGGCATACACTAAATGCTTCCATTGTTTATTTTACTTTAGATGAGGGCTTTGTATATATTAAGTAGACATTTCTTGTCTGTACCCCATGATTTGTTTTTCACGGCCCTTATGATGTTGAGGTCTCTCAGACATCTTTTTGACATATATTTAATATGCATTTTCCATGATAGTGTTTTATCAAAATACATTCCTAGGAATTTAGCGTGTTCGATGTAATTAAGGTTCGTGCCACATAATGTTAATTTCGGAAAGTTGGTGGCTCTTTTCAGTGGTTTTACGGACTGCCTATGTATTAATAAAACTTGGGCTTTTACATGGCTTGATGATATAGCCCCATGAATTGCTCCATCTTTCAATTTCATTTAGAATTATTTGTGATTTTTTACAGCTTGCACGGGACTATATGATGTTAACCAGGTGGCTGAGTCATCAACACATTGGGATTTGGGCATTTATAGTTGGATGCTGTACCTTAAGTTCTTTGATGTGCGTTTCAAACGTGTTCATCATTAAGCTAAATATTATGGGGGACAGTACTGCTCCTGCAGGGCACCCATTGACTTCTTCACTACCTCCGAGTTAGCTCCGTTGTATTTAACTTTTATCTGCCTGTGTTGTAAAAAGCACCTTAGCCATTTTATCATACGCCCCTGTATGCCAGAATTTTGGAGTTGCATAAGTGCTCCTCCGTTCCACATTTTATCAAATGCATTTCTTAGATCTAAAAATATAGCTAATAAGTATTTGTGTTCTGCCTGTGCTTTTTTCTCGTCGGATTCTATCCGAGTGATGTTATCATCACAAGAATGGTGTGACCTGCACCCGGACTGGTATTTAGACATTAAATTGTTCTTTTCTAAATAAGTGCACAGTCTGGGTTTTGTCATTTTTTTGCATTAATCTCGTAAATATTGATGTTAAAGATATTGTGCGGTATGAGGCTTGGTCGTTTTTGTCTTTATTGGGCTTAAGTAATGGATTGATAACTGCAAGATTCCAACTTTCGGGCGTGGTGCCTTCTATCCATGATTGGTTGAAAATTTGTAATAAAGTAAGTCTGCTTTTTTGTGGCATTTTTCTGAATACTAGTATTTTGTAGTGAATGAGGTCCTCTCCCGGTGCACCGTCCTTGCAAGTCGACAAAGCCTTATTTAATTCAAAAAGAGTAAATGCTTGATTATATTCTTGGGAATTATCAGTTGTTTTTATTTAAGTGATCTTCAACTGATCTTTTTATGATTCTTTTTGTTAATAAAAAGTCCCTGGTATATCCTTTAATACTGCTAGCTGCACCAGTGCGTCAGCTTTTCTTTTTGGTTCAGTGATAACCTGCTGTCCTATTTTAAAAACTGGCTTATTTTTAGGCACACTGCCTTTTACTTTGTTTACAAAGTTCCAAACTTCTTTAGATGAGGTGTTACAATTGATAGTTGAGCAGAAGTTGCGCCAACTGTCCTGCTTTGCTTTTTTAACTTGCTCTTGCCATTTTGAATAAAATTTCTCTACGTCGTATGGCTTCGTGACATTCCAGTGTCTACAATACTTTTTTGACTCTAGTTTTAACCACTTTGGGCTTTTATTTTGGTATTGATATTTCTAAAATACTATTAAGATTTTCTAAAAATTCCTTGAAATATTCTTCTACTGTTTGATTTTTAATTTTATAACTTAATTCTTGAAGGCAGAGATGATGAAATTCTATCCACTGGGGCAGTGGTGGCTTTGCCTATTAGCCATTTTCCCCTTATCATTACATGTTCAAATTTGATTGTTGTTTCTATAATACATGTAGTAATTATTGGAAGATGGTCACTATTAAAGCAGTTGTCGACTACCAAGAACGTTGGCCTGGAGACCTGATGAAACTATGGAAAGATCCGGGGCTGAATCAGTTTGCTTTGCCTGCTCGGCGAGACAGGTGCATTGGCCATCATTAATGCAATTTAGATCTGATTCGATCATGAAATATTTAAGATCCTCTGCCCCAGCATCGCGCCTAAAATCATTTTCCGGGTTCCAAAGTGGATGTTTTAAGTTAAAGTCTCCTACAATTACAATTTTTGAAGGTGTTTCTAAAAACATCGATGTTATTGTTTCCTTTATTATTTGAGTAATAATTATAAATCGAAACATTGTTTTCTTTACCTTTTATTTCTACTGCTATAGTTCTATTTATCGAGTTGTACTGTGTATTGTATTTTTTCTGCATTTCTGTCAGAAGTTTTACACCTAATTTGCATAAAAAGGTATTTATGTTAAAATTAGGTGTAAAACTTCTGATAGTTCATTACTCGATGAAATGCAGAGATGAAACTCATTCAATTCTTATAATTACAACTTACTATAATTAAAGACATTCGTTTAAATTATTTAGTGATCACTTACCCGGATTCTATTTTGATATTTCGTCGCGCATTAATTTGGTTGTCATAACGCCACTACTCATTAGCATTATGCAAATGGCGGACATCAGTAAGCGAGGTTTTCGCAGTTTGGACATACCTCAACCCGAGGGTGGGATTTCCTTATCCACAACTCAATGGACATGGTAAATTTATTTTCTCACCGTTTGAATCGCATTTTCACACAAGTAAGGAGAAATGAAAAAATGAAAATCAACTTTTTCTCGAATTTTACTTAAAAACTGCTATAGATTGATAGAAAATGAACTAAGAAAATGAATACCCATAACCATATGTTTATTTCAAAAATAAGAATTTTACAGTCATTTTTCGATTTTTATGTGATGCGCTGGCTGCTTATAATAAACGTAACAATAGTCCGGCAGCGTTGAGAGATAAGCGGTGAAGGATAAGGTTATCTATCACCGGTAAATGTGGGGAAATATGTATCTCATAGGTGAGAAACACTATTCCTTTTTACTTCTCAAAGTGCTTTTGTTTGATGCCCTGAATCCAAACGAAAGTTTGAACTATTGAACATCGTACACAATTTATGAAAAAGTAGCACGGAACATGAATATTAATGAGAAGCTATGAATACGTACCTGCGTTCATCGTGTTATGAAAAGCGGGCGTTGGGGCAGAAAGATAATTTGTGTGAAATGATGCAAGTTGTAATTATTTAAATATGAAAGGCCGTTACGGACGGAAATGCATAGCCCTCTTGAAGTGGGGGTTTCTTTATTATTCATTACCGGTTTTTGGTAATCTTTAAATTTGAAAGGGTCGTGTTTTTCAGTCAAATGCGTTTCTTGTAAACAAATAATATCTATTGGGTCTTTTTGATCTATTAGAAAATTTTGCAGTTCATTACATTTAGTATACATGTAACACTCAGATCTCATACCTCGAATATTCCATGAAATGATGCTGAGGCAGGTTCTGATGGACTAAGCTGTTGTGTTATTCAATAATGGATTATTCGGTGTTGTTTTGGGTTATATTGGGGGGTATCTTACATGCTACATATAAATTCAATGGACATTGCACAGACATGTGGCCATTGGGTGCTGTATACATTATATGTGGGTGGGGGTGCTGTGAAAATTTGTGCTATTTCTCAGTGTATTGATCCCTGTCTGATGTCTGTATCTATCGTATTGTGGTGCTGCTAATACAAATGTATGATGTTACCTCCAAATTGATGTTAATTATAAGTGTAGAGTATTTATACTTTCTCGGCCAGTGAAAAACGGTCAATAATCCGAGTATCATATTTATATGAAAAACAAGGATTAAGTTTGTTTTCCTGAACGATAGATATTTAATTACTATTGGGGACAAATTTGATAAGTGGCCGAAATTTTATGTTTCCTTTTTAAAATTGAAACAGATACATATCAAGCATTATGTGCATACATTTTAATCTTACCCTTCAATAAAGGGAAATGAGTGCACAAAATGCCGAATGGATCTCGAAACGGAAACTTTATATATATATATATATATATATATATATATATATATATATATATATATATAAAAAACATTTTATTGTTATGTAAATAATGTATTCACGATGCATTTTCACTGCCAAGAAAAATATGTTCGTTCATACATAGTGCATTTTGTACACCGAGGTCTGTATATACATGTATCCCAAGATGTATCAAAATATCATATAAAGTTATGGCAGACGACAAACAATTATTATCTATTAAATACAAACGTAACATTCAAGTATTACTATTTAACATAATATTTAATTAGATTGATCATACATGTTTATTGTACCACGAAATCCGACCAGTCAAGCAGGGCGGCATTGAGATGTATATCAAACATATCTCCCGGTGACTTATCGAAAAAAAAAAAGATGTCACACTGTAAATCATGTATTATCTTTCTAGACATATAGGTCCATGACATAGAAAACAACCATCGGCTTTGCAAAAAGTAAGTGCAACTTACTTACGTCTGTTTGAAGTCGCAATTTACAAAATAGTTTTGTCAGAACATACATAATATGTAATGCGTACAGTTAGTGCAGATTACATTTTTTGTTCTTGAAAACTTATCAACATTTGCCCTCTGCATATCTATATCTAATATTAGTTAAATGTAATACTTATTAATTCTAATATTCCTAAAAATTAAGGTTTCGTATGATGCACACCTACATCACAGGTGAGTGTAGCGTACCAGGGACCCATACAGTGATTTTTAGTTCAAAATAGCCTAGTTACTAAGGCCTAGTTAATATATAGTCATTAGGCTATTTCTATCTAACATTCACTGTTTGGGTCCCTGGTACGCTACACTCACCTGTGACCTACATAACATAAGTTTAGTCTCCAAAGACGAGGTTTATGATAATAACTAAATTACCCATTCTTTCTGCTTAAAGTTTGTGTGAAAAACTTACGCGGTTGAAAAAGACTTTAATTTAATAAATTAGATTATGAATAAATATAAAATGACAAAAGTAATCGATGGACCTTATATACACACATAGGTCCGTGGTCACGATTAAGTGCCCGTTTATCCGTTTCTGTATGCAAAGTATAATTTAAATTTCTTTTCAGTTCTTGGTGTAAAACTTCATATAAAGCCCGTCGTAGTAATCAAACTTACCTTTTTATATAATTTATATATATTAATTACATTATATATTCATCTATCCATGAAGACAATGACCCGTATCGTATATTAGAGTTTTATCATTGGTACCGGTTTCCCACATGACCAACGCCCCCAGAAGAGGTTAGTTATATTAGGTTTTGGAGGATAGGGCAAGATACAGAAGGCATCCCAGTTCCCTTGGTTCTTTATCATGTCAGATGTATAGCATATGGGACCTCGGTTTAAGTCTCATCAGACAGACTGTTAGTAATTATGTCTCCCCCACCTCGGGGGGAGACATATTGTTTTTGCCCTGTCCGTCAGTCCGTCCGTCCGTCAGTCCGTCAGTCCGTCCGTCCATTCTTCGTTTCCGGACGATAACTAGAGTTCCTTTTGACCTACAGCTCTCAAACTTCATAGGATGAATGGTCTTATTGAGCAGATGATCCCTATTGTTTTTGGGGTCAGTAGTTCAAAGGTCAAGGTCACAGTGACCGTTGGTCAATTTCTCGTTTCCGGATGATAACTAGAGTTCCTTTTGACCTACAGCCCTCAAACTTCATAGGATGATTGGTCTTATAGAGCTGATGATCCCTATTGTTTTTGGGGTCAGTAGGTCAAAGGTCAAGGTCACACTGACCGTTGGTCAATTTCTCGTTTCCGGATGATAACTAGAGTTCCTTTAGACCTACAGACCTCAAACTTCATAGGATGATTGGTCTTATAGAGCAGATGATCCCTATTGTTTTTGGGGTCAGTAGGTCAAAGGTCAAGGTCACAGTGACCGTTGGTCAATTTCTCATTTCCGGATGATAACTAGAGTTCCTTTTGACCTACAACCCTCAAACTGGGGGGAGTCCGTCAGTCCGTCCGTCCATTCTTCGTTTCCGGACGATAACTAGAGTTCCTTTTGACCTACAGCTCTCAAACTTCATAGGATGAATGGTCTTATTGAGCAGATGATCCCTATTGTTTTTTGGGTCAGTAGTTCAAAGGTCAAGGTCACAGTGACCGTTGGTCAATTTCTCGTTTCCGGATGATAACTAGAGTTCCTTTTGACCTACAGCCCTCAAACTTCATAGGATGATTGGTCTTATAGAGCTGATGATCCCTATTGTTTTTGGGGTCAGTAGGTCAAAGGTCAAGGTCATACTGACCGTTTGTCAATTTCTCGTTTCCGGATGATAACTAGAGTTCCTTTAGACCTACAGACCTCAAACTTCATAGGATGATTGGTCTTATTGAGCAGATGATCCCTATTGTTTTTGGGGTCAGTAGTTCAAAGGTCAAGGTCACAGTGACCGTTGGTCAATTTCTCGTTATAATTTGGGGTCACTAACTCAAAGGTCAAGGTCATAAGGGGGGAGACAAGTTTTTTTGTGAAAAACAATCTCTAGTTTTAGTTGGTCAGCTGCGGAAATCGAACCCGCTACGTCGAGATTATAAGTTTCGTGCTCTACCGATTGAGCTGGGGGCGTTGGTCATTTGGGAAACCGGTACCAATGATACTACCCTCATATACGACTGAACTCTCCATTATGGAGGACACAGCGGTTTTTCAAAGGTATCTAGACAAACCAAACCAACAAGAGTGTTGCTCTTCTATGTAAGTGGTTGTTGTCCTGAAGCCAAATGGAAATGTGGAGTGTGCATCGATCTGTCAAGTTTGAGTTTGTAAAACGCGAAATGTATCAATTGCCGCCAGTTGACGAGTTGGAGGCGGGCCTTCAAGGCAACTCCCTGGGTGTGGTGAATGACACACTTTTATGTTAGGGACAACAAATGCGTAAAGACGTTTGAAAATATGTCTATGCATATAAAAGTTAAACCAACACACCCCTTTGACCAAGACATCCTTGGAGTTACAACAAAAACATGAGCTTCCAACATGAAAAACTTTCAGGATAAAGGGAGAGTTATCAGTCATTGCGTTGGTTAAAGACTTGAATCAATAAGAATGTTTCAAACAAGTCTTGATAGGTTGTATGACCTCTCATATGAAACTACCGAAGTCCAAAGAGGAATATAAATGTCTCATCAGACAGGTAAGGATGAACCTAAAAGTATTAGTAAAATTTCAATCAGGTATATTGATTGGTTGCGGAGAAAGCACTTTTGTTGCCTATAGATGGACGCGCGTGTTACAAGTCTCACAGCAATATGTGAAATGATCTTGGCAAAACTTAAACTAGTACAAAAAAATTAACAGTACAAGTACATTTTCTTAGTGGAAAATTGGCCTTAATTCAACCAAACCAAATCCGTGACAGTGTTATGTACTTCTGCCTTCAGATAACACAAGATAGTAAACAAGCACTGCAGGAATTAAAGCAGGTGTATAGAAAGATATGTAATGTCATGTTATATATCTAATTACATATTTAATCTAGTAGAAACTGTCTAATAAAAAAATAACAGTTGGTTAGGCGTAAAAAAATGTTTGTTTCAGGTTTCCCGACCTACCCTATTTATTTGCCCCGACCCTAGAACATTTTTTGCGTGTTAATATTTTAAACATAAATTCATTAAAATCTATATTGAATTTGGTTTGTTTGAGAACCAAAAAAAAAAAAAAAAATTCCCCTACCTACCCTATTTTTTGGGGGCATGAAACCTGAAACAAACATTTTTTTAGGCCTTATTTATTATCTTCCATCTGTTGGCGAGTTCTCTCAGGCGTTTAATTCTTTACATTTATCCCACACGACATTCTTTACATTTATCCCACATGAAGTTCGTCACAAAGAGTGCAGAACAACACCTGATATTGATTCAAGCAAGATATAGTGAGTCAACTCTTCAAGTCTCACTGAAATAAACAAGACATGTGTATAAGACACATGTCCCCGATGATGTCATTTGGTACAGAATACTACTGCTGACAATTTCATTAGGACCCTTGGCCCAATTGCTTTTTTACAACGTTATTTAAATAATTCAAGGCCACGATGTCGTTGAAAGTTGACCTACTGACCCCAATATCAATAAAGGCCATCTGCTTGTCATGTTCAACGTTATCAGGGTCCATATTATTTACGGACCCCGACGTTTTAGGAATCTTGTGGATTCCAAACAAAATCATTCTCCAGGCATTTATCTAAAACAAGTGACTGTGACCTTGACATTTGATCCAGACCCCGAATGCAATTGCGGCCATTAACTGGTTACAGCTGCACTCCCTATAAATTATAAAGCTACTAAGCTTTCCCTTAAATATTTATCGGCAACTGTTTGTGAAACTTTCACAGTACAAGATCACTTGAACAACTGACATAAATGCAATAGCATTCATCTACTAGTCATGAGGAGCGGATCAGTGTTCTAGTGGTAACACGCTGGACTTGCAATCCAGGGATCGCAGGTTCGATACCCCACTCCTCCACTAACATAACTAATAGTTTCGGATGAGACCTATAAACTGAGGTCCCATGAATTGGTGCTGTACACCTGGCATGTTAAAGAACCAGGGGTGTCTAAGTAAAGGGACATGTTCTGTATCTTGCACTATCCCCCGAAATAACAATACTAAACTCCTCTGGGGCGTTGGTCATATGGATAATCCGGTATCAACGCTAAACAAGAGGGCCAAGATGGCCCTATAACACTCACCTGCGACTTATGACAATATGTGACCAAATTTCAACTCTAAACTAAATACATGTATCATAAACACAAACATTCTGTTTGACCTTGACAAGGCAAAACTTTTGACCAATTTACATGATGATTGGGTTAAAAATGTCACCTGTATGGCATACACAAGGTTTTTAACTGGGTGACCTAGTTTTTGACTTCAGATTTCCCATATTCATACTCGACCTAAATTTCATGAAGACAATCATACTGACCAAGTTTCATGAAGATAGAATGAAAAATGCAACCTCTATTGCATACACATGGTTTTTCTACAATTTTACCCCGTGACCTAGTTTTTGACCCTAGATGACCCATGTTCGAACTCGACCTAGATTTCATAAAGGCAATCATACTGCCCATGTTTCATGAAGGTCCAATGAAAAATGCAAACTCAATAGCATACACACGGTTTTTCTATGATTTAACCCTGTTACCTAGTTTTTGACCCTAGATGGCCCATGTTCGAACTCAACCTACAGTTCATAAAGACAATCATACTGACCAATTTTCATGAAGATCCAATGGAAAATGCAACCTCTATTGCATACACAAGGTTTTTCTATGATTTGATTGGGTGACCTAGTTTTTGACCCTAGATGACCCATATTCAAACTCGACCTAGATTTCATTAAGGCAATCATACTGAACAAGAACAAGTTTCATGAAAATCCAATGAAAAATGCAACCTCTCTTGCATTACACAAGGTTTTCTACGATTTGACCCTTTGACCTAGTTTTTGACCCCAGATGACCCATATTTAACTCGACTTGGATTTCATAAGGCAAACATACTGACCCAGTTTCATGAAGATCCAGTGAAAAATGAAGCCTCTATCGCATACATAAGGTTCAGTGTTGACAGACAGACGACAGACATCAGGCGATCTCAATATCTCACCTTAGTGCTCAGGTGAGCTAAAAAAAACGCTCTCTCTTCTAGTCATGAACAATGGGATCTTGGATCAGAAACTGACAAGACTTTTAGCGGAAAACTCATACATCATCTTTTCTCTTAAAAAAATAAAACAAACAATTCAAAACACATTTAGGCATTAATAAAATTAGTAAAATCTTTATTTACACATTTATTCAAGTTTGAAATACAAACTATCTCTTACAAATAAACACCGGGTATTATGCAAAAGACAACAAAGTACACTTACATGCAAAATACGAGACATATGTTGCCTTTCTCAAACAATACAAGCCCACAGAGCATTCAAGAATAGGACATGTAGGTGTTACGCTAGACATGTGGGAAAGCACCTGAATGTAATGTATCATCACCTGGTCATAATGATGTTTGTAAAATTGATACAGAATCCTTCATTGAGTAACTGTATACTGTACATAAGGGATAATGACATACCGGTAGTAATGTTTGTTCTGTAAGCTAAATTCGGGATATTCTGTCCAACACTACACATAGTAATGATATTTGTTTGTGTGAATTTGCAATGTGTAGGCCAATTCATTGACAAATATCTTTTTCGCCAGACAAGACGCACCGCTATCACTGCTGAATTAAGACAGCCAAATATGATATTGACATTAAATTATACACTAGGGAAGGCACCTGTTTTTTTTTCACAACATATAGTTTCAAGGAAAATATCGTTTCAAAATAAAAAATGACCAAATTATAACCTAGACACAATCAGACAGACACATATATCCTTTGCACACCGGCATATTTTGTTACACACTCGACAGACATGCATGTGTTTTTGTAAACACTGTACATCACGTTATGCTACTTTCGGTTTACTGCGCGTGTTGTATACGTCAGCTGTAACATGAAAGTAAAATTTCCATTGATCCACCTACAGAGGTCACCCTGTCTGCTAACCTGCGCATGGACTTCTTTTTTTTTTTTTTTTTTTTGGCTAACGAGAGGTCAATTATAAGCGTTCTCATAAGATGTCAATATACCTAGGTTTGAATACGGCATAGCCTTTAAATTCATCCAGACAAAACGTGTTCCATACGGTAACTGTCACTTCTATGGAAGGCCAAACCTGTCTTAACCCGCGTATACGCTTTATTACCTATCGGCGTTCAAAGGATATTGACATACACTGCAAACCACTATTACAACTATATCAAGTTATCGTTAAACGGGACTGATTAGAAATTGTCTACAAATAATTTATCATTTAATATTATATCACAAAACTGTTTACTTAAATACGTTGTAAACAAAATATGTTCATTCCCGTCCATTTCTCGTAAACAAAAACTATGCCGTTATATGAATCACTTTTTCTGGTAAGAAGACATGGCAGTTTTATATGCATATTCTACAAAATGTACTGGAAACAACATTTTCCATTTTAAACAGAATCTTCATTTACCTATAGCTACAAAATAGCAGATTATGTAATGAAATTAAATATTATAGTTAAATTTTTCAAAAAAGATTGACATCATAGACTGATCCATGAAATATAAAAATAACACAAGGAATATTAAAGTGGAATTATGCGCATTTTTTTCAAGTAAAAATCCAGCGGAAACAGGTGTGTGTGCAAAAGGGTAGAGGAAAAAATATCTTTTAACCCAATACATCAAACTCTTCCCGCTACCAGTATGAAATAACTTTCCAAATACTGATTTTCTTATTTTCACTGGGAGAGTCGTTATAGAAAAAAACAACTGCATGCAGGACTTGCTTCCCTTCGTCTGCCGAAGTCTCTACCAACAACAACATCGACACAATCAACTATCATTTTATCAGTCCGATCTTTTTATTTCTAAAGCACCAACTTCCAATGCTAATGCGGCATTATCATTAATTTAACACATTTGAATGCACAGCAACCAAAAATTGCTTTTATAAAACTGTCACCAAAAATACAGAAAAACTAGAATAAGGAATTTTATTGTAATCCTTAAATCTTACTGAGTAGCTTTCCCACAATTCACTTTATTCTTCTACTTTTGATTGTCAAGTCACATTTAAAGCAAAGGTTAAAATATGTCAGCTCTGTCATCCAACGTGACATTGTCAAATACATTGTAACTATATGAAGCTGATTAAAAATGAATGTCATATCAATTTTAACGAGGACAGAATGCATGCAATAATAAATTTCTTTTAACAAGGATAGAATGCGTGTAATATAACAAGAGGGCCAACATGGTACTACATCGCTCACTTGGCTACCATTGGCTATAATACAAGGTAAATATACAAGGTATATTTTGCATAACAAGGTAACTTTTGACATGGGGGTCATGATTTGTACAATATTCATAGAGGTCAACTACACAATGCTACATTTCAAATACCTAAACTCTGGGCCCCGTGGTTATAAACAGGAAGATTTTAAAAAATTTTCCAATTCAAAAACCTATGTAAATTCAAGTGACCCCCCTCCACCTGATAATTTGAACAGTCTTGGTAAAGGTCATCCTCGGTAACCCAGGCTATTCAGTATCCAATTGAATACCCTGGGCAAATTGACTGAAGAAATCTCGTACTCATGAATAATTAATGAGGTAAATTCAAGCCTTTCGATTGGTTTCTTGATATTTTTCTCAAGATAAACTATCCAATGAAATCGCGGCTCTCAAACCGCGCTAGGGGAAACATTAAAAATGGCAGCCTCCATGCTTGTCAGCGATGTAGTTTTAAACAGATTTTGTGCATCACTCGTCTCGGATTGCAGATTTCTATATGATCGTCCCTTAATCGGGACAAAACAAATCAATCATTTTTTTCAACGTTCTGCATGGCGGTCATTATTTGAGGATACTCTTTATTGTGGAGGTGTTCTTATTTTTGTAAGCATCGATTTCATTTGATGAAAAATAGTCATGAATATTCATGTATTACGAAGTTTTGCCAGTCTATTTTCCACGGTATATGACGGAGAGAAGCGGCAGGAATTAACCGTGGGTTCCGACGATGGGTAAAGGTCTACTAGAGAATGCTACATTCAAAATATCTAAGCTCTAAGCCATGCGGTTTCAGACAAAACGATTTTTAATTTTCCTATATATAAGCCTATATAAAGTCAGGTGACCCTCTCCCTCCTGGTGGAGTCAATTTTGACCAAGAGGTCATGATTTGAACACTCGTGGTAAAGGTCTACTATGCAATGCTGCATGCTAAATATCTAAGCTTTATGCTTTGTGGTTTCAGGGAAGAATATTTCTAAAGTATTTCCTATTTGTTGCCATAGCATAGTAGATTGATGATGTATTATATACACCTGACGATAAATGGTCCTAATAGCTCACCAAGGCACTTTGTGCCAGGTGAGCTAATAAAATTCTTCAAAACAAGGTCTGAAATTAATTTCTTGCAAATAGTACATTTATATTTAATCAATTCTTAAGCACTAGTTAAAGCATCACATTAAAACATTAAAAGAGAGCACATAAAAAACAAATATTTGAAACACTCTGATACAATTTCAATTGTACAAACACGTTATACTTTGACATTTTGGTGTTTCTTCTACAGAATTCCTCGTCTCACAATCTCAGTCTGGCTGTTACTTATAATGCTCAAAGTCAAAAGTTTTTTCCTGAACACTTAAGTTAAAGACTACTTAATATAAAGTACTCATAGTGTCCAGTCATCCAATGTATAAGATAATCTCACAGTTTCTTCAATGTCCGACGAAACAATAATGTCATGACCACAGGATCAGCCATTTTACTGTATCAGTGTGTGTAGAATACCAACCAAGCCTCAGCACTCAAAACAAGCCAGTAAGTAACTCATCTTAAATACTAAATTTCTTTACCTGAAAATAAAGGGTATGTAGGTAGGGAAATAATTTTTTTTGTTGTTGATTTTTTTTTGATTCTCAAACAAGCCAAATTCAACACAGATTTTAATGAATTTATGCTAAAAAATGTTCTAAGGTCTGGGCAAAAAAATAGGGTAGGTCGGGAAACCTGAAACAAACATTTTTTTTACACCTTACATATCACATTATATTTTCAACACATTTTCTGGTATGCCTCATCTATCAAGTTGTGACAGATGATTTAACTGCTCTTTATTGTTTGGTACAAACTCAAAATGGCTTCATTTCAAACAACTGCACAGTGGAATCATCTTACCTTCACTTAGTAAACTTTTGATGCTTCTTTCTTATTTCTGTAAAAATTTCATTCAGTTGTGGCTGCTGGAAAGTGACCCCAGGGCACTCTTCCATTGCCATTCGCAAAGTATACAGGGTTGCATCATCAGCCTTTCTCTTTTTCCATTCTGCAAGCATGTTGAATATCTGTGTTGTCATATTCTCAGGGTTATTGTATTTAAATCGCTGTGTCTCTACATCGCTAAACCCAAGCTGTATTGCAAAAAGTTTCCAGTTGCTCCCAATCTGCTGAGATATTTGACTCAAATTTTTCTCTGTTAGAACTATCTTGTCGTCACTTCGTAATAATTTAGTATGATGTATCTGACTACCTGCAATAACAGCATTCAAAGGATCAACTCAATATTTTCGCAATCAACTATTACCTACTGCAAATGAGATATTTAAGTTATGTTACTTTTTTTTGTCTTCACGAATTCTGCATTTTCCTTAAAAGCTGGACTAATTGTTCTATACTTACATTTCTAGAAAGAAAGTTCTGTTTAAGACTGGATGGGTGTTCAGTAGAACACTTGTGTCGCCCTGTTACGCCTTGTCAGAATAAGGAATAATTTTGTGTCAAGTATGACCTTGACCTAAAAAATTCAAAGTTATAGCAAACATATAGTTTTCGTGACAAAATCTAAGTTCAAAAAGGAGCATAACTCTGTCAAATATGAACTTGTTCAACAAAATTTGACAGCATCACAACCCTTTTGTCATAAGCAACACAATTGTATAGTTTGGTGAAGAAATCTTAAGAAATGGCAGTTATTGCCAACGATTAGTGTGTGTGACAGAGGGACGGACGTATTGATGGCCGGAACGCCGGACGGACAAAGCAATCCTTTGTATCAACTTTTCTCCGAAAGGGCGATACAAAAAGTAACATGAAAGTCACATCAAAATTGAACTAGAACTAGCTTTTCAGTCTCGATAATTTTAACAGAGCGCTACAAAACTTAATAGGTACTGGCTGATAGCATGCCAAATTTAGTTTGGAAAAGATTGGTAACAATTGCACTCTGTGGTTTTCATTGTTATATTCACGACTTTAATTTCCACATAACAAAAACAGCAAAATGACGATTGCATTGTTTCCAAGTTGTTAAAGATGTGTGAAATCAACATAAACTTAGATTATTTTTCATGAAAAAGCGTATGACTACCAGCCATATTTCTTTAACCTTTTAGCTAGAGACCCGACAACTTTACGTCATACTGATGTTTCTTGCAAAGTTTTATTAAAATTCAGAAAGAGGTTTTTGAAAAATTGCGCAAACAAGACTTTCTGTTTTCAGGTTCATGTGACCTTGACATTTGACCTAGTGACGCCAGATTAAAACATGCACATAAAGACTTCATACTGATGCTTCATGTAACTTTTTATGACAATCCAGCAAGGGGTATCGGAGAAGAAGCGCGGAAAAGATTTTGCTTAAAACAGGATGTCATCTAAGTATGCCAACCATGAATTATTTTATTTTGTTTTAAATACCTGTGTGGAATGTAGGGCAGACACATAATCCAGAGTTGTTGCTTTTTAAAGAGGCAGTTGTTTATACTTACAGTAAATGCAACTGTCTAACGCAGGAAAATATCCTTCAATCAACTTGCTATGGATAGCTACAGTAATACCACACCAGTGTGAAGAAGCCAGCAAGATTTGGAGCTGATCATTTGACAGGCAATACAGCCGACTGGAAACTCAAAAGTTTTCACATCCACATACTTTATTACGTTTTAATAACACAATCTGCATTTGACTTTATTCACCAACAATTGTGTTGTTTTTTTCTAGAGCAATAGTTTCTGTCATGAGAACGCAGTTGAGATCAAAATATCCGTTACCTGAGGTGACGGATATTTCCATCTGAGCCAAATGTCTGATGATAGATAAGGGGGGGGGGGGGGGTTTCATACCTGCTGCTGTAGTATTTTTTTCCTCAGTTTCTGGCATCTGTAATTAGCATAATAATTAATTTAGAGATTTCAACGAACATTCCTTCCAGAAGTATTATAATATTACATAAAAGTTCAAAGCCACAACAATGTTATGAAACAGAAAATTTAAATTTTCTCCTGATAAAAGGGAAGTAATGTGTAAAATAACTATTATATAAGTATGTAACTGTACATTATAACTTTGTATTTGGCTATTACCAGAGAAAAATCAGAGCTTCTATTCAGTGATGTAAAGATTTATCGTCAAGGGTGATTTAGATTTTTGCAATTTTGGGTGGTAAAAACTTTTGCTAATGTTAGAACCTTGAACACAAATCAGTTTTATTATACCTGTTCACCAAAACTCGCTTTCTTTCTTACTGTTTCTTCAGATTCATCTGAACGTCTCTTACGTGTATTCTTCAGCTGAAACAAATATAAACTTTTTGTATTACAGAGCAAGCAGAAGCTAATAGGTAAAACTTGAATGGACACAATTGAAGATCTAAGCTTGCAACTTTCACTTTTTGCGATTAATTTATGCAAATATTTGTACATGTGGTAGATACTACTCGTACATGTGGATCCTTCATAGAATTTTTAGCTTTGCCAGGCTTTTCTAACGGATGATTGTCCGTTGTCTGTTTTGAAAATGGTGGTCAGATCTAAAGGAATGTCATTAAATGTCTGCGTAATCATATTACAGCCAGATCCGAGATGGTGCTGAACTGGCATGGTCAACACAGCATTTTGAACAATGGCCTCATTTGTATAAAAGTAAATATACCGAGGCTTTACCTGATCACTTGGAGCTTTCGTCTCAAATACTTCCTCCCCTGATCCATCTGATGCTACTGCAGTCTGAATCCGAGAATAAAACAGTTGACTTTTAATTCAGAGATACATCAAAGGTATGGTAACCCAAAACATACCCTGTGGTTATAATCCTGTAGGCAGGTTAATTCAGTGAAAGGTATATAATAATATATGCAAACATGGAAGTTGTGGTGATATTGCATTTGTTAGTATGATGGAATAAATTCTACATAATCTAATGATGTTATACAGGCCCCATGCTTATAAAAGTTTCTTGAGCACAATCTCATGCTCTGCATGAACTCATGCTCAAGTAATATGAAGTAAAGTCAAGTTACATTTATTTACGAAGTGTAGTTTAGTATAAAGATATGTATAAGCTCCAGATCAGAACTTTTGATTACTGTCCTGGAAACACATTTAGAAAGAAATATAACTTAAGTTTTACTTCAGCATTAAAACGGAAAACTGGCTTCTCTTCTCTCATACCCTCACGGCGATGGATACCATCAGGAATGAGGTGTCGAGAGTGATTAATATAAGTTTGATAACTTGTTTCGCAATCGACCTAAAATAAATTAGTATAAACTAAGTTTTACTTCATATTACTTGAGCATGATTTCGTGCCGAGCATGAGATTGTGCTCAAGAAACTTTTATCAGCACAGGGCCTGAGGATTAACACTTGCTCGGACGGTCCGGGACCTTTCAAAATTAATATCACAACCATTAACATACACTTGTATAGATGGAAGAATACATGTTGAGTATCAAACAGGAGGTGAGAGTGCTGGGATAGGGAGCTATAACTAATGACTATTAAGTAATAATTAAAACCAACACAGACCGATGTCATCGTTTCACTTGAAGTCGAAGCCTTTGCCTTCCATTTCATTTCCCCTGACCCTTGTTTCTTTTCTTTCCACTGTTGTTGCTTTGGTGTGTCCTTCTGTCAAAAGAAAACTTTCACAGCACTTAATAACAGCCCATTAAATTAACACTGGCAAACAAATTTTCTACAGAATTTCATGCATATTTTACAAACCACAAGACATGATTGTTGTATGCAGTTTTTGTTGCCAAACATATCTAGTGTTTAAAAATTTGTTTTTATATACAGAACACACTTTCTGTAAAATTTAAAATATATTAATTTCATTCGCAATTGGATTGTTTAACTAAGACAAGAAACTGTTACAAGAGGGCAACGTTTTTTTTGTATTTTTAGCAACAGTGATTCTATTTTTAAAACAGTGACCTTGACTCAGGTTTGTGAAATTATTTTGGAAACTTTAGTCAATCCATTCAAACAAAATGTGTTTTATAGTTTTTCTATTTAATCCAAGAAAAACATGACACCGAGGAAGGCGTCAATTTTGACCCCAGGCCCAGTGGCAAGATTTGAACACCACTAGACAATGCTATATATCAAAACTCAAATGCTCAAGTGAGTTAACAAGTGAACCCACGCACATGATAAAAAGTCACTAGGAAGCAATTGTGGACAGCATAGGACGGACATTCATCCTAAAACCTAAGGGTTAACTTACAGCATTATTGTTAAGTACAATGTATAATGTACTATCTGATCACATGTTGTAATGTTACCTTTTCCTTTAATACTGTGTTCTTTGTCTCACTTTCTCCTGATGTGCCAGCAACAACATTCAATTGATTGTCTAAATCCTTCTGTGTAGGTAACAAATAAAAACAATTTTAGAACAAGAGTCCCATGAAAGTCCTATATCACTCACCCGAGTACCATTGCCTTTCACATCAAGGTCACAACCACGCCAAAATAAAATTCAAATGTGAACTCAAACATTGCCATTGTACCCAAGTTTGTATCCAAATATGTCCATCAAAGACATTCAATTGTTTTTGTATTTTTAGTAACAGAGATATTTTTCAGGACAGTGACCTTGATCAAACATTTGTGAAATTATTTTCTACAAGAGTCAGTGCTTTTCAATAAAACCAAACTTTTGACAGTAAAAGACAAAACAAGAAACTGTGTAGTTTCCAAGTGTAAACAAGGGCTGTAAGTAGCAAGAAAATAAGACAAGGGTTACTTAACTGTTTGATACCCCTGAACAGCTAACTTTAAATCAATACTTTAAGCGGTTGATGATATATGGGCATATCAGTGCCAGTTGCATCCATGACTTTAACTAGAAATTTTCTAGCTATCTACTCTTGCTTACAGATGGGTGCAATTTTGACACTGGGGTCATGATTTGAAAACAGTCTGTTAGGTGAAATCATTGTCACTTGACCACGAAATTCAGTTGACAATACGAGTGGACCAGTGGATTTTTACATCCCTGTTAACATCCTTGTTAGAGGCCCACTAGACATTGACGGACATCAATCTATCCTGAAAGCTCAGGGTTAACTGAGTTAAACAGTTTAATTAAGTGTTAAGTATAATGTACTATTTTATCACATGTTTTTACGTTACCTGTTCCTGTAATACTGTGGTCTTTTTTCCACTTTTTCCTGACGTGCCAGCAACAACATCCAATTGATTGTCTAAATCTTTCTGTGCAGGTAACAAATAAAAACAATTTAAGAACAAGAGCTGACAAATGCCCCCGAAAGAGGTGTCTCACAGACTGTGCCCTCTACATGTGCTCAACAATTGTGCCATGTAATTTTAAAATCCTTCCAATTCCATGCATGACAGAGTTACCATGAATACAGTATTAAATTAATTTTAAACTCTAAGTGTGACCTAGACCTTTGAAGTAGGGCCATTTCTTGCACGCGACACATTGTCTTGATGTGCTGAACATTTGTGCCAAGTTATTTTAAAATCAATCAATGGATAACAAAGTTATAGTCCGGACACGAATATGTGCATATATAGAGGATTCCACTACCTTTTAACTCTTATTTGACCTTGACCTTTGAGGTAGGGACCTTGGTCTTGCAACCACCATATCGTTTTGATGTGCTGTACATTTGTGCCCAGTAATTTGAAAATCCTTCAATGCATGACAAAGTTACAGCCCTGACACGAAAAAATATAAGGGGGACGGTGCAATTTTAATATTCCACCCTTAAGGGGCATAAAAATTTGATTCGTCAACTTCGGTAAAATAATATGATAACTATTTATTTGTCTTTTATTTATGTATTTAACAGGCAAGTTTGTTTTGTGTTAATTTAGCAATGCTTAAGTTCACAGAGACAGTTACATTTAAATTGCTAGATCTCAATTCTACCGTTAAAATTCAGATCTCTTCTTTTAATTATTAGCAAATTGTTGACTGTATAAAATTCGTCACAAAATTGCATGTGAATCAAAAAGGAAGACCATTCAAGAGAAAGACTGGAAGTTTTTCAAATAGACACGGGGAGTATAGACACACTTTAAAGGCGTTAGTTACGTACAAATACAAGGGTTTTAAAACAAGAGGGCAAAGATGGCCCTATATTGCTCACCTGCCACTTATGACAATATGATACCAAACTTCAACTCTAAACTATATATCAACAAGAGCTGTCCCTCGTAAGTGACAAATGGCCCCGAAAGAGGTTTCTCCTAGTCTGTGTCCTCTCCATGTGCTCAGGTATACAGTAAGGATGTGGGTCTTGCACACAACATGTCATCTTGAAGTGCTAGACATTTGTGCCAAGTTATTTTTAAATCCATCTATGCATGACAAAGTTAGAGTACGGACACAAATGTGTGCATATATAGAGGATTCCATTACCTTCAAACCCTAGGTGTGACCTTGACCTTTGAGGTAGGTACATGGGTCTTGCACGCGACACGTCATCCTAATGTGCTAGACATTTGTGTCAAGTTATTTTAAAATCCTTTAATGCATGACAAAGTTATGGCCCGGACACGAAAAAATCTTTATATGCCACCCTTCAGGGGCATAAAAACACAAACATTCTGTTTGACCTTGACAGGCAAACCTTTTGACCAATTTACATGATTAGGTTGTAAATGTCACCTGTATGGCATACACAAGGTTTTACACTGGGTGACCTAGTTTTTTACCTCAGATTACCCATATTCATACTCGACCTAAATTTCATCAAGACAATCATACTGACAGAGTTTCATGAAAGTCCAATGAAAAATGCAACCTCTATTACATACACGAGGTGTTTCTATGATTTTACCCCATTACCTAGTTTTGACCCATGTTCGAACTCGACCTAGATGTCATCAAGGCAATCATACTGACCAAGTTTCATAAAGATCCAATGAAAAATGTAACCTCTATTGCATACACGAGGTTTTTCTATGATTTGACCGGGTGACCTAGTTTTTT
Source organism: Saxidomus purpurata (assembly GCA_022818135.1). Classification (NCBI taxonomy): domain Eukaryota; kingdom Metazoa; phylum Mollusca; class Bivalvia; order Venerida; family Veneridae; genus Saxidomus; species Saxidomus purpurata. The sequence continues at coordinate 31,369,242 of JAFMSR010000007.1, forward strand.
ACCCTAGATGACCCCAACTGTTCGAACCCAACTTAAGATTTCATGAAGGCAATCATACTGACAAAGTTTAATGAAAAATGCAACCTCTATTGCATATACAAGGTTTTTCTATGATTTGACCGGGTGACGTAGTTTTTGATTTTGGATGACCCATGCTCAAACTTGTAGGACACAGCAGAGCTAAATATAGAGCTCAATATAGAGTTAATTACTTCAAGGTACATGAATTCATTTACAACAAAACCAATCCAAGCGTATTAGTGCATGCACACTCGTAGATGTTGTGTGAAAATTCCACGGGAGGGAATTTCAGCAGTCCAAAGTAGTTACAGACGCCTAGCGTGATATACTTAATACTTTTATCACATTCAAATCCTTCTTTGCGTGTATAGGAGAAATTTCAAATAGTGTTAGAATTTATATTTGAACCAAATCTTTTGAATACATGAAGTAAAATTTTGCATTAATATTCTTCATCAGTGTTGCATTCTTTTTGCGTTTTTGATTTGACAAGAGCTAACATAAATGACTTGTATGACTGTTACCTGTATAATATTATACACCTAGAAAAAAGTTTAGCACCCCCTGGAAGTTATATAGTGACTTTAAAAATTAAAATAGTATCATGAAATCACCTTCAAATAAACAATGGAAAAAATGCTGTAAATCATAACAGCAATCCTCTGCACGAACTGCAAACACTTTTGCACTTCGAGTGTAAGCAGAATGTCTTTAAAAAGATCTGAGGTTCACCTGGAGGCAGAATAGTCAGGGTCAGGGTGGTCACCAAGGCACGGTGAAGGTTTACTCTGCTACTGAATATGAAGTACGGGCGTCATCTGAAGACTCAAAATTGCATTTTTTACTCTAACTCGCCACCTAAAATCTTCCTATGACCTCTACAGTTCCATACTTAAATGTGTATTTGATTTCTGATAAAACGGCACCCGTTGATTGTTCAACAATATCACCTGAAAAGCCCACCATAATATTTACAGTTTTGCCGTTTTCTGTTTGCCAGAGGGTTGCTTTTAAGGATTACATTCTTCTTCCCTGGCTCAAATTGACGGTATTCTCATGATAAAGCTTCGTTAGATAAGTTACTCTAAAAATTTCAGGGGTTGCTTAACTTTTTTCTTTGTGTATATTATATGTTAGGCTTCTTGTCTTAATATAGTTATTTCCAAATCTAAATTTATCTGTTATAGATAATTTTTGAAAATATCATTTTAGTTTTTAAGCTACTAGTATGTTCTCTACACGTCATATACAGGTTGAAAACATGTTGGAATAAAGGTGTTTGAATGTTGGGATTTTTTTAAAATAGTGATGCAAAAATGTTGGATATAAGTCATTAATATGTTGGAAAATAGTTGGGATTGGTACAGGTCATAGTCAGGTTGAACGTCTCGGAATAAATGTGTTAGAATGTTAAAGAAGAGCTGTCCCTCACGAGTGACTAATGCCCCCAAAAGAGGTGTCTCACAGTCTTTGTCCTCTCCGTGTGCTCAATAATTGTGGTATGTAATTTAAAAATCCATGCAACACATCGGCTTGATGTGCTACACATTTGTGCCAAGTTATTTTTAAATCAATCAATGCATGATAAAGTTATAGACCGGACACGAATGTGTCCACATATACAGGATTCCATCACCTTCAAACTTTAAGTGTGACCTTGACCTTTGAGGTAGGGACGTGGGTCTTGCATGCGACACGTTATCTTGATGTGCTAGACATTTGTGCCAAGTTTTTTTAAAATCCTTCAATGCATGACAAAGTTAAAGTCCGGACACAAATGTGTGCATATATACAGGATTCCATTACCTTCAAACTCTAAGTGTGACCTTGACCTTTGAGGTAGGGACAACGTCCGATTTTAACATCTAAAACACCATTTTCAATTCAAATCCAACCTGAACCCGACGTCAGGAAACAATGTCGCCACAACATCCATCCAACATCAAATGTTTACTGGGAACCTATAGTCCCTTATTATAGTCATCAACAGCTAGTGGACTAATAAATACCTGATGAATGATGCTTTTGGACGATTTAACTTTTCCAGGTCCTTTACCTTTTGCTGACCCTGTACTTGAAGGTTTATTGTTAGTAGGTTCCTGAAAAAGGTGTTACACATTAAAACTGAAGGGAAAAGCACAAAACATGTTTCATACATCAGTACTTACTATATGGTGGCAAAGAACTATATTCTTGAATACAAAATCTATCAATTTTTCCTGGTACTTGTACCAAAAAGAATGACTTATATGTTATCCTTTACTTTTGTACTTGGCAATAAAAAGCATGCGTCAATTATTAAACCCTTTTCAGTATTGTTGTATAACGTTACACAGTTATGACTTTGATAACTTAAAACAATTATAACATTGACTGTTCACCAAACACAGGTAATACCATAGTTTTTCTGCATTGCCCTCATCAAATCATTAATGAACTTGTAAGTATCTCGTAAAGCTTTAATTTAAAGTTTAATTTAGTATTCACTTTCAGAAAACAGAAGAAATATGCTGCTTTTGTAAAATATTAATCTTACTGTAAACATGTAAAAACTACGTAATTTGCACATTTTTTATACATGTATAACAGTTTCTTTATTCAATTCCATGAACCTTGTTTGCTTAATACAATAATATCATGTATCTTTATGGACTGGCCTGAGCTTTTACTGCATGCAAATCCCAAACAAGAACTGTCCCTCATAAGTGACAAATGCTCCCAAAAGAGGTGTCTCACAGTCTGTATCCTCACCATGTGCTCAACCTTTGTGCCATGCAATTTTAAAATCCTTCCATGCATGACAGAGTTACCATGCATACAGTATTCTTTTACCTTTAAATTCTAAATGTGACCTTGACCTTTGAGGTAGGGACATAAGTAATGCATGCGACACATCGTCTTGATGTGCGGAACATTTGTGCCAAGTTATTTTAAAACCCTTCAATGCATTACAAAGTAACAGCCTGGACACGAATGTATGTATATATACAGGATTCCATTACCTATAAACACTAAGTGTGACCTTGACCTTTGAGGTAGGGACGTGGGTCTTGCACAGGACACGTGGTCTTGATGTGCTTCACATTTGTCTTAGGTTATTTTAAAATCCTTTAATGCACGACAAAGTTACAGTCCGAATGTATGTATATATATATACTCAAACGCAAAAGAAAGTGTGCACGTTTCTTTTTAAGATAACTAAAGTTATATCGATTATAAACCTCTCATATGTGTATCATGTGAAGCACGCCACTGCATTTAACAATGGCTACATCGGTCAGTATTTAGGTTAAATGTTACGTAACGTCCCTATACAAGCTTGTTGCATGATTTGCCCATGCAGTGTCAGGACAAGTGTGAAATCGGTCAAATAATCTCGCATTACTTTCTTACAACTTCTATGAGTAAGAAAAACACACAGCAATTTGAATATTTTCAAAACTCACAATGCCCAGACTCGCTCAGCGTCAACGTATTAAAGCTTTGATGATGCTTAGCAGAGGTGACTCCGTCGATGTTTCACGGGCATTTAATTGCCACAGAAAAACTGTAAGTAAACTTAGTGCCAAGTTTCAGCAAACAGGAACAGTTGCCGATCTTCCTCGAACTGGCAGGCCTCGTGTAACTAACGTCATATTAGACCGTCATTTTGAAATGACTTACACCAGGCGTCGTTGTCAAAGCGCTACAGCGAGGCAGTACGGTATTAGCTGGGACACCGTTCTGAGGCATCTGCGTCATTGTGTTCAGCCTATCGGACCAAGAAGAGCTTACGTTGGTAATGTGCTCGTACGACGTTATCGCGTTGCTCGTTTGAACTGTTTCTCCTGACCTCAACCCAATCGAGCATATTTGGGATCTTCTTGGTCGCAGAGTAAGGGCAAGACATGTCGTCAACAATTTGCAGGAGCTACAAAATGCTCTGCAGATCAGATGGAACAACTTTCCTGCACACGTCGTACAGTGTTACGTCAATTCCATGAGACGTCGTAGACTACAGGTTATCCGACAAACTAGTGGCCATACCCGGTATTAATCAAATAACCACAACAAAACCATTAGGAGAGCTGTAAAACGTGATTATACTCACAATAACATCAATACCACAGGTTGCGTATTTTTCATTTTGACCCTTGATACATGTAACCGAATTCTGTGCATCTATAGAAACCGCTATTTTAAAAAAAGGTTACGTGGGTTTGTAGGCAATTGAATAAGCTTAACAGTGATACCAAACATCATATAATTTCTATTATGGATATCAGGCAAATAAAGAAAACCCTCTATGCACACTTTCTTTTGCGTTTGGGTATATATTAAAAGATAAAAACACAGTCCATGAGATAATTAAATTATTATTAAATCTCATGGTCTCTGTGTTTTTATCTTTTATTATATTTAACTTTTTTCTGGCATATTTTTTTGTATTTTTCACGTATATATACAGGATTCCATTACCTATAAACTGTAAGTGTGACCTTGACCTTTGAGGTAGGGACATGGGTCTTGCACGCGACATGTCATCTTGATGTGCTGAACATTTGTGCCAAATTATTTTAATGCATGAGAAAGTTACAGCCTGGACGCGAAAAATTTAGTAAGGACGCATGCACGGATGGACGGTGTGATTTTAATATGTCAAATTTGCAATAACTAGCGATAAGTAATACAAACAGGCTGGCAAACAAAGAAACTAGGTAATGCATATCAGACTTCTCAAGTTCACAGTGGCCTTGACCTTTGACCTACTGACCTAAATATAGAAAGAGGTGTTCTACTAGCCATAACCAACCTGCATACCAAGTTAAAGTGACATATGCTCAAGTGTTCTCTTTTTTAGGTAGTATTGTATTTATTGTCAGTGTTCCCACTCTCGTAAATTTTTTTGCATTTGTCTAATTTTCGCTATATTCGCGAACAAAGAAAATCGCCAATTTTAGAATCAGCGAAAAATTTATACAACATTTCGCGAAATTTTAAATTCCGCATTGCTGATGTTCCTACCATCGGTTTGCATACTGGTGTAAGCATAAAAAACAATACGCTGTAATGTTTGATATCATCATCAATAACGAGAGTTGCAATAATTACATGTACATTTTTGTATATGTAACGGACCTATATACACATGGATTGGCAACTTCCGAAAATCGATAAAACGATTTTGGAGTAGATGTTACCCATCATGCTTTGCGCGCTTGGTGTTTTTCGGAAATTTTCCGATTTGTGATATTTGGCAGGTGCCGCCAGACTTGACAAAATTTTCAACAAACAAAATCTATAACAGTTACGCCTTATGAAAACAGAATAGCTTGGAATGAGACAAACGTTGCATAAACAAAGATTATAATACGAACTATTGAGCCATACATATTGAAGTAGACATGATTAAATTTAATTTAGTTTTTCCCCGATACGTTCCAAGATGGAGGACAGCGGGAAGCTTCATTATACATCGCGCTGACAAAATTTTCAACATACAAAATCGATAAAAGTTACTCATTACGAAAAACAGATATAGGTTGGAATGAGACTAAAGTTACATAAAGAAAAAAAAAACTATTGAGCCATAAATATTGAAGAAGACACGATTAAATTTGATTATTTTTCAAGATGGAGGACAGTTGGTCACTGGGAGTTTTAGATTTCGGCAAACCTCGGATATTGTCCATCAATGCTTAAATCTCGCATAAAATCTCGCCCTCTGCGATAAAAAGGTTGAACTTGTATAGGAAGATACGAGAGTTGCCAATCCATGTGTATATAGGTCCGTTTATATGTGGGTATCACTCTTGACTTAATCCCTGTTTGTTTTCATGTTATAACACGATTAGCACATATACGGACATGCGTTCAATACTAACCTTTAAAGATAATTGAGCATTAAAACAGTAACCTGTTGAAACCTGTAGAACTATCTCCGGGAAAGTCATTATCGATGCGCCATAAATACCATTCATTCAGTGAACATACATGATGTTTACTATTTATTGTTTAGTTTAGCAAACAAATAAAACAACCGGAGCAGTTAGGGATACCAGTTTATAGCAAAAATGTCGCAGTCAAAGCATTGTGTTTGGCTTCACGGTTGCCCATCAACAAAGTGATGAGTTGCCACCCACCAGTACTGACACAACTACGAGTAGTGTTAAAAGTAGGAAAAAGTACCTGAAACGGTTTCAGAACAAGTGGTTGTCAAGGGTTGTAAATTTCCACGGTCAGCGCTTGTCTATCTTATAATTTTCATACCCCCAAATGAGATTTACCCCCACTTCTTGTGTCCAGGGGATAAGTATACCCCTGAAAATTCAGATTGGGAACACTGATTGTGTAGGCATGGACATGTCCCCATCCTGCCCCATCTCACACAGCTTAAGACCCAGGCATCAGATGAAAAGTCTAGAAGTGTTGTGCACTGCCAGGCGGTCATAGCAATATTGTGGGAAAGTTTCAAACAAGGTAAAAACCGTGTAAAATGAGTTAAAGGCTAAGACAGATGGACGGCGAAGATCATCACATGACACCACCACTTCGCTAGAGCACGGGGATAACAACAGCTGTCCGAAAGACAGCAAGCTCGACTATTGTGGGTGTTTGCTAATAAAACAAAACTTTTATCAGTATAATAGCAAAACAAAATTCTGCTAACTATTAAGTATAAACTAGGAAAGTTGAATCATAAAAAAAGTCAAAATCTATCACCATATATTTAATTTTTGGTAAATTAATTGTTTGATACAAAATGTACCCCTGAACACTATTGCTAAGTTTGATATAACTACCATAAGTAGTTACTGAGATATGTGCATGATAGTACCTTGCATGCAAAACTTTAACCAAATTTTCAAAGTCAAACAAGGGCCATAATTTGTATAAAATTTATACAAGAGTTATCTGACTTGACAGTGTGACACCCCTTAAGACATTAACAAAGATTCAAGTCAATATCATAAGTGGTTACTGAGATATGTGCATGATAGTACCTAGCAGGCAAAACTTTAACCAAATTTAGTACCTAGCAGGCAAAACTTTACCAGTCAAACAAGGGTCATAATTTGTACTAAATTTATACAAGAGTTATCTGACTTGACTGTGTGACAACCCTATAGACATGAACGAAGTTTCAAGTCAATATCATAAGTGGTTACTGAAATATGTGCATGATAGTACCTAGCAGGCAAAACTTCAACCAAATTTTCAAAGTCAAACAAGGGCCATAATTTGTACTAATTTTATACAAGAGTTATCTGACTTGATTGTATGACACCCCTAAAGACATTAACAAAGTTATAAGTCAATATCATAAGTGGTTACTGAGATATGTGCATGATAGTACTTAGCAGGCAAAACTTTAACCAAAGAAGCAACGCCGACGCACAAGTGTCTGTAATAGCTCTCCAGTATTCTCCGAATAGTCGAGCTAAAAATGCATAAAGACAATAATTTGAACAGTTTAGATCACCCAAGACTTCTTGTTAAGTTTGTTAAACCATGACATTTACAAGTAAACATTGTTCTTTGCAAAATTTATGGTAGACTGATAAATTTAACATTTGATGCACCACTTACGTTATTTTCTGCTTGCTCTTTCTGCAATTTTTCATTCTCTTTCTGTGCTTTCTCCTTATACACCTGAAAATATATTTACAAAGCTGAGATAATTTTATAATTAGGGCAACTTGCATATCTAAAGAGTACAGACTAAAATAAAATCCCATCCCTGGGTGTGGTTAATTTTGACCCCAGGGATAATATCTGACAGTATCTAACGGCAAAATTTCAATGCAGTCGAGTTGAATAATTGACATAAATGGCATTAACCACTTTATTACTTTTGCAAATGCGGACAATAGAATCCTGGTGTATTTTTGACCCTAAGGAGCACAATTTGAACAATCTTGGTAATGGTTCACTAGGCGAAGCTACACACCAACAATACGAGTATAAGCTCTTGGCCTGATGGCTTTGACAATAACTTGAAAGTACATGATTTCCATAATATTATTAGTTATATGGATTATTGACAGGGTATACGGCTTGGTAAAGCCTGTTTGAATTGATATAACTGTTAGTTGGAAAAATCTGGCAGTATTTTATTTCATCATTCCAGAGGCAGAATTTGTACATGAATGTCCTGTTAGCAGCCGTTTATTTCAGCAAGATATAATATCAATTCGACATAAGTAATGCATGCGACACATCGTCTTGATGTGCTGAACATTTGTGCCAAGTTATTTTAAGACCCTTCAATGCATGACAAAGTAACAGTCCGGACACGAATGTATGTATATATACAGGATTCCATTACCTATAAACACTAAGTGTGACCTTGACCTTTGAGGTAGGGACGTGGGTCTTGCACAGGACACGTGGTCATGATGTGCTGAACATTTGTCTCAAGTTATTTTAAAATCCTTCAATGCATGACAAAGTTATATATACATACAGGATTCCATTACCTATAAACTGTAAGTGTGACCTTGACCTTTGAGGTAGGGACATGGGTCTTGCACGCGACACGTCATCTTGATGTGCTGAACATTTGTACAAGTTATTTTAATGCATGAGAAAGTTAAAGCCTGGACGCGAAAAAATGTAAGGACGCATGCACGGTGTGATTTTAATATGTCAAATTTGCAATAACTAGCGATAAGTAATACAAACAGGCTGGCAAACAAAGAAACTAGGCAAGCATTCATACCTACTCAGACTGGGTTACAAAGTAAACAAGAATTTTGTCGATGGCACGCCATCTCGTATTCCGGCTCTACTAACGTTTGACAAGGAAATAACTTCACTTCTCAAGTTCAGTGGCCTTGACCTTTGACCTATGATGATTTCCATATATTATTAGTTATATGGATTATTGACAGGGTATACGGCTTGGTAAAGCCTGTTTGAATTGATAAAACTGTCGGTTGGAAAAATCTGGCAGTATTTTATTTCATCATTCCAGAGGCAGAATTTGTACATGAATTTCTGTTAGCAGCCGTTTATTTCAGCAAGATATAATATCAATTTGACATCAGTAATTCATGCGACACATCGTCTTGATGTGCTGAACATTTTGTGCCAAGTTATTTTAAAACCCTTCAATGCATGACAAAGTAACAGTCCGGAAACGAATGTATGTATATATATATATATATATATATATATATATATATATATATATATATATATATATATATATATAAGGTAATATATAAATTCGAATAATACTGATTACTGTCAGTGAAAGTGTTCGACTTTGAGAGCGGATATAGTGTGGATGCAGCCAGCCACAGGTGTTCCCATAATACGTCCCTTCGGGCATATAAAACATCTTATATAATAATATATTATTCTATATACATAATCCTATGTAAAATCAAGTGACCCCCTCAGCAGTGGCAATTTTGAACCGGGGGTCATGATTTGAACATTCTTGGTAGAGGTCCTCTAGACAATGCAACAGGCCAAATATCTAAGTCATGCAGCTTGTGGTTTCAGAGTAGATTTTAATGTTTTTCCTAAACATGCTAAAGAAATTTATGGAAAATCAAGTGACCCCAGAGTGGGGTTAATTTTGACCCAGGGATCATGATTTGAACAATCTTGGTAGTGGTCCACAAGAAGGCTATATGCCAAATATCTAAAATCTGGGCCTTCCGGTTTTTGAGAAGAAGCTTTATAAAGTTTTTCATTTACATTGCCCTGGCAAAAGTTTTGCATGGAATGGAATTCTTTGAACACCTTTGGCAGAGGACTACCTAAGGAACATAACTGCCAAGTTTCATCAATTTCTGTCATGTGGTTAAGGAGATGTTGTTTGAAGAAATTGTTGATGCACGCAAGCACACTCGACAGGACATCACATGGTCATAATAGCTCACCCTGAGCTAGAAACCAGTAACCCCAAGGGTGGCGTCAATATTGATTCTTGGAGCATGATTTGAAAGAGGTCGAGGACATTTGAGATACATTTTGTACTGTAAACAAAATAATTTTTGCTATATTCAGCGAAACCAGTTTTCCGCAAACTTTAGAATATGTGAATCAGTTTTTCCTTTAAATACTTTAGAAAATTAATATAATTTTTGCGTCTGATTTCACTTTGTACATGTTTACTAATTGGGAGTTTCGAATTCAAATTATCCAATTACCATTGCTTGTACATAACATTCTTTATATTAAACAATATTTAGAATATATGCAAATGCATTTAATTGGTTTATTTTATACCAATTTTTTTTCTCAATTGTGAAACAAGTTCTTACAACTTAATTTAATCGCTCTCCAGACTCATTCCAGATATAATTAACCTCGAAGAGAGAGAGGTAATGTGGTAGGTATCAAACCCAGGACCCTCCAATCCTGAGGCAAATGTGCTACTTGTGCGCCACAGCAACTCCACATTGATAGGTTAGATGTAAAATTTGTGTTACAGTGAAAAATTTTAACTAGCATGGTTGCACAAATACAAATTTGCATGTTAAAGTAGCAGATGTGCAACCAGTGTATTGCTGTAGGGTATAATTCAAATACATGTATAAAGTTATACGGTGTCAAATTTATTCAATAAACAGACTTACAAATTATTAGTTTACAAAGAAATAAATTGATATGAATACACTCACAACAAGAGATGTTTGTAAAACATGTATGCTCCCCTGACAGCAGACAAATAGCAAATTCTATTGAAGGTCACTGTGACCTTGGTCATTACCAACCTACTTACAAAGTGTGATGACACTAGGCCAAAGTGTTCTTTAGTTAGTGATTGGACAAGCTTTTCTGTGTTAGATGTCTCTATAATCTTGACCTTTGACCTGTACACCTCAAAATACATAGGAGTCATCTACTGGTCATGACCAATCTACCTACAAAGTTTGAGGACACTAGGCCAAAGGGTTCTCTAGTTATTGATTGGACAAGCTTTTTGTGTTGAAGGTCACTGTGACCTTCTACTTTAACAGGCTGACCTCAAAATTGATAGGGGTCATCTAATGGTCATTCGTCATTTTTCGATAATTCAAAGGCTCATAATCCAAAAGTGCACGAGGCAATTAAGCTGGTTATTGAAATTGGCCTACAAATATTTTCACCAAGTTTGGGGAAGATCGGATGAAAACTCTTTGACTGAGAGTGGACAAAGTGTGGACCCTGCCTGCTGCGGGTGTTCCCATAATACGTCCCTTTGGGCGTATAAAAATGTACTATGTTGATTTTTCTTCCAAAACCACTGTTTATATGTGGGTAAACTTGAGAAGCCATGGTAGCAGAAGACCCGCGCTATTCAGCTTCTTAGATAGCTGCATCAGTGGGTATTTGACTGAGAAGTGTTCATGAAATTCTGACAAAACACTTACAATTATCAAAGGTATGTGCAACCACATTCTAACCTATAGGAAGCTAACTGTGAAATTTTGAATATTTCACTCAAACAAAATCAAAATGCTCACCTTTTCCAACTGAGGATCTAAATGTTTCCACATATCTCCTAGTATCTTGGATCTCTCTTCAAATTTTTTATCTGGGTGTTCAGCTTTAATTTCGGCACTTTTTTCTTTTAAGAATATTGTGTACCCTGACACAGACCTTTAACAGAAAAAGAGAGCTATGGTGGGCTGAAAATTTACTACTACGCTAATATAAAAATCACACGAAAGATTCATTTCACATACTATTAGTTTACTATTAGAGAATTGTCTTTTCGCGGATTTAAAATTTGCGAATATGTCTGTCTGCTCACAAATCACAAAATTTTTCGTCACAAAAAAAATACCCAATTTACAGTAATGATGACATTCCCTAAACGAAAGGTTCAAGATGGATCTAACTAACTAACTTATTGTTTATAGTCTTGAATGACCCATGAACCATGCGTCAGGGTGTCAAGACTGTTCGATCTACTTCACTCATTGTGTTCAAAAACAACCTCAGGACAGGTCAATTTATAGCTTCTAACCCCAATTTTATAGCTGATATTTCTCAAAATTTCAAAAGCTGCAGTACTTGTAATTATAGCACTTCACATGTTACCATGGTTACAGAATAGAATTGTAATCTCATGTAAAAATCTCAAAGATTACAATAAAATTACAATTCTAAACTTCTATATAATGTGGAATAATAGCCTTCCATTTCATACTGTAACATGTACTTCATACTCTGTTCATCTGCATTTTCTTAGATTTTTCACCCTTTTTTGACAAAGTAGTAAACATGGTAAAGGTGTTGCTGTTTTTTCCACAATTTGCGTAATAAGCAGTTTTCTGCAGTGACTTTGCATATGTTAGATCCTGCAATATTTTGTTATTTACTATGGCATATAACTATGTTACATCATATTAATGTTTACTAAATTGTTAACTTCATGCCAAAATATGTAGGCCAATTGGTAACGTAATTGCAGTGATGTCATGACATTATGTTATTTATAACATTGTCATTTTATGTTTCACCCGATGAAGACTATGATTAAAAGTTGAAACTGGAGTTTGTCTTCTTTTATTAAGAATTAATATAATTATAAAGGTATTATTTTGACATTTCACACATCATTTTTCCCAATTGAATGAATGAATGGTTTTTTATGGCGCATCGACTTCCAAGGTCATATAGCATGCATTAAAATCTTTGTATCAAAAATGTAATTTGCATGAGCGTCATTATGTGTTGAAACTATGCTTATCGCACTGACACGCGGCCACATCCTTCGAGGTTTGAGTCACCACTTGCATTGGGCTTTACCATGTCTGCAGGGCTCAGCTCACCAGGCCCATTTAGTCGCTTTTTACGATACACGCAGGGCTTCACCCACGGTGGTTGCAATTCTGGCACCTATGTATTAACCCCATACCACAGGGGAAGAAAGCGACCTAAGACAAAGTTCTGGAAAGGTCAAAAATTCCCAGATTCAGTTAAACTGATATGGGTTTTAAACAATATACTGTGTTACAACACCATTAATTGAAGCTCTGCTAGCTAGCACGCACAGCTTCTTTTGAATGTTTGGTAAAACAAAACTCTTATACTAGGCTCACATGCATTTAAATACTGATAATGCATTAAAATCAAAATGAACTTTTACCTTCTGTGCTTCTTTTGAACTTTGTTTTTTGTGGCAGCCGTCTTTCTGAAACCAGATCCCTGTAAGAGATAAAAAAAACATTCTGTAGATCCAAGGAGTGTACTTAAATGTATATGAGGTTTAAGTGGCCCTAAAGCATTCTCTAACATACATTTCAAGGGTACTAGGCAAAACAGTCGTAGGTTTTATGAAATAAAGAAGGACTTATGACTGTTTTGCAGTGAACCCTCGATTTGTAGTTTCAAAAGTCATTTGACTCCATTTTCTAGTTGTGTCAGATTTCGCAAAGTAAAAGTTCTGATCAAGTTAAAGAAATAAATTTAAAAAATCACACCTATGACCGTATATACACATATAGGTCCATGGTTAACACTATTGCCTCCAGTGTTGATCTATCATTTAATCTAGTGACCTAGTTTTTAACTCCACTATATAAATGACTATCGTTTTGAAAATTTTGTAAAAACTAAACTTGGTTTTGACAATATACCAAAACCAAACTGAAACCAAACCGAACAAGAGCTGTCTGTCATAAGTGACGTCTGTGACCTTGACCTTTAAGTTGTGGACCCGGTACTTGCGCACAACACTATATCTCCTTGTGCTGAACATTTTTTCCAATTCATTAAAAAATCCTTCAGTGTATAACAGAGTTACAATCTGTACATAAACATGTGTATACATACAGGATTCTAAAACCTCTGACCTCTGAGTATAAACTTGACCTTCAAGGTAAGGACATGTGACCTGCGCGTGATATTTAATCTCCATGTCCTCAACAACTGTGCCATGTAATTTTAATATCTTTCAATGCATGACAGAGTTACCATGTATACAGTATTCCATGACCTTTATGAGTTACAATCTGGACATGAATGTGTACATAATATACAGGATTCCATTACCTTTAAACTCAAAAGTTTGACCTTGACCTTTGAGGTAGGGCCGTGGGTTTTGTATGACACACATCATTTTGATGTACTGAACATTTGGGCCAAGTTATTTTAAAATCCTTCAATGCATAAACAGAGTTACAGTCTGGACACGAATGTGTGCATATATATAAAGATTTCACACCTAGGATCTATATATACACATGGGTATATAGGTCCTTGGTTAACACTATTGCCTCCAACTGCAGATTTACATGTATCATTTAACATGCTGACCTAGTTTTTTTTAACCCATGTATTAAACAAAGTTTCAGTATATGACTATCATTTTGACCAAGTGTTATGAAAATGTGGTTAACAGTTAACTTGGTTTGACAATTTATCAAAACCATCTGAATCCAAACCGAAAAAAAAAAATATTACAACAAACAAGGGCTTTCACATACACACTAAAAACAAATTTGAATAATGGTTGAATGGAAAAGAAAACATGCACAAATTTCATTTAGAACTTTTTCAGATTCAGTTACTAACTGTAACTAATTTCTAGCTCTGTGTTGACTCAAAATCCAGTCTGTAACAAGGAATCCTTCAAGTTTTAGTTTAATGATAAAACAGAAATGATTATTAAGGAAGGGCAGGAGGAAAGATGATTATGGAACAACTTCCAAAGATCTTAATAGCTCAGTGGTTTGGGCATTTGACTCTGGAAGGGTAGGTACTGAGTTCGAATCCCAGTCCAAGCACGAGGTGTGTCCTTTGGCAAAAACACTGACACCACAGGTGCCTCAGTCTACCCAGCTGCAAATGGGTAGCAGCAAGGAAAAGATCTATACCTCTCTCGTGTGAGTGTGATGATATCTGGAATGAGTGTTCAAGAACAATTCAATAAGCTACGAAGCTTTCTTCGCAATCAAACAAAAATAAATTTGTATTTACATGTATCATAAAATATATAAGGGACTGTTTAAAGACACAATTTGAAACCAAATTGTAATTGATTGTAATCCTGTAGAATAGCTGGATAAACAGCTTTTGAATACATGCATACTAATACTATAATGATTTTTCCTCCTTTTGAAAGCCAAGAAAATGGATATTTTCAACCAAAAATTCTGAATACACTACATGTACGTGAAAGCACCGATGAATCAGAAACAACAAAAATTATGTTTCGGTTCAGCATATTATTTGGAACAGCCCTTATTCCAGTACTTATTCTTTTACTCTTACATCTTCAGTCTTGTTTCACTCCAGTGAGTGTGTTTCAGTCCATATTGAAAGTGAAACCCATACCAGAATTTTCATTAAATTTATATCACAGCTTTGATGCAAGACTAAAATTAAGAACATACATGTATTAAATCTGTACAATCTTTAAAAGTCAAAATCTAAAAGTCAAGAATGCAGAAAGAACAAATACATGTACGTAGAAAGTCAACTTGACTCAGTAAAATATAATGGCACTGAAATATTCTATGGGCTTCGGATGTACTTGTGTGAAAAATAAAACAATGTGCATTATCTCCCCATTACACACTATTACTTTACCCACATGTGATATAGCGTAGCTGGGACCCAAACAGTGCTTTTTAGTTATGTATAGCCTAGTGACTATTAGTCAATAAGAAGGTAAACAACACTGTTTACACATCAACCCAGTTTCAGCCTCAATTACTTCATCTAGAATAATGCATATTTCTTAAAACCAATTGCATATATAGCCTGAGTATTTATATTTTTCATAAAAGTTTACTTCAAGGCCCAAAGGCAAACCGTTTTGAAACAGCCACTGATAGTTTCCGATCTTTTTACCATTTTTTGCCAACCTGAATAAATCTCACACATTTCGGGTACGTCTAGTTTCCATTGCCCAACCGTCACTGTGGCCGTAGTCGACAAAAACAACACAACACTGCTAAATTCAAAGCTGTACTTGAGAGCGTTATATAAGGCTTTTTATAACAAGAGGGCCATGATGGCCCTGTATCGCTCACCTGTCTACCATTGGCAAAAATAAAAAGGTTATTAATAGCAGAAAGGATCAATTTTTACCTTTGGCTCATGATATCCTCTTAATAAGCCTATGTAAAATCAAAAGACCCCCCCCCAGGCAGGGTTAATTTTGACCCTGAGGTCAGGATTTGAACAATCTTGGTAGAGAGTCAATTATTGCCACATGCTGAATATCTAAGCTCTAGGCCTCATTATTTTGCTGTCTGATCATGATCTGCACTGTTGGCTATTCATTTTTTTGCTGTCTGATCATGATCTGCACTGTAAGCTATTCATTGTTTGTTGGCTGGTCATGATCTGCACTGTCAGCTTTTTATTTTTTGCTGTCTGATCATGATCTGCACTGTTTGCTATGCATTATTTAGCTGTCTGATCATGATCTGCACTTTCATAACTTAGCTGTCTGATCATGATCTGCACTTTCATTATTTTGCTGTCTGATCATGATCTGCACTTTCTGACAAATTTCAAGGATATCTGGGCTGAAAATGTAACATCTAGAGTGTTAACAAGGTTTTTCCATATTTGGGCTGTGACCTAGTTTTTGACCCCAGATGACCCATATTCGAACTTGGGCTAGAAATCAACTTAACAACCTTTCTGACAAATTCCAGGATATTTGGGCTGAAAATGTAACCTCTAGAGTGTTAACAAGGTTTTTCCATATTTGGGCTGTGTGACCTAGTTTTTGACCCCAGGTGACCCATATTAAAACTTGAGCTAGAAATCATAGAAACAACCTTTCTGACAAATTGCCAGGATATTTGGACTGAAACAGTAGCCTCTAGAGCCTTAACAAGATTTTTCTATTTTTGGGCTCTGTGACCTAGTTTTTGACCCCAGATGACCCATATTCGAACTCGTCCGAGTAATTACTGGGACAAACATCCTGACCAAGTTTCGTGACAACTGAGGAAAAAATGTGACCACTAGAGTGTTAACGAACTAAATGTGGACGGACGACGGACATTCATCGATCCTAATAGCTCACCCTGAGCCAGCTCAGGTGAGCTAATTATAAAAATGTCAAATCTGAAGAAAATTTTAATCTTTTCAAGTCCTCAAGAAACAAGGCAATACTGTTATTAGGAATGCGAAAAAGATTTTTTTTAAATCTTCTCTATAAAACAATAAAAATGACTCCAAGTCTTTATGGAAAAGCCTAAAAGATCTAGGTTTACCAAGTAAGAATAATCAGTGCTCAAGTAATATTGGACTGACCATTGATGGTAACATTTGTTTTGATAAACTCATGGTGGCAGAAAAATTTAACTCATTTTACACCTCTGTTGCGGATAAACTTGTGAGCAAATTACCTTACAGACATTTATAAGTTAATCCGAATCCTACATCGAGGTTCTAATCAGACAAACTGACACTGTTTCGAAGGGGTCATCTCAAGCAAATTATATCCTGGACGTACTTTATTTCTGATCTTGTCTAAATGTCAATATCACAATTTTCTCTCTCTTATTTCGTCTATACTTAACATATATTCATGATAAAAGAAACTCTAAACTTTGGTATGTACATATTAGTTAATCTGCCTCTAGTTTTACTCTTTATGCGGTTAATATGTTTTTACGTTATAGAAGAATGTTAGAATTTCAGTAAAATATACGCCTCAAAATAGGTAAAGGACCACAAAATAAAGATGATAAGCCTTAATTAATCCAAATGACATCCTGAGTAAAATTACTATAACAGAAAATGTAATTATACGCATACATTCTTGATATAAAATTTATTTCACTGAAATACTTATTATAATCAAAGTACTGCGCACTATACGATAAAGTCACAGCCAAAAGAAATTGTATTACCGGTTTTTCACCAGTACGCGGCCACCTCCAGGTGTTTTCATAAATGAGTAATTTTATTTAAATAAACAAGATTTGTTTCATCATAGAAAGCAATATTAAACAGTCGTGACCAATAATCAATCAAAATGATAACTGTTTTAAAAAAGGTGATGAATCGGAACTATGAACTGGGTATAAAAAGAAGCGAGCAAAGGTATTTTGGTGCAGCAGAATAATTTCACCAAAATGCTCATAATACTGTACAGTCCTAGAATTGTAGCAAAACACTGGCTTCGTGTTTAATATGTGTTTAATATGTGGATAACATTTTCAAAGAGCATTATCTTTATAAAGGGCTTCAAATATCACTGCCCATGAAATGATAGTAGACTGTCTTGTTCAGGCTGCCATGTTTTATTTACTTGTTGATAGCAACAAGCAGAAATTATTTACATGTATGTTCAGAATTTGAGTTTGTTTGCTTAGAAGATTAATATCAGGAATAGTAAACGTATGTTTCAGACAGGAAAGACAACACATACAGTACGCATAGTGGTAAGTAATGTAGAGGACACGAAGTAAGTTTAAGGTATATTTGAAAACGATAAAATGGGAGGTGTCTGCATACTGGTAGCGTCAGCGTTCTCGCCTAGAATATATGATACTGTAGAGACAGATACGTGCAAGGCCTGTCAAGCCACAGTCAGATGAGGATAATGCAATTGTAAATTTTGGAAAAGACTAGAATTCCTGGAATGTCAGAAGTTAAAGTTTCTGCAGTTTCAAACCTAAACGTATCTACCTTACTGAGGCACTTGGTGAGCTCGCGCGGTATAAAGATTCGATTATGTGTGGCATAATTGCTTGTAAAAATTCATACACCAGCATCGCTTTGGTAAGCTCATTTACTTTTTAAAAGTGATCTCACAAATTTATTTCTTGCTATTGTAAAGGAGTATTTTACATTCTTTTACTATGGTCAATGCACTTTCTGTCGTAGACAGTTTAAGGTAATTTTCATAAATATATTTTGTACTTTAATGAAAAATGTATAAAATTCTAAGCAATATCGCTTAAGTACATCGGATTAGTATATTGTAATTTCTTTTTTCTAATTCATTGTTTTGAGACGCCCCTCTAAAATATGGCTAAGTAGCAATCGGCAACGGATTCGGATTAACTTATAAATGTCCACTTGTGTTAATAATTTTGGTAGGAATTTTGTTTTTAATTTTTATTCTTCTAAAGGTGTAAAGCCTGATAGTTTTACATTTTCAATTGTTTCTGAAAGTAAGGTTCTGAAGTACCTAAACAATCTTTGTTCAAATAAGGCGACATGTTTAGATGGGATTCCCTCATGTTTTGTTAAGGTAGTGGGGGTCTAATGGACACTATTCCAAAACACATTAAATTTAATATTTATATGATCTACATCTGTTAACCGACTAGTGTGCAAAATTTAAAGACATTTCACCGTTTAATTAAAAATTAATTCCATTTTTTGTTACCCTACCCCCACTTGAGAAATACTGACCATATTAAAAAGGACCATAAAAGTTAAAATAGGTATGTTTGCAAGTATCTATTTACATTTTAAAAAAATTCCAGGTTCAAAAAGTACTGCAAGCAATGTAGAATTACAAAACATGAATTATAATTCTAGAAGCTTAACATGTGTTACAAAAAATGTGCAATAATGCCAAAAACTAGGGTATACAATTTGCCTAATTTTGCCATGCGACATATCACACATGTACATATACACGACTGTAGCAAAAGATTCGGAGTAGGGCCATCACTATTGATTATAAAACTTTTATAAGTAGTATATGAATTGAAATATAAGAAAAAATTAAAATGTTTTACCGTCTACTTTTTGAGATATTCAACTTTTAAAAATGAGCACGGTCAATTTTTGTATATTCAAGTATCTGTACAGCTTGATAAAATCAAGGAAAATTAAGATACAGTTTTCAAATCTTCTAAAATGGCTTAATTTTTTCATGTTATTCAATTTGATAACTGAAAAAGAAAAAATAACGAAAAAAAGTTTTGGCTGCTTCGGGGATTGAACTCAGGACCTCTTGATCTCAAAGCAGACGCTCTAACCACTGCGCCACAGTACAAAATAGGTACAGCTATAAAATCCAAAGTATTCCAAATGATCCTTAAACAGGAAGTACTCATTACACATCAACTACCTTAAAGACTCAGCCTCTATTATTGCTGGTCCACTTTCACATGTTATAAACCTGTCAATTATACAAGGTGCTGTCCCTGATGAACTTAAGTCTGCTCGTGTAGTGCCTTTATACAAGAATGATAAAACCGATGTCAGGAATTATTGTCCAGTTTCTATCCTTAGTATTGTATCTAAAGTCGTTGAGCGAGTCATTTATGATCAATTAGAACAGTACCTTGTCCGAAATAGTCTTTTGTATGAATATCAGTCAGGTTTTAGACATGGGTTTTCAACTGATACATGCCTTATTCACCTCACAGACTATATTCGTTTTCAGATGGATAAAGGTCATTTTGTGGGTATGGTTCTATTAGATCTCCAAAAAGCATTTGATACCGTCAATCACTCAATTCTTTTAATGAAACTAAGAGCATTGCGTCTCACAGAATCCTCTATCAGATGGTTCTCTTCCTATTTGTCTGATAGACGCCAGTTGGTTGAAAGAGCATGTACTTTGTCTTCATCTGCCAATATAACATGTGGTGTGCCCCAGGGATCTATATTAGGTCCTCTGCTTTTTCTTATTTATGTGAATGACATGTCAGCTGTTGTAAAAAACAAACTGCTTCTCTATGCCGATGACTCAGCAATTCTTGTGTCTGCCAAAAACAAGTATGATATTGAAAATTTCTTAAGTCGGGAACTGAATATTGCCAGTCAATGGCTCATATGCAATAAACTATCTCTTCATCTTGGTAAGACTGAATCTATTTTATTTGGGTCAATGCAAAGGTTAAACAAGAGCTGTCAGTAGGACAGCGCGCTCGACTTTTTTAGTGCTTGCCAATAAAACAAAACTTTGACAGTTAAGGGCACACAAGACTTTAACTACTTTAACTAAGAATTTCTAAGTACAAATCAAGAAACATTTTCACAGAGTTATCTTCTCTTGCTTACAGATAGGTCTCATGATGGTTCATAAGTACTCCAACTTTCAAAGTAATATCTCAAATGGTTAAGTCAACAAGTGGACAAGAATGAAAATTTTAACCAAGTTTCTAAGTCAAAAAGGGCCATAATTCATATAAAATCCTTGACAGAATTACCTTCTCCTGCCCATGTTTTGGGATCATGATGGTAAACAAGTATTCCAACTTTTAAAGTTGCATCTCGAACAGTTTAGTCAAAAAGTGGACTGGTACGAAAAACTTAACCAAGATTCTAAGTCGATAAAGGGCCTTAATTTTTAAAACAAATCCCTGACAGAGTTACCTTCTCTTGCCTACAGATGGGGGTAATGATGTAAACAAGCATTCAAAGTTTCAAAGCAATATCTCAAAGGGTTAAGGCAATAAGTGGATTTTACCCATATTCAATGTATTTTCTAAGTAAAAAAGGGGCATGATTCTGTCAAAAATCTTGACAGAGTTATGTACTCTTGTCTGTTGATGAAGGTCATGATGGTAAACAAGTATGGTTAGTTTCAAAGCAATACCTCCAATGGTTTTGAAATAAAGTGAGGTGGTACGAAAAACTTAACCAAGCTCAATACACTTTCTAAGTCAAAAAAGGGCCATAATTCTGTCAAAAATCTTGACAGAGTTATGTACTCTTGTCTGTAGATGGAGGTTATGATGGTAAACAAGTATGGTAAGTTTCAAAGCCATACCTCTAATACTTTTGAAATAAAGTGGGGTGGTACGAAAAACTTAACCAAGGTGTGACGCCAACGCCGACGCCGGGGCGAGTAGGATAGCTCCCCTTTTCATAGAAAAGTCGAGCTAAAAAACAAGCAAATCTTGAAATAAATTGCAACGGTCAATCCATTGAATCTAAATCTTCAGTGAAATATCTTGGTGCAACCACTGATCAAAGTTTGTCTTTTGAGTCTATGGCTAGGTCTGTAATTAAGAAATCCAATGCTCGGTTAAAATTCCTGTACCGTAAAAGTGAATTTCTCACTCTGCATACAAAAAAACTGTTAGTTACATCACTTACACAATGTCATTTTGACTATGCCTCTTCTACCTGGTTTGATTGTGTCTGACGGAAGAGGGGGAGGACTCTGTGATGGGCAGTTTTTAAATCCCACTGGGACGAAACTGTTTTGATTTCTGTCCTCTGGCCTGTTTCGTCGGGCCCTTAAGGGTGTTTCTCTTGGTGCTCTGCCTTCTGCAAATGCATTGAGTACATACGTTTTTTGGTTCTCAAGGTTTGCTTTTTATATATTTATACACGAGCATTTTTGTGTTTTACATACCATGCCTTTTGTTTCCATTGCGTGTGTTAGAGATTCACCTAGCAGGGATTACTTTTATTTACACTGTCCTGTGACTTTGGAACATGGTGGGGGTAAGAGTGAGGTTGGGTGCGCACCATAAACCGGTTTAAGCTCCCCAGTGGTGTTTTTGCCACTGACCGTTCCAAGGCGGTGCCCCACTGTGTTCCGTTAATTGTTCGTTTTGTCCTCGTGTGTTTGCTTTGTATGCTTGTGTGTGTTGGTAGTGTGTGTGTGTGTGTGTGTGTGTGTGTGTGTGTGTGTGTGTGTGTGTGTGTGTGTGTGTGTGTGTGTGTGTGTGTGTGTGTGTGTGTGTGTGTGTGTGTGTGTGTGTGTGTGTGTGTGTGTGTGTGTGTGTGTGTGTGTGTGTGTGTGTGTGTGTGTGTGTGTGTGTGTGTGTGTGTGTGTGTGTGTGTGTGTGTGTGTGTGTGTGTGTGTGTGTGTGTGTGTGTGTGTGTGTGTTGGTGAAGATGCTGCGTTTTTGGTACGTGGCATTCCCTGTTTGATATTATTTTTGTTTTTTTTTCTCGTGAACCAGTGTATTGAATGTCATCAAACTTTTCCTATAGAATACCGGGGCTGTCTAACTATATTACTTACAGTATTTCGGATGAGACTTAAACCGAGTTCCCTTATAATGGTGCTATACACCTGGCATGTAAAAGAACCAGGGGTGTCTCTGGAATTTGGACGCTTTCAGTATATTGCACTATCCTCCAAAACCAAAAATTACTTACCTCTTTTGGGGCATATGGGAAACCGGTATCAACGATAAAAACCTTATATAGGATACGATGATAGAGACTTCATATTGCATTCATTCACCATAAAAATGTATCAGAATATTTTCTTCGTAAACAGTTTCACTTATACAAACGATATAGGACCATGAAGACCCTCTTGTTCTTATATCTATATGCTTCATAATATCCTGTTTGATATCATAAAATAGCCAACATATTTTAGATGACTAAAAATCATACTCATGAAACATTTAAGTCTTTATCGAACTGTTCAAAGCTGAAATCTTTACGTGTGTCGAATCCAGCTGACTCTGTGGTGCAAATAGTTGTGTTTGTTTCAGATGAAGAAACCACGTAAGGGGCGTTCAGGTGAATCTAAATCTGAGGAAACAGTACCGAAGAAAGTGAGTTCATGTGAACAGGTGTAATAAAATTTATTTATGCTTTAAAAGATGCATTTTACAAGTTTTGATCACCCAAAATTGCAAATACTTAATTGCAGACAAGGTTATCTGTTCAATTCCAATATCACAGTACATTAAGAAGGTATTGAGTTGACAGGGAGACCGTGTGTTAGTATATAAGGACCTGCTAGTAGTTGTCTTAAAAAGAAAAAAACTTTTTACCGGCTTGTTCTAATGAACCAACAGACTGAATATAGCAAATCATACAAAATATATTATGCACCATGACATAAAAACAATCAAATCATCCACATAATTTTAACTCACCTGAGCGCGAAGTGCTCCAGATTAGCTGCTGTGATCGTTTTATGTCTGTTGTCCACACTTAACCTTCTGTATGCAAAAGCGGCTGCGTTTTTCATTGGATCTCCTTGAAGCTTTGTCAAAATGAGTGTATTGATGAAATCTTCATCGAGTTTGAAAATGTGTTATATCGGATCAAAAACTAAGAATCTAGTTCAAATTACAAAAAAACACGATGTATGCATGAGGCTACCCTTTCCATTGGATCTTCATGAAACTTCTTTAGAATGAGATGAATTTATTAACACAAACTAAGACACGTTTGAAAATGGGTTATATTGTGTAATATCGGGGTAGTATGCTTTAAAATATGCATTTTGTAAAGTTCTGATTACCCAAAATTGCAAACACTTAATTTCAGGGAAGGTTAGCTGTTAAATTGCAATATCACAGTAATGAAAACGGTTTACAGGACAATCAGGGAATTTGTTACTAAAAATAGAAAAAAAACTCTGAATCTCTTCTTCTCATTAACCAACGGATCGATTGTCACCAAACTTGCTTTGTAACATCGTTCCTGTTCAAAATGCAGGAAATGGTTCCGGTCCATTGTATACAGGGAAACTGTTACTTAAAATGGAAAAAAAATAATGAAATTGCTTCTCGTAAACCAGTGTATGGAATGTCAATAAACTATTCCTGTAGAATCCTTCCATTGACCCTTAAAAACAGGAAATGGCTCCTGTCCGGAACACAGGAGGGGTTGCTATTACTATAATAAGAAAAGTCGTGAAATATACATATAGTGCACTGTACTTCATTACAATAATTAACAATACTACACAACTACATAATATCCAGTACTACATAAATTGTACTTATCAGAAATATGGTCGTGTTTTCCTGTTTGATATCATAAAATAGCCAAAAAGGTCTGGGTTGGCTGAAAATCATACTCATGAAACACTTTAGACTTTATTGAGCTGTTCCAAGCTTAAATCTTCACGTGTGTCCAATCAAGCTTACTCTGTGATGCAAATGGATGTGTTTGTTTTAGATAAAGAAACTACGCAAGAGACGTTTAGATGAATCTGAATCTGAGGAAACAGTACCGAAGAAAGTGAGTTCCAGCGAACAGGTGTAATAAAATTTATCTATGCCTGATATAATGCATTTTACAAGTTTTGATCACCCAAAATTGCAAAACACTTAATTGCAGAAGGTAAGCTGTTCAATTGCAATAACGCAGTAAATGAAGAAGGTAATGAGTTGACAGAAAGACCGTGTGTAAGTATATAATGACCTGCTAGTAGCCTTCTCAAAAAGAAAAATATTTTAACCGGCTTCTTCTCATGAATCAGTAGTATATATCGCCAAACTGACTTTGCAGCATCCGTGCTTTGTATCCTTTCAAAAAATGTATAATGGTTCCGATCCAGTGTACACAGGGACTGCTGTCACTTAATTTGGGAAAAACACACTTTAACCGGCTTCTTCACACAAACCAGTAGCTTATATCGCCAAATTTATTCTGCAGCATCCGTGCTTTGTATCCTTTCAAAAAATAGAAAATGGTACCGGTCCAGCGGACACAGAGACTGCTGTTACTAAATTTAGGGAACACAAAACTTTTACCGGCTTCTTGAACCAATATATTGAATATCGCCAGATTTACTCTGCAGCATTCGTGCTCAATAAAAAAAAATGACCGGCTTCTTCACTTGAACCAATGGATTGGATGAACAAAATAATTCTGTAGCATCCTTGAAATGTCGTTACTAAAAAACCACGAATGATTCCGGCCAATTGTGCACAGGAGAACCAGGGACCCTGGTACTGAAAATAGAAAAAAAACCTTCAAATGTCTTCCTCGCATTAACCAATGGATCGATTATCACTAAACTTGCTCTGTAGCATCTTACCCCGTTCATAATGCAGGAAATGATTCCGGTCCATTGCATAAGCAATGTAACATTTTACTCCGAGCAATTCTCTCAACATTGAAAATGCTGACACAGGTAGAGGAATCATATCTGCATGGCATGGGAGCCATAAATTACATAAACACTGACCACCAGACTTTGCAAACTCTGTTTATTGTTTGATGGTTAATAAGCCTAAATTTATATCAATTTCAAAATCTTGAAGGTGCATGGTGCAAAAATAAATACATGCAAGTAGTGAATACATTTTTTGTGATTGCATTGATATTTTTAAATTTTAAAAATTTACATTTACAAATGTTGAAGAAAAGAACTTTCATTCTTGTTTGAGATTTGTTTCTTTTCTTCATGAATAAATTTAATCTTTTACAATATGAAAGTTTATTGTAATCGATAATGATCATTTTTGTTTTTTTAATGTGATACGATGAAGTGATGACTTTTCAAACTATCTGTTTAATATTTCTTTGCCAGGGTGAGCTTTTCTGATGGATGATTGTCCGTCGTCCGTCGTCTGTCGTCCGTCAACATTTTGATTCAAATGACATCTCATCTGAAACCACTAGGGCAATGTTGATGAAACTATGCAGGGATGTTTCTTGCAAGAAGCTCTACCAAAATTGTTCAACGAGTTCCATTCCATGCAGAACTCTGGTTGCTATGGCAACAAATAGGAAAATTTTTGAAAATCATCTTCTCTGAAAACACAAAGCCTAGAACTTAGATATTTGGTATGTAACATTGTCTAGTAGTCCTCTACCAAGATTAAACAACTTATGATCCCCGGATCAAAATTGACTCCGCGCGGGTGGTCACTTAGTTTTGCATAGGATTATATAGGAAAAACTTTAAAAATATTCTCCTCTGAAACCACATGGCCTAGAGCTTAGATATTTGGCATGTAGCATTAGCTAGAGGACCTCTACCAAGATCTACTTTATGCCCCTGGGATAAAAATTGACCCCGCATGGGGTCACTTAGTTTTGCATAGGCGTATATAGGAAGAACTTAAAAAATCTTCTATACTCATGAAACATTTTAGTCTTTATCGAACTTTTCAAAGCTTTAATCTTCACGAACGTCCATTTCAACTAACTCCGTTATGCAAGTAGCTGAATTTGTTTCAGATGAAGAAACGCCGTAAGAGGCGTTCAGATGAATCTGAATCTGAGGAAACAGTACCGAAGAAAGTGAGTTCCAGTGAGCAGGTGTAACAAAATTTATTAAATGCTTTTAAATATGCAGTTTTCCAGTTTTGATCACCCAAAATTGCAAAAACTTTATTGCATGGAAGGTAAGCTGTTCAATTGCAATATCACAGTACATTAAGAAGGTAATGAGTTGACAGAGAAACCGTGTGTTAGTATATAATGACCTGCTAGTAGCCTTCTAAAATAGAAAATAAATTACCGGCTTGTTCTCATGAACCAACATATTGAATATCGCCATACATACACTGCAGCATTCGTGCTGTGTATCCTTTCAAAAAATAGAAAATGGTTCGGTCCAGTGTACACAATTACTAAAATTAGAAATAAACTTTTACCGGCTTGTATCCATAAACCAATGGATGGAATGCAAAACAATAGTTCTTTAGCATCCTTGAAATGTCGTTTTAAGTAAACCGTGAATGGTTCCGGTCTATTGCGCACAGAAGAAACAGGGACCCTGTTACAGTAGTCGGAACGTAACAGTTGTCACACGGAGCGCACGATACACGCACGATGTACGCACGTTACACGTACGGTAAATACACGGTACACGATTTAGAACGATACACGATATGAACGATATACGAAGCGCACGCTACACGTTAGACGGAATACACGTTATACGATTACTTTTGACTTTTTACAGTTTACTTAAATTTATTTTTCCCCCGCCAAATCTGTTTGTTTTTATTCTCTTTAACAATTTGTTTTCATTATACAGTTTAATGAGACCAAAATGATAAGACCAATTAGTTACAGGTTTCGCACTTACACAATAGTAAAAAGACTTCGGAAAGTTACAAATGTCCATAGTTTACCTAGGTGCGAAACAAATTACAGTAAATGTCAAATTTGAATATTGATCCTGAGGTGCGAGAAAATGAGCGGAAGTTAATTGCTGTTAACACCTATCTTTAAAACGCCACTACACGACAGACAATATCCATTTGTCTTTTTGACAGTGTGTAATGTGTTTCGAGTGGCGATTATTTTCCTAACGATTACATGGATGATAAACAAGATGCAATTTGAATAAGGTACTGTACAATTATTTTATAAATTTTTGCTGGGACTTTAACTGATTTTATAAAACTATCGTTGATTCGGCGATTCGTCATATTATGTTTATTAACCCGATAAATATTCAATAGCTTACCTTCTAAATTAGTTGATGTTCCCTTTCCTTTAATAATTCCTAATGAAGTTCCTTATACATTGTCTACTGCACTTAAAATAACGCTGTGACAACAGCAGTTTAGATTTCGAAGAAAATGTATGTCCTTTCCGTCAATAAAATATAATTAAATTTCGGATTTCAGGTGTTAACTGTCTATCACCTGTCCCGAAAGTCATTATTGTCCGTATTGCACTGGCGAATTCAAAATAATACAATGTGAAGTCAGCACTTTATTTCTTTTTTCGGAGATGTACACGCTTAGTAAAACAATTAACGACTGAATAAAACATTTTTGTTTGTAATTGTGCTTATTGGGTCCATCGTCCTCTAAAGAGGCTATCATCGGTACGACCAGCTGAATAAAACATCGAATCGTATACCGTATATGCCTATCGTGCACCTGGAATCGTGTATCGTATATCGTGTATAGTATATGGTGCACGTTGCACGATGAATGATACGATATGATACACGATATACTATTGACAAAAATACACGATGAGCGCACGCACGTTATACGCACGTTACACGCACGATTTTGACAACTGTTACGTTCCGACTACTGTACTAAAAATAGAAAAGAAAACTTTATATGTCTTTTTCTCATTAACCAACGGATCGATTGTTACCAAACTTGCTCTGTAGCCTCTTCCCCGTTCAAAATGCAGGAAATGGTTCCGGTCCATTGCATAAATTAAAATAGAAAAAACCTTTAAATGGCAACTCGTGAACCAGTGTATTGAATGTCATCCAACGATTCCTGTAGAATACCGGGGCTGACCAACTTAAACGCTTTCAGTATCTGGCACTATCGTCCGAAACCTAAAATAACTAACCTCTAAAGCTTATATTTATTCAGTCTTTTCTAGAAAGTAATATAGAATGTATAAAGGACATATGGGACGAAAACCAAAATCAATTCAAGTCAGGGCCATATATATATATATATATAATGCAAAAATTAAAAAGAAAGTCATACTGGATTTCATAATGGTCAATAGTAAAAACTAGCATTCCATCAAACTATCTTTCGTCTCTCAGGTCCGGTCAAACTTTAGAGGAACTCAGCCAAATTTACCTTAAGTTTAAAGATTTAGAAGTGACCAGAAAAGGGAAAACAAAAGAACCATTGAAATTACGATTACGTGATATTATTAATCAACTCTTAATAACAGAAAAGAAATGGCCTTTAGCTACATAAGGCAAATGGGAGCAAAGGCTGGAGTTTGACGAAGGCTATCTAAATTGGAATTCGGTTTGGTCCAACATTTATAAAAATTTCTGCCTTACAAGCACAAAATATTTTCAATGGAGATTTATTCACAATGTTATTTTTACGGAACATAAATTGTTTTTTAATGAAGGCTTCTAATGGTTTATGCAATCTTTGTAAAAAAAAGTAGAGAGACATCTTTTCTGAGAATGCGAAAAAGCGAAAATATGGGTATTCCTAGAAAATGCTATAAAATCAGTTATTCCAGATGTAAGGCTCACCATCGATTTCGCCCTGATTGCATTAGGTAACATACAACCAAAATACGCAACTGTTTTAAACACGTTCATTTTTGAAACAAAATTTATAATATGGAAATATAGAAATGAACAAAACTTTTCGAATAAGGTAATCACACTATCTTCATTGGAAAAACAGATAATTTTATCTATCAGAGATTTAACTAGATTTCAATTGCTTAATAAAGAAAGCCTAGACGTATTAAAACGAATACAACTATTGTAGGATAATCGCATTTCACAAACTTGGTTTTCTTTCGTATTTTCTTTTTATTTTTCGCTTTCGTGCAAGACAGTGTTTAAATGTGAATTATGATGCTATGATACCGTTATGTATAAAACTTTTTAAAACATCCGATGTCAAAACATTAGTTTAATTGTTATATTATAAATGTATGTTGCATGTTAACATTGTAAGGCTGATAGGGGATGCTTCCTGACCCCTACCAAGCCCACGACGTGGAAAATAAATGGGGTGACCTTATAGGGGCCCCAAAAGGAAAACAAAAACTAACCTTGTTTGGGGGTGTTAGTCATGTGGTAATCCGGTACCAACGATAAAAACCTTATATAGGATACGATGATAGAGACTACATATTGCATTCAATCATCATGACAATGTATCAGAATATTGTTTTTCATGAGCAATTTCACTCAATCAAGCAATATTATGACCATTATGACCCTCTTGTTCCTATATCTATGATTTATAATGATCGTGTTTTCCTGTTTGATATCATAAAATGGCCAAAAACAGTTTAGATGACTGAAAATCATACTCATAAAACATTATCAAACTTTTTGAAATTTAAATCTTCACGAGTGTCCAATCCAGCTTACTATGTGATGCAAATAGCTGTGTTTGTTTCAGACGAAGAAACCACGTAAGAGGCATCCGGATGAATCTGAATCTGAAGAAACAATACCGAAGAAAGTGAGTTCCAGTAAACAGGTGTAACAAAATTTATTAAATGCGTTTAAGGTAACTTGCCCCGGAACAAAATGGCCACCAGTGAAAACATGATGATATCACTAAAATGTAGTCTGGTGGTCTTTTGACATAATACACAATCAAATTACTGTTATATAAGCTTTAAGAACCTGTAATAGTGTGTTTTGTTGCAAATATTGTTAAAACATGTCATTTCAGTTCTTGGGTTACTTACATGAAAAATATCCAATTTTTGTGCAAGTTTCCTGAGAAATATTTTACTATAACCGGCCATAAGAAGTCATCTAGTGTGGATATATATTTTGTACTATTTATTTCTATTCAATTCCTGCAACATAATATGTTATAGAACCCCAAACCATCAGTTTCAAGTTCCTGGTAGGACCCTGGGATAAATAGCCCAGACAATACCCCTTCCATTTTTCAGAAGTTACTCCACACTTTTACTTTCCCATCGGTTTTAAGTACAATGGTCATTTCATCACTAAATAACACATGCTTCCAAAAGTTATCAACAGTCCTGGTCAATTTACCCCTGCAAAACTGAATCCTTTTTTTCCGAATGACCTTTTTTATTCCAAGTTTCTTACACACAACCCTTCTGTAGTAACCGAGATGATGAAATTCTCTCTGAACTGTTCTCTGGGATACTTTCACTGGAGTCACACCGTAATGTCATTTAAACTTTTCCTCCTGACCCTTGTCAATACAATTGAAAATGCATTACGTCCACGGTTGGAAATCTTATTTGGTCTTCCAGTTTGGCGTACATTTTCAACATTACCCCTTTGTCTAAAACGTTTCAGAAATTTACTTAATGTAGATTTACCAATTCCAAGTATTCTGCCGACTTCTGCAGGTTTAATTCCATGTGCAACCATAGACACAATATTATTTTTAACTTCCTCTGATAAAGATTTACCTCTCGACGCCATGCTTACTATTGTGACAGATCAAGGACATAAATAATGCTTCATCAGCTTTAATACGTCATTCAAATTGCAATTACGTCAAAAAGTATTAAAAAGCAATTTTCTGAAAACCAAGATAAATATAGACCCCAAAATACCAACTTTCATTTTCCATTCAGCGAACCAATTAGTCTGCCATTTTAAAAAACTGGACTAATTTTTGGCACCTGAGTGTATCTGTAAACAGCACCAAAAATAAGAAAGGCATTTTGAACCAAGACCGCATCATTGTTACTTTACAGGCAGTTTAATTATACTTTGTTGTTTCTGTGTAAAAGGTGCAGACTTAGTTAGATTTTCATTGTATTTGTGATTTCTCTAGCAGAACTGATATCAAATAGCACATTTTTCTGTCTGCAAAAAAGAGAAGCAGTTGAAATAGTTTAGTACAAATTAATTGTTTTCCTTCATTTCTTGTATTACTTAGTAATCATTACATTAAAGGAAAAAGAGCTTGAATTATAATGAAATAAATACTCGTTTTTAACTTCACTTTCTTGTGATTCATAGAATAAAGGTTATAATGAAATCATGCTCTGTATCTGATAAGCTTGGCCCAAACAGATGTTTGAAGATAATACACGTGAATAATATGGGGTCACTGCCAGGGTATAAATAGGAATCCTGCTGAGGTGCTAATTTGGATTTTCTGGGTTTTCCTGGAGTCAAAGGATGCAGTTGACAGGGGAGACTGTTACTTCAAATAGAAAAAGAATTTCAATGGCTTCTCGTGAACCAGTGTATGGAATTTCATCAGACTGTTCCTGTAGAATCCTTGCATTAACCCTTTAAAACAGGAAATGTCTCCTGTCCGGTGCAAAGACGGGGTCGCTATTACTATAATAAGAAACGTCTTTCAATTTACATGTACATGTAGTACAGTGTACTTCATTACAATAATTAAGAATACTACATACATTTTACTACATATTATCGAGTACTACATTTATTGTACTAACTCTGAACATTTTCGTGGTAATTATAAGCATTATTCAATACCGCGCAATCAATATATTTTGTGCACCAAGAAAACAAAACCTGAATAATCACGTCATCCACATAATTATAAGCTTACCAGAGCGCGAAATGTTCCAGATGATCTGTTGTGATCGTTTTATGTCTGTTGTCCACACTTAACCTTCTCTATGCAGTAAAAAGTACGTTTTATTTGGAATCTTTGTGAAGCTTTGTCAGAATGAGTGTATTGATGAAATCGAGTTTGAAAATGAGTCCTTTCGGATCAAGAACTTAGACACTAGCTCAAATTATCAAAAAACTTTGTGAATGCTAAAGAGGTTACACTTTCCATTGCATCTTCATGAAACTTCTTCAGAATGAGTGTATTAACACAATTTAGGTCGCGTTTGAAAATGGATTATATCGTATAATACCGTATCACAGGGGCGAAAGAAAAATCTTGTTAACACTGTATGGGCTCCATTTGACTCTTAATTGGTGTGAATGATTGTTCCAATGCTCTCTAAGCCAGATTCGTAACTGGGTCATATTGTATCTAAAACTTTGTCGGAAGGGTAAATCTAGAGGCCACAGTTGATACCAAATTTGCATGATTGTTTGACAAAATGTGTGTTTTAATGTTTTTAAGCCGGGTAACCTGGGGTCAATAACTAGGACAGCATTGCAAATAAAAAAGACATGTTGACATGATTGAGACTACATATTACATTCAATCATCATGAAAATGTATCAGAATAATTTTCTTCATGAGCAATTGCACTCAGACGAGCGATATAGGACCATCATTACCCTTTTGTTTTTTATCTATGCTTTTAAATGATCGTGTTTTCCTGTTTGATATCATAAAATAGCCAAATACATTTTAGATGACTGAAAATCATACTCATGAAACATGTTAGTCTTTATCGAACTTTTTAAAGCTTAAATCTTCACGTGTTTCCAATCCAACTTACTCTGTGATGCCAATAGCTGAATTTGTTTCAGATGAAGAAACAACGTAAGAGGCGTTCAGATGAATCTGAATCTGAAGAAACAGTACCGAAGAAAGTGAGTTCCAGTGAACAGGTGTAATGAAATTTATTAAATGCTTTTAAAGATGCATTTTACCAGTTTTGTTCACCTAAAATGGCAAAATCTTTATTGCAGGGAAGGTAAGCTGTTCCATTGCAATATCACAGTACGTTAAGAAGGGAATGAGTTGACAGAGATACCGTGTATTAGTATATAATGACCTGCTAGTAGCCTTCTAAAATAGAAAATAAATTACCGGCTTGTTCTTATGAACCAACATATTGAATATCGCCAAACATACACTGCAGCATTCGTGGTCCAGTGTACACAAGGACTGCTGTTACTAAAATTAGAAATAAAACTTTGACCGGTTTCTACTCATAAAGCAATGGATGGAATGCAAAAAAATAGTTATGTAGCATCCTTGAAATGTCGTTTTAAATAAACCTTGAATGGTTCCGGTCCATTGTGCATAGGAGAAACAGGGACCCTGTTACAAAAAATAGAAAAAAACTTTAAATGTCTTCTTCTCATTAACCAACGGATCAATTGTAACCAAACTTGCCCTGTAGCATCTTCTCCGTTCAAAATGCAGGAAATGGTTCCGGTCCATTGCATAAATTAAAATAGAAAAAACCTTTAAATGGCAACTCGTGAACCAATGTATTGAATGTCATCAAACGATTCCTGTATCTAAAACATTGTCTCAATGGCAAATCTTTAAAACTCTAGATGCCAAATGCAGGAAATGGTTCTGGTCCATTGCATACAAAGAAAGCTGTTATTTAAAAAAGAAAAAAACTTTAAATGGCAATTCGTGAACCAGTGTATTGTATATCATCAAACGATTCCTGTATCTAAAACATTGTCTCAAGGGCAAATCTTTAAAACTCTAGAGGCCACAGTTGATACCACATTTGCATGATAGTTGGACAAAATGTTTGTTTTGATGTATTTAATCTGGGTTACATTCGGTCAATAACTAGGACACCATTGCAAATAAAAGTAAATATGTTTACATGATAGAGACTACATATTGCATTTAATCATCATGAAAATGTATCAGAATAATTTTCTTCATGAGCAATTGCACTCAGACGAGCGATATAGGAACATCATTACCCTTTTGTTTTTTTATCTATGCTTTTAAATGATCGTGTTTTCCAGTTTGATATTGGGTTATATAGGAACAAACTTACTCTGTGATGCCAATAGCTGAATTTGTTTCAGATGAAGAAACAACGTAAGAGGCTTTCGGATGAATGTGAAGAAACAGTACCGAAGAAAGTGAGTTCCAGTGAACAGTAGTAATAAAATTTATTTATGCTTTAAAAGATGCATTTAACTAGTTTTGATCACCCAAAATTGCAAAAACATAATTGCAGAGATTGTTAGATTTTCAATTGCAATAGCGCAGTAAATGAAGAAGCAAATGAGTTGACAGAGAGACCGTGTGTAAGTATATAAAGTCCTGCAAAATACCTTCTTAATTAGAAAATGATTCCAATCTAGAGTACACAGGGACTGATGTCACTTTTACGAAAAAAACACTATAATCGGCTTCTTAACATGAACCAATAGTTAATATCCCTAAACTTATTCTGCAGCATCCGTGCTTTGTATCCTTTCAAACAATAGAAAATGATACCGGTCCAGTGTACACAGGGACTGCTGTCACTAAATTTAGGAAAACATTTTTTTTAGATTTCGTCTCATGAATCAATAGAATGAATGTCGCCAATCTTACTCTGCAGCATCCGTGCTTTGCATCCTTTCAAAATATAAGAAATGGTTCAGGTAAAGTGTACACAGAAACTGCTGTTACTAAAATAAGAAAAAAAACAACAGTTTTACCGACTTCCTCTCATGACCCAATTAATGGAAAGCACAAATAAATATGTAGTACCTTTGACTGTCGCCTATGAAAAACCATTAATTGTTACGGTCTATTGTGCACAGGACAACCAGGGACCATGTTACTAAAAATAGGAAAAAAACTGTAAATGTCTTCTTCTCATTAACCAACGGATAGATTGTCACCAAACGTGCCCTGTTGCATCGTCCCCGTTCAAAATGCAGGAAATGGTTCCTGTCAATTGCAAACAGGGGAGACCGTTGCTTAAAATAGGAAAAAATCTTTAAATGACTTCTCGTGAACCAGTGTATGGAATGCCAATAAACTTTTCCTGTAGATTCCTTGTATTGTCCCTTAAAAACAGGAAATGGCTCTGGTACGGAGCACCGAAGGGTACGCCGATACTATAATAAGAAAAGTCTTTAAAGAAGCACTCCCTACATCTAGCAGATTATGTTCTTGAAACATAGATTATGAGTTCAATGAACGTAAAATGAAAAAAATATTACAATTTAAAAGAAGGACCAATGGCGAAAAATGCCTAATTTTATCACAAATTATTCATTTAGAGGCTTTTTTGTTATAAATCGCATCCACCCATAATTGTTCAACAACAACTCTATATAGATTATAGAATGGTTAACGGTACTTCAGCATATTTTAAACCGCTGATTTTATCGATAATGACTGGAAATGCATAGCTGAAACTTTTAGGTTAAGTTTAAATATTTCCAAAGATTATATTATTTATGTTTTTTGGTTATTAAGTCGATATATGTTATAGGGTGTGTCCCTTTAAATATGCATAGAATACACTGCACTTCATACAATGATCGAAAACTACATTTATTGTAGTAATTAGAAGTATAAAGTACTTCAGCAATATAGAGAACTACAGTATTTTACATTACAATGTACCATATAGTACCTTAGAGTACTGTTTTAGTGTCATTGTGACCAGCGCATAAGTGCGGGTATTAATATCTTCCAGTGATAGCTGTATTTTTTGTTTTGTTTAAACGTATTATCAATGTACATACAAGTACATACAAAATACATGTTAAATACATGGTTATGGAAATATTTTCTACAGGTCAACTTCGCTATTTTGCACATTGTCATGGTCATTGTCAACTGAATATTGGGTAATCGATATAAGTAATGAACCATGAAAACAATAAACAGTTTGTATGGTTATGTCATCCACATTATTATAACTATGATATATAATTATCGTATTTTCTTGTTTAATATCAGAAAATAGCCAGAAAGATCTTGCAAACTTTTTAACAGATTTTGGTGACTGAAAATCATACTGTTTTATTTTTTTAGTAGGAATCAAACTCGCACCCGTTTCTTCCTCAAAAGTATGAGCCTTCCTACATGAAGATTTTCAGCAATAAGCTGTACGCTTTCACACTTGATATGGACAAGCTTAAGTAACTAGATAATTTAGATATATTTGTCATAAAAAAATCTGTTTCTAAACGTTGTTGAGGCTTTGAACTTTAATGCAATAATTATTACAGCCCTAATAGAAGGAATGTTTATATTTAAATTGAAATAGGACAAGACACAACTACTTCCACATTACCCCCCCCCCCACCCCATCTCTCTGGACAATTGTAACCGTAATTGTAAGGACACACAAGAGAGGGAATAAGAGATAAAAAAAAGATAAATAGTGAGGACTTTGTCAATAGCAAAGGTGTAATGAGGACTACTTCAATCAGACTGAGGACAATTTGTCTCTCTTTATTTTGTCCTTACAACCCCCCCCCCCCCCAATGTCCCCGAAGTGTTTTAAGCACTCCGTTACAAGTAAGGTAGAAGTAGGGACAGGGTTTTTGTCCTCACTTTCAAATTGTGTCCTCACAACATTTGTGAAAAAAATAAAAGTTTTCCTCACTTATTGGTAAATTTCATCCCTCTCTGTCTGTCTGTCTGTCTGTCTGTCTGTCTGTCTGTCTGTCTGTCTGTCTGTCTGTCTGTCTGTCTGTCTGTCTGTCTGTCTGTCTGTCTGTCTGTCTGTCTGTCTGTCTGTCTGTCTGTCTGTCTGTCTGTCTGTCTGTCTGTCTGTCTGTCTGTCTGTCTGTCTGTCTGTCTGTCTGTCTGTCTGTCTGTCTGTCTGTCTGTCTGTCTGTCTGTCTGTCTGTCTGTCTGTCTGTCTGTCTGTCTGTCTGTCTGTCTTCGATTCATCTGGAAAGTGTCTATACAGTAATTCATTTAAATTATAAGAACTTATTTACCAATCGAGAATAAATTAATATGAATACATTTTTATGTTAATTACAGATGCAAGAAACAGAGGAATATAGTACTATAGCAGGTATGTTGTAAATGAAACAGCAAAATTGTTGATGAAAAACATATCACTAGACGATTGTTTTATTAAGGTGCAAATAGTGTCACATACAAAAAGTTAGAATACAGTGGATGGAAACAAGGGAACTGATAAGTGACTGCTTAGATATAATTTCTATCTCGGGTCCATGTCCCTGCATATATTAACAGCGTTACACTTAATTTGTTACCTGGAACGTCAGAAAAAAAAACTGAATCTTTGTTACAAAATTATTCTTCGTCTTAAGTAAATACTTGTGTTAACTGCTATTTATTTCGAGTATAGTTATTGGTTGGAGCGTAACTATGTAAAGTTTTGATACAATGCTGTATTCAATCGCCAGGAGGCTTGCAAGGAAAACCGACAGAATGATGAGTTATTAATATTGGTGGGTGGTCTGGCATCCATCGTATGTCGCCAGCATTTCACTAAAAGCTCCTCTTCTTTAAAACTACATGTCAGAGTTTTACATTGATTTCTTTCAAATAAACAGGAAATGGTTCTGGCCCACTGCATACAGGGGCCAATGTGACTGAAATTCAAAAATCTTTAAACTGTTTCTTCTCATGAAACCAATGGTTTGAAAGTCACTAAACTTACTTTGTAACATCCTAAAATTGACGTCTTGTCAAGATAAGGAAATTGTTCTGTTTCACTGCACATAGGGGAAAATATAGATAAAAATAGAAAAATATTTAAACTGCTCTTTAGCTCCTTGCATTGACTCCTTTCTTAAATTAAAAACAATGTATAAACCTGGTAAGGCGGTAAGCTGGAACGTCTTTATGTGATAAAACTATTTTATAAACTTTATAAGTTGTTGTTGGGATATCCACCACATTTCTAAAATAGTGAAATGAAATAGTTGCTACCCACTGCACATGAGACGCCACTTAAAATTGTAGATAAAAACAGCTTCATCTCAAAATCAATAATTGAAATGTCATCAAAATTTGTTGCGTAGCATCTTTATATTATCCTCTTTAACAAAACCGAGGTAGTTCTGGTCCACTGCTCAAATGAGGCGCCACTGTTACAAAAATGGAAAAAAATGTTCAGCGTCCTTCTCTCATCAACATATAATATATACTCCAAGTCAAATGTTTGAACGCCGCCAAATGGAGTGGAGGTTGCAATAATTAGTAATGTTGGATTTAATGTATGGTGATTAACCAAACCTTATCTTTTTGCACTCTAATTTTGTATATGGCTGACCATTTGTTAATGTTAAATGCTAAAACAGATGATTCTACGTCAAGTCTGTAGATATTGTTTCCTCTGTATGGAAATTTGGCTGCTGTCACATTATGGTTTTTTGATTAAGGGAGTGGAATTTGATACCGATAAAGGTATGTTTTTAAAATCTGAACGAACAACATTCTCCATATCGAACTAAAAATAGCTTAATAATCAAATCATTGAAATATTTTTTTTCAGTCTAGAATTCTAACATATAAATTTGCTTCAATTTATATTATTCTTGTATGAAAGAAAAATTATTTCGAAAAAAAAAACACTTTATTTGAACCAACGCTTGAAACTACCGTCCTTACTAAAAATAATTTCGTAGCCATTCGTTTTAAATCGTTGTCGTCCAGGGCGGCGTGTAATAAAGTTTTTAATACTGTCGTATAGTACTTCACATAATCACATCACTATATTGCTATAAAACACTACAGTAATATTTAAAAATTACTGTCATATATTAAGAGTATTAAAAATATGTAGAGAACTTCAGTTATTTAGTACTACACATTGAATGTACTTCGTCACATAAGTCACAGTATTGACAACTTGAAATCCATCTTACTCAGATAAACAACTTAGGCCAACTTGCCCCTATTGGAATACGTTTGGACGCGCTTGTTTACATACGTCACGTCGTTACGTTATTTACCACTCGTCGTCCTTGGAAAAACATGCTGCATTTTTTCGTAAAATAAAATACAGGCTTTTCCCTATACGTTTATATAGGAAAATCAGCCGCTTGTGTTAGAATTGCTTACTAAGTATGTCATCCAATAACTGTACATTTGGAATACCTGTTCAGTTTGCATATGCATTACTGTAAACAAGTTTATCTCTCTTTTAGAAATGTACTTAAAACCGGTTTAGTCCGAAATTATATAACTAATTTCAGTGTAGATTATTTTCATCCTTTATTTGATAATGTTACGAAGTTAAGGGTCCTGGACTGAAAGTAAAAATAATTTCAATTAGTTTAAAATCATTATCCTTAAACAGAGAACTACTAGATATCTAACAAATAAAGTTCATTTTGATTAGTCACCATTGTTTAATCCAGAATCATCCTCAGTTATAACAATTTTAATGATGATTTTTCCCGCTCTTGGAAGATATTACCTGTATCTCATCTAAGAACCTGGTTTTAACATTGATATATGGTATGTCCTATATATGAACTAATGCTAACTTTGATAAAAAGAAAATATTTAAGATTTTTCATATGTTTTAAACCGCTAATTAGCTATTGCTTATCAACCAAGTTCATTTGGCTCCTTTTGAATTTTAATTTATGATCTAATATCTTGATATTGTCAAACCTCCAAGCCTTGTATTTCAAAACACTCAGTATGTTGATCAACT
Source organism: Saxidomus purpurata (assembly GCA_022818135.1). Classification (NCBI taxonomy): domain Eukaryota; kingdom Metazoa; phylum Mollusca; class Bivalvia; order Venerida; family Veneridae; genus Saxidomus; species Saxidomus purpurata. The sequence goes on from JAFMSR010000007.1 coordinate 31,409,520, forward strand.
GTAAAAAAGGAAATACAATGTTGCAATTTTAAGGCTTATGAGTTTGACGGTTAGATTGTTAATCTGCCATGAAAGGTGCATGGGATATGTCTATTGATTTCACACATTTTTAATAACTGAAAAACTGCTCCTAAGCAATGCGATTATCATTTTGCCGATGTTGTAGCGCGCACCTTTTCTGTCATGAATGTATAATAATTACCAGAGTATAACTTTTGCCAGTCTTTTCCGAACTGAATTTGACATGCTATTGGGCACAACATATGAAATCCTGTACTTTTCTGTTACAAGTATCGAAACAGAAATTTAAGTACAAAACAAATAGTAATATGCAAAATTTATAAAGACTGGGATATTTAAAAAAAGTGACTTGACGTAAAAATCAATTTATTTGCAGTGGATACTTAAATTGAGCTGATCCTTTGAATTTCATTCTTGCAGAGAATCAGATGCAAAGCACTAGATTATTACGAAGCGACGACAAGATAGTTCTAACAGAGAAAAATTTGAGTCGAATATCTCAGCAGATTGGGAGCAACTGGAAACATTTTGCAATAGAGCTTGGGTTTAGCCATGTAGATACACAGCGATTTACATACAATAACCCTGGGGATTTGACAACGCAGATATGCAACATGCTTGTAGAATGGAGGAAGAGAAATGCTGATGATGCAACTCTGTATAATTTGCGAAGGGCAATGGAACAATGTCCTAGGGTCCATTTCCAGCAGCAACAACTGAATGAAATATTTACAGAAATACGAAAGGAGAGTCAAAAGACTGCCAAGTGAAGGAAAGATTGATTCCGCTCTGCAGACGTTTGAAATGAAGGCAGTTTGTAGCTGTTCCAAATAATAAATAGAAGATAAGTCATCTGTCACAGCTAGATAGTTGAGACATACAAGAAAATGAGTTGAAAATATAATAACAATTAACCTAGTTAAACTCCCCTCAGATCAAAGTATTGGTCCCTGCTGTCATTGTTACGTTTGACATTCAAGAAACTATGTGATGCTCTGACACATTTATATTGGCTGACTTGACATTATGAATACTTGATATTAAGTGGTCTTTAATTTACCACCAAAACGTTCCAAAACAAACTTTGACTTAAAGCATAGTAACAGGCAGACTTAAATCGTAAGAGGAAAATACTGTTGCGTGTATTAAGGAGTCCAAAAGTAGTCTAGAAAAAACACCAGAAAGCCAAACGCGTTTATGAAATTGAAATTGTATCTGATTGTTTCAAATATTTGCATTTATGTGTTGTCTTTTATTTTATGCCTCAACTAGTGGTCAAAATTTGATTTGATATAAATGTATTATTTGTAAGACATTAACTTCCGACCTCTTGTTTTAAAGAATTTTATTATTACATGCATACTATTCTTGTTAAAATTGAGTTGAAGTTCATTTTGAGCCAGCCACATAAACATGTATTTGACAATGTCAAAATTAAGTGATACATTTTAATATTTGCCGATTGGAATTGTTAGATAAAGGCAGCATCTGCCTCCTATTTTGCATGTTACTGTACTTTTTGTTGTCTGTTGCTTAATACAATATATTAATTTGTAAGATATATTTTTCTATTTCAAACTTGTAAACAAAATCGTTAATAAAGATTTAACTAATTGCTTTTTTAATCGTTTGCTTAATTCTGTTCAGAGAAAAGATGATGCATAAGTTTGCCCTTGTCGGTTTCCGTCGCAAGATTGCTTTAGCACAAGAGCCCCTATCGGCCATGACTAAAGTCTGTTCCACCTAATTTTGGACCATTAGTTTCTTGTCGCCCTTGCATGTATTTTTGCTCTTTATAGCATATATATATCTGGAAATTTAATATCTCCAGGCATGTTTTTTATTTTTCCATTATTTCTTTCTTAAACGTAAAAATCCGCATTTTTATTATTTTTGCCATAGGGCGTAATGCAAAGTGACGTCGCGTTGATTTCCAAGATGGCGGCGTCCATAGCTGACGTTACCAGGGACGTACTCAAAATTACCAACGTCGAAAGAGACAAATTTCTGCGGCGCATATTTGGTATTTGATGTATATGTATATATGCCGACCTGAACAAATCCGTATCGGCTGTTTGAAACGATTTCGGCATACCAACTTGCTTTAAATCACCGGCATCGTAGGATCAGCCGATACATTTTCGTCATTTTGTAAGGGCCCTAAACTGTTAGTTGTCGGCATTAAACATGTGAATCCGACAGGCAATTTTCGGATCATAAAAAAAACATAAAATAAAGTATCTATCGTCGAAAAACGGCAAATATCAAATGCTTAGTCACCCACTGATATAAAAATATATGACATGTAATAAGAACCCCGTACTCAGGTGCGGACGAAGATTTCAGCTGTTTAAAGAAGGGGGGTTTTCTTTGGGAGTCCACCATAACATTAAGAGATCATGACCATATATTTTCAGAAATGAAAATTATTTATAAAACTATTCTTTTGTGAATAGATCTTTGAAAAAATAGGACGAATCCCTCAACCGCGCGTCCTAGAATAGACACTGCAAGGCTGTCACTCCCGTAAAAGGTAATGTTTCAAGTACATCTATACAGATCACGGGCATACAGACGCACGCACACATGTCATATATTATTTTTTACTTAGAATACATTTCTACAACAGTAACAAGTCATTTTAAAGCCTTCGCACATATAAAAATGACATTTATATCAGACACATAGATCAATCACATTTCGCTTAACTCTAAAGTAAAATACCCCACTTTGTTGCGTAATTTGCGACCCAATCTGTCGTCGGATATGAAATAAAACATACTTAGCCGTTATGTTAAGAGACCTAAGCACATATTAAAATGAATTTGAAATCGATACGTAACTCAAACTGTTGAAGGTGAAGACATCCAATGTAGCTCATTTACAGTACATTTACAGTTCATGTATCACACTGTATCGGCAAAACGCAGTGGCTCCAATTTAACGATAATGCTCCGACTAACGTAACGAACCGGCTCCAATAAAAAATGGCTGATTTAGTAAACAAAACCCAAGTCAGTATAACAGATTCGTGTATTTTATATGGTAAATCGCAACTTCTGAAGAAACGAATACTCTTACGGAATGCTCACTTCTTTCCTGCATGGCCGTAGCTAGTCGGCTGTTTCAGAGATCGATGCGTGTGAAAGTAATGCAAGTTGAATGTAGAGGATTCAACGGTAAAAAGTGCAAAACACACCCCAAATGCATGGATTTTGCTCAAAATTATCGATTGTAACTTGTGTTTTGCACTTTTTTCCGTTGAATCACCCTCATTAATGATGAATATTACATGTATAATACATTATTATTAGTAGATCAACGCTATTGCTTTTATGTCAGTAGTTTAAGGAATCTTGTGAAACGGTGGCCGATTGATAACTTTGGAAAGCTTAGGCCACGTGTCTTTAAAATGTATAGGCATTTCGATCGTAAATAGCATTTTAGGTCAAGGTCACAATGACCTGGAATCATAAATTTGTTCCAGGTAAATGCTTTGAGAATGTTTTCGTTTGGAATCCACAATATTCGTATAACGTTGAACATGACAAGCAAATGACCTGTATTGGTATTGATCAAGGCCATTGGGTCACCTGCCAATGGCACTGAACCTTGAACAGTAAAACTGCTATTTAAAAACCGTAGTAAAAAAGGCATTGGGCCAAGGGTCCTAACGTAATTGTCAGGAGTAGTACAATGTACCAAATGTCATCAACGAGGACGTGTGTCTTACGAACATATGTCCGCTATGTTTATTTTAGTGAGATTTAAAATGCTACCTCACTTTTTGTTGCTCGAATTTGTATAAGGTGTTATTTTGCTCTCTTTATAACGAACTTCATGTGGGATAAATTTGAAGAATAACGACATCCGAGAGAACTAAACAGAGACAGCTGGAAGAAATAAGCAATTGTTCTTTTCTTAATTTGACAGTTTATATATAAAAGATTAAATATGTATCAGATAATACATGACGTTACATATCGGCTATTATCTATTATAAAGCTGTCAGTGAGTTGCTGTATCTCGTGTCCGTTTACTATAGAAATAGCTGTGCTCAAATGCAACTAAAGTCGGGAGCGATTTGGTGCTTCTTGAATTATAAAAGTCATGTGACAGAACTGATTCTGAATCGCTAGCGAAATAAGCAAACAAGTTAAAATTCTTTTAAAGATTACAACACTAGTAATAAATTGTTTTAATGAGATAAAATTAAAAATATGCACTCAATTTGAAATTCGTTTCCACGGGCTTTGATATCGCCGCTGGACACCGAGTTTCTGATCACATGACTACAGCAATTCTGCTTAAAACCCGGAATTGAAGGAACTTATTCCAAGAATTAAAACATTTTAATCGAACGCTTCAAAATTGCTTCTTTTAATCAACTCCAAATTCAGAACTACCAAATCGCACCCATCTTATGTCAAATGTTTGTGTACAGTTATCAATAATTACGTGAGTGAAAAAATGCATTGGTGGCTTTTTCAAACATGGAAACGATGACAGAACATTAGACTTATTAATATTTTACATAATACATTAAAAAAACTTGAGCAGAATGGGACAAATAGGACACAACATCCTAGCTATTACCGAGAAATTGGTTCCTCCAATTAGTTTTTTTACTTAAAACAGAATTGTGGATTTTAGTACTATTATAAACGGCTAATGAACGGACGTTTTATACAATTCGAACGAATAACAAATGTGCATTTACTTACATAAATTTTAGTCTTTGACAACACAAAATACGTCTTACTCCGCCATTTTAACGAATATATATCAAAACTCCGCTTGGAAACCCAAGAAACATAAATTACGCCCAACTCCCTGCAAAATATATCTGTAACAGTTTACTCATATATTTATCCTCTTCCACTTGATGTATAATCAACAGCTTTACTTTATTAATTTAAACCCAAAAGTCTGACATTGGCTATCATCTTTATTTACCTGTGGTTATGGTGTCTCAATGTTATTGAATAGCACACTGACCCCTCTCAGTCATTTTGAAATGATACCAAAAAATGCGAATGCCGGTGTGCTACAAGATCGAGACGCAGTTATCATATGGGGAAATGTAATCCAACGTTTGACTTTAGGATTTAAGTTAATAAAGTAAAGAAATATTAAGAAACCAATTTTTTCACCATTTGTACCTACATGTCCATACATTTTGTATCTGCAATTTAATGTACAGGATAAAAACATTCCGGTTCACTAATATCGTTGTCTAGAGAATCGATTCCGGTTCGCCAACCACTTCCAATTAATTGACTGAATGCCAAAGGCTACAAACGTTCAATACGGAGACATTTATCGTGATCAAACCGACATTTAAATCGTTCTTTTTTTAGGTTGGCATGCCTGACCGGTTTAAACCCTATATATGGTTGCTAATATTGTTCCAAGACGGTCGGAGCGGATCAGTGGTCCAGTGATAACGCGCTGGAAATGCAATACAGGGATCACAGGTTCGATCCCCGCTTCTCCACTGACATAACTAATGGTTTTTCGGATGAGACCTAAAAACCGAGGTCCCATGTATCGGTGCTGTACACCGGGCATGTTAAAGAACCAGGGGTGTCTCTGGAACGGGACACGTTCTGAATCTTGCAATTTCCCCCATAACCTAAAATAACTAAACTAATATCTGGTATCGACGATAAAACTCTAAAATACATACATATCCTGCTTTCTCGTATTCTCAGGGGGCTAAGCGTGTAAATTTGTTACCTATAAAACAGTTCATATTTAAGCAACATTATCTACATGTTATTTGATAGAAAAAAACACCCATCTTTCATTTGGCGTCATCATAAATTGCATGATTTTTCTCTTTGTGTAAATTTTGCTACAATATCTGAGGTCACCCTCATACTCAGAAATGAGAAGAAAGTTTCTCGTATTCTAAGGGATTTATGTTTGAGTCTTGGGCATTGCCACATTGTAGAATCCAAAAACTTATGAATCCCAAGGTGCATAGCTTGGCATAATATGTTATAAATAACATAAAAATAATAATGACATACAGCAGAACAAAACAAAATGGTCCGTTTTACTAACCCCACCGCAAAATAATAAGGAAATTTCAGCATTTTCAGTAAAATGCCAAAATCTAAATAATTTTCAGTCAAATCACTTGAAACTTTTTTTTTGTGCCAGTATTGTATCATATCTCTGTAAATGATAACAAAGAGTTGCTAATTTGACACCTTTAATGTAAAAAACGAGAATATGATAAACCCTGAGAATACGAGAAACAGTGAAACATTCCAAAACGGTTACCTCGGATTTAAGTTGTTACTTATGTCTGTGTTTGTTCTGTACTATTTGTTGCCTCTACATTATGTCTGGCAGTTCGTGAGTGTTGTGTCTTATTATTATGGTGTTAACTTTATGCAATAAACCTTTTCATGTTACATATTTATTGTTGTACGGCAAGGGACGGTCACCATTGTCTAGCGACGACATTATAAATCAGGGAATTTCCAGTTCTAAAAATAAATTGAAAAATAACCCGCGTTGGTAGATTCTACGAGCTAGATCTAAAGGTATATGTTGGAATCTGGGATAGTCAAAACGAGTATGCACTGGATTCTTTAATATTTATTCGTCAGTGATTCTCTATCAAGTAAAACAATAAATAGATATATATATATTTATAATAAACAATAAATGAGATTAACAAATTAAGCAAATATAAAGATCTGAACATGTCAATTGTTTTCATTTCTATTTAATAAATTCTAAATCTAGATGTAATATATTCCATGTATAAATTTACTTGTAAACACACAATACAACTTAAGCTCTTACCGAATTTGACATCTGCAACATTTATAAATATTTAATAACTTCCAGTTCCAATGTTGTTCCTTACATTTACTTTATTCGAATGCCGTCAAAAATAAACAAGTTACGTCAAAAGAAGAAATGACGTCGCGCCGAATTGCACGTTGACGTCAATGTATTCGCGCCACAATTGATGTTTTATAATATTGGAACAATGGAAATTAATGTCACGTCAATTTAAGAATTTACAGAAGTCTTACACTGCCCGCCATGAAATGTATTCATTTCATCATACATACTGCCAAAAAAGGAGAAACTATTTTATTCATAAAAATATAAACACTATCACTCGCCAATATGAATAAGATAAATCCTATATGTAAATTATAAAGTTATCTAAAACATTGTAGAGACATTTCAGAACTATATGCTGCTGTAAAAACACATATATAAACCTTGTTAAATGCAAGTTTGCCAAATTTAAATTTTACTCTGTACTTTCCAAAAGACATAATTTTGTGATCGGCCTAAGAACATTTGTGTTTCTAGTACGGACCACGCATTTGCGTACAAGCCCATCCCTGCTCTTAAGGACTTCGGTTACTCTGCCCAGTGGCCACTGCCCTCTAGGAACGTTAACGTCTACCACAAGTACAACGTCATCTACTTGCAAATCCCTGGTTTCTTTCTGCCACTTTTGTCGGGTTTGGAGAGAAGGCAAATACTCTCTGATCCATCTTTTCCAGAATATGTCAGCCAAATATTGTATTTGTTTCCACCATCTCTTGCAGTATACGTCTTCCTTCTGGAAAACTCCTCTTGGAATACTTGAGTTACATTTCATCAAAAGAAGCATGTTCGGTGTTAATGCTGGTGCATCTCTAGGATCGGTACTTACATGAGTGATTGGTCTGTCATTGATTATTCTTTCTGTCTCTGCAATCAACGTCAACAATCTTTCGTCAGTAAGAAGTTGTTCTTGTGCAAGAGCTTTAAGTACTGTTCGCGTAGATCTGATCATTCTCTCCCATGCTCCACCCATGTTGCTTGCATATGGTGGATTAAAGTGCCATTCTACGTTGTGCTGCACCAAGTACCGACCGATCGTTGACTGGTTCCACTCTTCTATGGATCTCTTGAGTTCTTTATCTCCACTAACTAGGTGTGTACCATTGTCACTAAATAATTTCTCTGGATGTCCTCGTCTACTTGTGAAGCGTTGGTATGCCGCTATAAACGAATCAGTTGTCAAGCTATGAGCTACTTCTATGTGGACTGCTCTCGTGGTCAAACAGGAAAAGAGACATCCATATCTTTTAAGGCAAGAACGACCTGATTTCACCATTAATGGACCGAAGTAGTCTAAACCGACAAACGTAAAGGGAGGTTTATCAGCCGTCGTCTGTTCTTGGATCAATGGCGCCATCTGTTGTATGAGTGTCCGACTGTGTTGTCGCTTACAAATAATACATCTTCCAATCGTCTTCTTTACAGCACTAGGTCCACGTAATATCCAGTAATTTGCCCGTAGTGCTGCAAGTACGTGTTGGCGCCCAACATGTCCGTTGCTGTTATGGCAATGACGAATTATCAGCTCCGTCACGTGATCACTGTGTGGAAGTATGATTGGGCATGTGTCATATTTTGTGTGAATTTGTCTGCCAGACATCCGAATGAGTCCATTTACCAGTATAGGGTTTAGCATAGCTAAACTGCTATTCTTCTTCACAGAAATTCCTTGGTTTAAGTGTTCCAGTTCTTGACTGAAGTTGGCCCTGTGTACATGTCGTAATATCGCAAGTGCAGCGTTCTGCGTCTCGACTGCGACGAGGTCTCCACGTTTTAATGCATTTTTCTCCCGTCTGCAGTACGCTATGAACCTCTGTAACCAAGCAAACCCTCTCTGTAGTTTATTCCAGTCGGAGTAGTGGTTGATAAGATCCTCGATTGTTGGTCCCGTGTACAATGCGGTGGTGTTAATTGCAACCTCTCTTTTGACTTCTGTGTCGTCGTCTGCTATATCCGATTTGTTTGGTAGTCGAGGCCAAAAAGATTCACACTGCATCAGATATTCTGGTCCGTTAAGCCAAGTCTTGAGACTGGTCTCATCGCAGGGATCGATGCCTCTTGAAGCTAGGTCTGCAGGGTTCGAAGTGGAGTCAACATAACGCCACTGTTCTGGACTTGTCATCTCGTGGATGAAGCTTAGTCTGTTTCCAACAAACGTCTTGAAACGTCTTGCGGTGTTGTTTATGTACCCCAGAAGGATCATAGAATCTGTCCAGAAAACTACCCGGTCAATCTTTAAGTCGAGCTCTTCAATCAGCATGGCATACAAACGACATGACACTACAGTTCCACACAGCTCCAATCTGGGTATAGATGACTGCTTCATCGGGGCGAGTCGGGATTTACCAAGCACTAGACTGCAGACGGTCCTATCACGTTGATCTGTGAGGCGTAAGTAAGCGTATGCGCCGTAGCCCGTCTCTGAGCCATCGCTGAACACGTGCAACTGAATGTTCTTCATTACACTGTAGTTACTTGGTTGGTACCATCGGTTTATGCGAATACTTTCCAAACGAGGTAAGTTTGATAGCCAACGTTGCCAATCGTCTTGCTCCTTCTGCGGTACTACGTCATCCCAACCTAATTTCTTCCTGCAAAGATTCTGAACGATAACTTTCGCTAGTAACGTCACTGGTGCTACAAGTCCAAGTGGATCAAATATCGCACTGACTATAGACAGAATTCCGCGTCTCGTCAGAGGCTTATCTGCTATCTTGATTTTGAATGTTATTTCATCGTCGTTGACATTCCAATAAACACCCAATGCACGTTCGCAAGGAAGAATGTCATCAGGGTCGAGGCTAACAACCGTAGGTGCACGTTCAGATTCAGGAATGGTATCAAGTACTTGTCTGCTGTTGCTGATCCACTTCGTAAGTCTAAAGCCTCCCATTTGCATTAGTGACTGTAGATCTGCTGCTAACATCGCCGCTTTCTCTTCCGATGCCACAGATTTCAAGCAGTCATCGACATAGAAGTTTCTGTTTACGGTATCTACAGCTTCGGCTGGGAATTTTTTCGCGTTGTCATTGGCTGTTCTTTTCAATGCATACGCCGCACAGCTAGGAGATGAAGTGGCACCAAACAAATGCACCTGCATACAGTACGTTTTTGGAGGCTTGGACATGTCACCATCAGGCCACCATAGGAACCGAAGCGCGTCACAGTCTGACTCGCAAACGCGTACTTGATGGAACATTGCCTCTATATCGGCAGCAATGGCTATTTTTTCCTGACGAAATCGGATAAGTACTCCTACCAGACTGTTCATCATATCAGGTCCTTGTAGGAGTTGACTATTCAATGAGGTGTCCTTGTATTTCGCGGCACAGTCAAATACCACACGGACCTTTCCTGGTTTGTTCACGTTAGACACCGGGTGGTGGGGTAAGTACCATATCCGCTTGGAATCTGTATTTTTGTCTTTTACTTCCTTTGCATACCCTTTGTTTATATAGTCTGTGACGGTTTTGGTATACATTCCATGTAACATGTTGTTGTGTGAAAGGTTTCTCTTCACTTGATTAAGACGTGCATGTGCCATTGCCAAATTATTTGGTAGGGTAACATCGTCCGCTCGCCAAGGTAGTCCCATCTTATAGTGACCGGCTACGTGTGAAAGGGTTGACTCCATAATGCCTAACGCCCTCTTATCTTCAACTGACATCGACTCTTTTTCGCAGTGTGACGCGTCGTTAAAGTCTGAAGTCCACATACGTTCTAGCTGTTGCTGTAATATAACGTCACTGGATTGACCAAAATGGATATTTGCTACTTCTCCTTCGTGCTCTGTTCTGTTCTGTTGTACGCCGGTTTGAGGTACAGGTCCACGAACTGCCCACCCTAGTCGCGTCCTTACTGCATACGGCTCATGGCTGTGTCCAGTGCGTACCTCCAGGGGAATGTGTGCTTCTGGGTAATCTGTACCAGTAAGTAGCATGACTTCGTTCTCTGCAATGTGGGGAATATGTAGGTCGGACAAATGTATAATAGCACGAATATCCTCAGCTGTTGCTGCAGAACGTGTAGAGATTGGCAACTGCTTCACTGTCCAAACTTTCTTGAGCTGAATTTCGCCGCCATTTCCGGAAATTGGACTTACACTGAGGTCTGCTTCTTGTCCATGGATTGTACTTCCGGTCGAGCTTACAGTCGATTTCTGAAACGTGACGGGTCTGCTGGACACATTCAATTTCTCGATCAGCCTCTCATCGCATAGCGTTTTGTCAGCACCATCGTCGAGCAGAGCGTAAGTTTGACAAAAGTAACCGTTTCCCTTAACAGATACAGGTATGATCCCCAAACATGTTTTAACATGTGAACCATTTACAGAAGCACAGTAAGACGAAGGTTGCGTTACAGCGTTATCAGAAGGTGTTTGGGCCAAACTATGTAAAAGTGAATGATTTTTTATAGTACAATCGGGTACAGTGCACAATTTCTCTCTCCTACATTGGTAAAACACATGGTTGCGTTTGAGGCAATTGAAACAAAATCTTGACTTGACAACATAGGTCTTTCTATCTTCTAAAGACATATTTTTAAACTTATCACATGATGCTAAATCTGTACATGTACCTGAGCAGCAATAGCATTTTCTATTGTATGTAGGCCTTTGATTTTCTGTGTATGTAGAAAGAGTAGTGATTTTACTTTTTACAACATTTTCGGACGGACCATTAGACGGTTTACTGACTCGGACATTTTCTTTTACTATATCAATGCCGTACACTGAAGTAGCGACACGTGATCGTTCGTCAACAAATTTTGTCAAATCCAAAAAATTAGGCTCTCTACCTGACTCAAAAATAGAGTGTGCTATTTCTGCCCATCTCGACCTTAAATGCATTGGAAGACGTCTAACAATTTGCCTCAAATTCTCATAGTTGTCTACATCTGATACAAACCCTAGCTGTGAAAGTGTGATTTGACATTTTTGCATATTCAGCGCTAATATAGACAGTTCATCAACATCAGAGGCCTTAATTTGAGGACCATGTAACAATTTGTCAATGTGACTTCTTGCAATAGCATGCGGTCTACCATATCTAGACTGCAAAATTGCCTTAGCGCGGAAATACCCTACATCCGAGTCTAACAAAACACAATCTTCTATACATGACTTTGCCTCACCAGTACAATATTGTATGAGGTAGCTTAATCTTAGTCTATTATCACTTACTTTGCACTGTATATTCGTCTCAAAATTTTTTATGAACTTACAATAGTCAAGTGCAGAACCACTAAATGCCAATAGCTCAGGTTTTGGCAAGTAAAGCCCATCATGTAAGATTGAAGCTAGTCTCTCTACGTTTAGACTGGAAGCATTGTTTCCGCCATCTTGTAATATTGCGTCGTTGCGCCTACCGGAAGCTACATCTGCAGCGTCCGTAAAATCCGTATGACAGTCACGTGATGCATTACCTCCAGTTGTCCTGTCAGCGGGTACTTGGTCCTGCAATCTGTCTTGCGCGAATACTAGCGTGCCTTCGTTCGATCTGCTCATGTTGCTGCTGTACCGTTCGATACCGGAAGTGAAGCTTCTAACTGTCGTCTGCTTCACGTATGTAGAAATTCGCACGTGCTCGCCATTTTCTTTCTCAAATGCCTCGTGCCATATCGACTCTTCAAGCCGTGCTTGTTCTAAGTTCATGCTCAAGTTCATGTTTTTTTCTGAGAGAATTTAGCTTCTGCTGAGCAATCATACGTTTAGCCTTAGCATTCGCAATTTTCGTCTTACACATTGATGACGTGTTGCTACAAATTTCATCATCTTCATTATTTTGCATGGTGACTTCCATTGTTCATATCTTTCCATGAATTCTAAGAAGTTATTTTTACAACTTTCGTAGTTTTGTACCAAATTTTCACAATCAGCGGGTTCGGTACATAAGTCCAGACACGCTAAGTGGATATTCTTGAACGAGTTAAATCTATCACACAATTTCCCATATAAGTGCTCAACAAGCTCATCATTGTCATGTGAAATCATAATTTGTTCCAACTCCTTGTAGAGTTTCGTCAGCTGAGCGATTTGCGCTGAACGCGACCTCTTTAGTCCTTGAAAATCTTTATTTTCAGATTCTTCCATTTTTGTCGTCACTGTTTCTCAGTGGATCTTCATCAAATTAGACGTTAATTCGAGAATTGTTGGAATCTGGGATAGTCAAAACGAGTATGCACTGGATTCTTTAATATTTATTCGTCAGTGATTCTCTATCAAGTAAAACAATAAATAGATATATATATATTTATAATAAACAATAAATGAGATTAACAAATTAAGCAAATATAAAGATCTGAACATGTCAATTGTTTTCATTTCTATTTAATAAATTCTAAATCTAGATGTAATATATTCCATGTATAAATTTACTTGTAAAAACACAATACAACTTAAGCTCTTACCGAATTTGACATCTGCAACATTTATAAATATTTAATAACTTCCAGTTCCAATGTTGTTCCTTACATTTACTTTATTCGAATGCCGTCAAAAATAAACAAGTTACGTCAAAAGAAGAAATGACGTCGCGCCGAATTGCACGTTGACGTCAATGTATTCGCGCCACAATTGATGTTTTATAATATTGGAACAATGGAAATTAATGTCACGTCAATTTAAGAATTTACAGAAATCTTACAGTATATTTATTCTAATATCTCATTTTTCTGCTTTATTTATATCTATAACTTGCCATTGTTATACAGTAAAAAATGTACAATGTTACTTTAAAAGAACAGTGAAAACATGTGAGGGCATCATTATAAGACCTCGACGGTCGTGTTCGTACCAAGGAAGTCTCGTACCGATGCTAGTATATATATCTCATCCGCGCCGGCGTATGTCACGTACGCCAGTATATTCGTTTCTTATTATCTGGAAAACGGTATCGATATGCCGGCGGACGACGGATATACGAAGGCCGCTGCCGTGAATGAAATTTATCACCATGTTCACTAAAAATAAATGGTAGTGTTTCTATTGATATATAATTATTTTTGGACTTAAGTTAAAATACTTAAGAAATCACTTAAGATGCTAATGTAATACGACCACAGATGTTTCAAGTATCACAAATAACATGCAACTGTTTTTAACCATAAACGACATGAATAATTTACCTATACAGTAAAGTACAAATTGTATTGACCACATATACATTTGTATATATAACACAGGATAACCAATTAAAGTTACTTATGGGGTCTTTTTAATTAAATGACAACGTCCAAACATTTTGGCTGTGTTAAAATGACTTAATAAAAGAAGAATACTGTTCACATAAGTATTAAAATTTGAGTAATAAAAGTGTTCAAGATAAGGTTTTATCAAAAAGTGATAATTTTGGGAATTAACAACTCTTTATATACTAAATAACAAAAAGAAATCTTAAAACATTTGAATTGACTAAAAGATATATAAAATTAATACAATAGCAGAATGTTTTATGCAAATTCTAGCTGAAGACAGTGATTATTATTATTAGTGTATCTCTGTTCTATAATGTTTTAATTAAATTACATGCAAGAAGTGAACAAGATCATAATGCAACACTGTGAATATGTTGTGAAACACAGAACAAACATAAAGTTAAAGTCCCAGATTTACTTAAATTTGAATTTACTGATATAGAAACATAAATTTATTGATTGGATAATGATAGAACCATGTTCTATTAACTCTAAAACAATGTTGATATATGCCTTTCTTTAGTATTCTAGTAAAAATACTGTGCTGTGTTTCTAAACTTTCTAATATGTACTTATAAATTTAAAAAGCAAATTTAGGAATGTATTTGGTACAAATAAAGGTCATTTCTGTCAGCAAGACATTGGAACGTTTATGTGAAATTCGACATAGATGCATGTAAGATATTGTCATTAATGAATGAAACACAACACTGTTTGTTTTCTGATATACCCCTAAAATTTGTTGCAGAAAAAACCCAACTAACCCTCTGACTACATTTTAATTTAATTTGTTGTGTTCTGATTAGCAATATCTCTGAAGTACCATTGACGCTGTTTTCAACTCATCTCAAAAATGAGGTGGACCCTGTGTTTATTTGCCGTGTGTTTTCATTGCATTTAGTTACATCTTCAAAATACAGTTGCTCATGCAAGATATGAATGATGAAAAATATATGTAAAACGAGTATGTTCTTTGCTCAATTCATACTGCAAAATTTAATAGTAGAAACATCACAAAATATTTAGTCTATAAATGTATATGTTTCAACCTCATGTTTATGTTTAGTTGCAGAATGGGAGAAGAGAGGCTAACATTTTCAGTTTCAGGCCTCACTGTGAGAGGATTCTTTATGCATAAAGATGAATGGGTTGCGGAGCCAGGTCAGCGTCTCTCGTGTGTATTATCTGGCCCAATCCATGTACTAAAAGATGGCAGAAAAGTCGGAACGGTAGGAGCTGAAGCTCCTCATAAATTCAAAGAATGGATAAAACGTGGCGGACAAATGGAAGCTGTTGTAAAGGATTTGCCTAAAATGCATTTGACAAAAGGAGAGGAAGTGCCTGTTGTTTTTGTTTTGACAGGTGAAAAAAACATCCCGATGACTAACATTATGAGGGCAATAAGTGCAGGTATTTTTTGTTAAATATAAAATGTGTCATTTATCTAATATTGTTTGAAAAGTTTTTAGCTCATCTAAGAATCTGCTCAAGGTGAGCTTTTGTGATCATCATGACAATTTACCAGAATGTTTGTCTCTGTGATCTCTGTTAGCTATCTAGGCAAAGTTTGAATTTAAGTCATCTGGAGTCAAAAGCTAGGCCACAAGGTCAAATCAAAGGAAAACCTTGTCCACACTGTAAATGCAACATTTAATTATGATACCTAAACTGCATGAAAATCTGTATGTTTGTTTCGATGACCCTATGTCAGGTTCAGAACTCGGTCACATTGATGCAAAACCTAGGTCACTAGATTAAAGTGATTGAAAACCTTGTGAGTATTCTAGGTATCACATTTTGTAACCAGTTACCATGAAATGAATGTTTGTCTTGATAAACTCCAGGTCAGGTTCCAAACTAAGTCACGTTGAATCAAAAACAAAGTCATCAGGTCAAATAATAGAAAAATATTTGATAAACTCCAGGTTCGAGTCCAAGCGGGGGTCAACAGTTAGGACACCAGGTCAAATATTAAAGAATAAACCTTGTAAACACTAAAGCCACATTTTGCACCCAATCATCCTGAAATTTGGTCAGAATGTCTGTCAGGATAAACTAGGTCAATTTTGAAACTGTGTCATGGAGGGCCAAAAACTAGGTCATCAGGTCATTTATAATGCCGATTTTATTATTTTAATTGTACATTATTGAGTTACTCCCCTTTAAGTAAAATGATACAGTTTCCTTCTTTAGAGGTTGTGTCCCTTTCTGAATGTGGCGGAGATCCCTGCTATTATAAACTGAAGCATCATGACCTTGCTATCTTGGTGTTGGCAAGACAATATCCAATAACCTGCTGTTAGATATATAGTCACACTA
This sequence comes from Saxidomus purpurata, assembly GCA_022818135.1. Taxonomy (NCBI): domain Eukaryota; kingdom Metazoa; phylum Mollusca; class Bivalvia; order Venerida; family Veneridae; genus Saxidomus; species Saxidomus purpurata. The sequence goes on from JAFMSR010000007.1 coordinate 31,425,921, forward strand.
CATGTCACACGGTAATTTAAATAAAGTTAAACTTAAGTGCTTGTTTCTTGCAGATGTCTTGAAAAAACAGAAGAGGAAGAAATCACTGAACATAAAAGATGGTGACATAACCCATGAGATGGTAATTGACTTCTTGCATTTAATTGTAATGCCTTACGTGAAATCAATTGAACACAAAAACTAAAGTTATACTTTAAAAACATAGAGTTCAGACGCGAATGGAAGAAAATCTTGAAGACCAAGTTTGAAACTGGTGTATGTACGATCAGAAAAAAAGTGAAGAGGTCAATTCATAAAAAAGTAACTTAGATGCCTCACTTTGCACTCAGTCATCCTTAAATAAGCTTGTTCTTCCTAAAGATCTGTATGTCAGAATCAAAATTGAGTTGGAGGTTTTGATAATACTACATGAACGTTATCAGTGACATTGACAGCGGGAGTTTGAGTTTTTGTCATGGCAAAATTGCCATTCTATTAATTATATAAATTTAAACAGGACTTCTACATGTACGTTATCAGTGACATTGACAGCTGGAGTTTGAGTTTTTGTTATGGCAAAATTGCCATTCCATTATTTCAAAAATTTAAAGAGGACCACTAACTGCAATTTACTGGAGTATTTTTAGGGAGAGGAATACAAAGGGAATGTTTTCATTTTGGAAATGAGAATTTGAACATTATATTCTTTAGTTGACCCAAATCGTTGATTAAGTGATGTGCTAAATCTTTTCATACCATGTCACAATATTACTTTTAACTCATGGTATGCTTTTAGGATCGCTAAGTATATCTCTTCCACAATTGCCTTAAAAGACATTGACAAAATTTAACCTAACCGCAAGGTACAACGCTGTAACACTTGGTATTTAGCTTTCTCTAAAAATGCTCTGCTAAGTGCGCTTAAATCCTACCTCTGTCCTAACAATGGGTCACTTGTTTCACATAGACATACATAGGAAAAAAATAGATCATTTTGCTCTAAGCCACAAGGTCTAGAGCTTAAGTATTTGGTATGTACCATTGTGTAGTGGTCCTCTACCTTGTTCGTTTAAATAATCGTCGTTGCAAAGTGAAAATGTTGTTTTCTTACCTTTTAGGAGGAACAAAAAGCTATTTTGCGATTTATAAGAAGTTAATTATCTAAGTACATTAAACGAGGGAAAAGTTTTAAAACAGATAATTATATTTTATTACAGATATTGGTGTACATTCTATTCAACAAACAAAAACTGTGTCATAAAAAGTGTTGTATTTTATGGTCAAAAAGTCGATATACGACATTTTGTTCCAAAATAAAGATTAACGAGATTCTGATTGTATTACATGATGTTTATTCAGAAAATTGATGGGTGTAAAGTTACGAGAGGGTGCAACCCATTGATATTAAAACGTCAGTTTTAGCTCGACTATTAGAAGAATAAGGGGGTTATTACAGTCATTTACGGGTCGACGTTACAGTTTTGGTTAAATATTTGAAACATGCAAGGTACTTTCATGGACATATACTAAGCGAAACTCCTAGCGCACCACACCTGCCTTTTTCCTTCTTTAATATGCCCCCGAAGGGTGGCATATTAAAATCGCACTGTCCGTCCGTGCGCCCGCCCTTACATTTTTTCGTGTCCGGACTGTAACTTTGTCATGCATTGAAGGATTATAAAATAACTTGGCACACATGTTCAACACACCAATACGACGTGTTACATGCGATACCTATGTCCCTACATGACAGGTCAAGGTCACACTTAGAGTTAGAAAGTAATAGAATCCTGTATATATGCACACATTCGTGTCCGGACTGTAACTTTGTCATGCATTGAAGGATTTTAAAACAACTTGGCACACATGTTCAGCACATCAAGACGACGTGTCGCGTGCAAGACCCACGTCCATGCATCAAAGATCAAGGCCACACTATGAGTTCGAAAGTAATATGTAAAATCCTGTATATATGCACACATTCATGTCTGGACTGTAACTTTGTCATGCATTGAAGGATTTTAAGATAACTTTGCACAAATTTTTATCACATCAAGACGTGTCGTGTGCAAGACCCAGGTCCCTACCTCAAAGGTCAAGGTCATTCTTATCGGTAATGGAATCCTGTATATATGCACATATTCGTGTCCAGACTGTTATTTTGTCATGTATTGATTGATTTTAAAACAACTTGGCACAAATGTTCAGCACATCAAGACGATATATCGCTTGCAAGACCCACGTCCCTATCTCAAAGGTCAAAGTCACACTTAGTTTAAATGTAATGGAATACTGTATGCATGGTAACTCTGTCATGCATGGCAGGAATTTAAAATAGCATGGCACAATGTTTGAGCACATGGAGAGGACACAGACTTTGAGGCACCTCTTTCGGGACATTCGTCACTTATGAGAGACACCTCTTGTTTAATTATTAACTCTTCCAATATCTGCCAGCTTATTTTAGCTTTCGATGCACGAAAGCTATCATATCATTCACTTATTAAGATATTGGGAAGATAATTCCGTTACATGAATTTCAAAATGAACGAGTGATGATCAAATTATATATGGCAGGGAATTTTTATTGAACGTTTAAACATCCGTAGACTTAACATAGATTATTGCCTTGATGCTCTACTTTGGGAAACCCAGGCCACTCTTAAAATTATCTTCCATATGACATTCGTATCACTCGATCATTTTGAAATTCATGTAACGGAAGTATCTGCCCAATGTCTTCATAAATGCAAGACATGATAGCTTTCGTGTATCGATAGCTAAATATAAGCTCGCAGATATTAAAAGGGTCGGTAATTAAATAGAGAATGGAAAAGCAGGTTATGCGTTAGAAGTTTCGTTTAGTATATATCAGTAACCACTCATGGGATTAATTTGAAACTTCATTAAAGTCATCAGGGATGTCTGCCATTCAAGTAAGATAACTCTTGTATGACTTTAATTCACATTTTGACCCTTGTTTGACTATTTACTGACAAACGTTTTGTTTTATTGGCAAGCACTGAAAATAGTCGAGGGACAGATGAATAGCACAGGGTCTCAATTATCCCCTTCTTTGTTTTAGGAAATTACTTACGAGTTTGGTGATGGAGACTTCTCAATTGTGGGGTTGACTGTCAGGGGATTCCATCGTTCTATGGAAATTTGGGTGCCAGAAGTAGGGGCTTCCTTCTGCTGTTCAGTAAGTAAGGAAGGATCCGTCCAGCTGTTGAATAGGGATAGTGAGACTATAGGTAATATTCCGACTGAATGGCAAAAGTCATTCAAGATGTTTATTAATGAAAATGGTGTGATAACAGCAGTTGTAACAGGCATTCCAGTAAAACATCGATCTAAGGGAGAGGAAGTGCCGATGACTTACGTTTTCACAGGAGAATGGACAAACACACTTAAAAACGCCAGAAACAAGATAATAAAAGGTAATACTGTTTTTAACGTCTCTGTTTGCTTTGTAAAAGTATCTAAGTTCTATACATGTAAGTGTAATATGTCTATGAAATATAACATGAAGGAGCTTATATAATACTGAAAAAGTAATCTAACTTCTTGAAAAATCATCGAACTCGAACATGCTGATAATATGCGCATCCATTTTTATGCCCCCAAAGGTGGGCATATTAAAATCGCACCGTCTCTCCGTGCGTCCGTCCTTACATTTTTTCGTGTCCAGGCTGTAACTTTGTCATGCGTTGAATGATTTTAAAATGACGTGGCACAAATGTTCAGCACATCAAGACGACGTGTTGCGTGCAAGACCAACATCCCTACTTCAAAGGTCAAGGTCACACCTACAGTTTAAAGGTAATGGAATCCTTTATATATGCATACATAAGTGTCCATACTGAAACTTTGTCATGCATTGAAGGATTTTAGAATAATGTGGCACAGATGTTCAGCACATCAAGACGAGTCGCGTGCAAGACCCACGTCCCTACCTCAAAGGTCAAGGTCACACTTTGAGTTTATAGGTAATGGAATCTGGTATATATGCATTCATCCGTGTCCGGACTGTAACTTTGTCATGCATTGAAGTATTTGAAAAATAATGGACACAGATGTTCAGCACATCAAGACGACGTGCCGTGTGTGAGACATACGTCCCTACCTCAAAGGTCAAGGAGTTTAAAAGTAATGGAGTCCTGTATGCATGGTAACTCTGTCATGCATGGAAGGATTTCAAAATTACATGGCACAATTGTTTAGCACATGGACAGGACTGTGAGATACCTGTTTTGGAGGCATTCGTCACTTACGAGAGACAGCTCGATCTTGTTAAATTTAGATTTCGAAACTTGAAATAAAGTTCAAGGCATGCCAGTAAATAAGATTTTCTTTGTTATAGATTCAGACCCTATTACAATGTATTATTACACTTTTGTATTTTCAGATTTCAAGCAGAAAAGTAAAAAGAAAAAATCTCTGAAGTTTATGTTAGGTGACATAGAGAAACAGGTAGCTAGGTATTTCAAACATGTAAAGATAAGGCACGTTTGTGTTTGATGAATTTATCCCATCATAATTATCAATTAGGTTCAGTAAAAATGCACGGGAAGCCAATTTCTATTTAATAAAAAGAAAAGAGATATATCTCTGATCTGTACATTTGGAGATATCTCATGTTTTTAGCTCACCTGAGCACGAAGTGCTCAAAGGTGAGCTATTGTGATCGCCTGGTGTCCGGTCTGTCTGTCCACACTTAACCTTGTGTACGCAATATGCATTTTTCACTGGATCTTCACGAAACTTAGTCAGAATGACTACCTTGATGAAATCTAGGTGGAGTTCGAATACATTTGTATATGTCAATTGGGGTCAAAAACAAGGTCACCCTGTCAAATCATAGAAAAACCTTGTGTATGCAATAGAGGTTGCATTTTGCATTGTATTTTTATGAAACTTGGTCAGTATAATTGCCTGGATAAAATCTAGGTCGAGTTTGAACAATAGTCATCTGGGGTCAAAAACTAGGCATTGGGATCAAATCATAGTAAAACCTTGTGTATGCAATAGAGGTTGCATTTTTCATCTGATTTTGATGAAACTTGGTCAATATAATTGCCTAAATTAAACCTAGGTTGAGTTCGAATATGTGTCATCTGGGGTCATAAACTATGTCACCCGGTCAAATCATAGAAAAACCTTGTGTATGCAATAGAGGTTGCATTTTTCATTGGATCTTCATGAAACTTGGTCAGTATGAGTGTCTTGATAAAATTTAGGTCGAGTTTAAACATGGGTCATCTAGGATCAAAAACTAGGTCTCGGAGTAAAATTGTAGCAAAATTATGTGTATGCAATTGAGGTTGCATTTTTCATTAGATGTCTTTATGAAACTTTGTCAGTATTATTGTCCTGATGAAATTTAGGTTGAGTATGAATATGGGTAATCTGAGGTCAAAAACTAGGTAAACCTGGTTAAAAACCATGTGTATGCCATACAGGTGACATTTACAACCCAACCATCATGTAAATTAGTCAAAAGATTTGCCTTGTCAAGGTTAAACAGAATGTGTTTATGATAATAGTTTAGAGTTGAAGTTTGGTCACATATTCTCATAATTCGCAAGTGAGCGATATAGGGCCATCTTGGCCCTCTTGTTAAAGATATCTCTTAATGTAATAGAGATAAAGGGAATCTAACATGTTCATGAGTTGTGGATAAGGAAATCCCACCCTCGGGTTGAGATACGTCCAAAAAACTCGGCTCTCTGACTCTCTTGACTCAACCCGAGGGTGGGATTTCCGTATCCACAACTCAATGGACATGGTAGATTTATTTTCTCACCGTTTAAATCGCATTTTCACACAAGTAAGAAGGAATAAGTGCAAATACACGATGGGGATGAAAAAATGAAAATCAACTTTTTCTCGAATTTCACTTCAAAACTGCTGTAGATGGATAGAAAATGATCTAACTAAGAAAATGAATACCAACAACCCTATGTTTATTTCAAAAATAACAATTTTACAGTCATTTTTCGATTTTTATGTCTGCTTACAATTAACGTAAAAATAGTCCGGCAGCGATGTGAGATAAGCGATGTGAGATAAGTTTATCTCACATGAGTAAAAGCGCGGAAATATGTATCTCATAGGCGAGAAACATGTATCTCTCCTACATCAAAAATATCTTTAAAAAAAGATATCTGTTTAGAGTAGAGAGAATTTCTTAAACTTAGAGAGAGAGATACCTCTGTAACTTTGAGATCTATCTCTCAAAAATAGAAAAAACATCTTTCAAACTATGTAAAGCAGATACCTCTGTAAGTAGAAGTGATATCTTTTAAAGTTCATGAGATAGCGTTCTGTGATACAAAGATAACTCTCAGCGTAAAAGAGACATCTCCTTTAAAACGAACGATGTCTCTTTGAAATTAAGGAGATATCTCTTTTACGAAAATCCATACTTTGGAGGGCATCCATCGGCGTTGCCAATGCTCTTGTTTTCAGTAATTTCACACAGTCGTTGTCCATAACACAAGGGTTCGGCAGGCACTGCAGCCAGACAGCAGTAGCCATGGTATAGACAACATATATATGGCTCAAAACTTATAACATGATTATTTGACTAGCAGATCTTGTAAGTTCACACAGTAGGTGCCCACAACACAAGGATGCGTCATGCATTTAATCAAGGTGGTAAATTCCAGGGTCATGATTACAGTAAGGACTCGAAACCTTTAACATATATCTATATGGCAATATTTTATGTCTGGGCTGCAAATTCTACATGGATACGCCAATTTTCAATAACTTTACACAGTTGTTGCCCACAGGAACAAGAATGTATCATACAAAATATCTAGACAGCTGCTTCTAAGGACATGGTCACACCTGTTACTTTAGAGGGGATGCATAGTAACAATTCTTGTGCAAAAAGACACTGGAACAACTTACAGACTTGGTCCTATCTTTGTCCTCTGTGTCACTATTGATAGTTCACAACACTAATTATTCAGTCTCATTCTTTGTTCACCGTCTGTGTATAGAATCCTTACTACAGTGTTTCAAAATGAAAACTAACAGCACAACAATCAGAAACAAAGAAAGCAGGTACTTTAGACTCGTGCTTTACATTTTGTATTCAGTTCGATCTAAATGTATACGCCACTGACAATAAAAATATGCTTTTTCACAAGAAATCGTTAACAAAGCCCATATTTTGTGCAAGCATTACATAATATATGTAAACATATCTGGTGATTTTACCCATGCCGGAAATATCAGTCTGACGCCCCTCCAATGCCAGACGACTCTCGTGAATTTCTTGTGACGCAACGTTGTTAACATTGTGACGTCACTTTCCTAAACACAACGTCTCAATATCGTTTTTTTATTATAATGCATCATTTTTAGCTCGACTATTCGAAGAATAAGGAGGCTATTGCACTCGCCCCGGCGTCTGCGTTGGTTAAAGTTTTTTATAAATTCAAATATATTGAATACTATCAAAGGTATTGACTTGAAACTCAAACTATATGTTTACCATCAACATCTACACCTGAGCAAACAATCCCCATAACTCTGTTTTGATTTTTGACAGATGTATGCCCCTTTTTAACTTAAAATCTTTGGTAAAAGTTTTTTGTAAATTCAAATATCTAGAATACTATATAAGGTATTGACTTGAAACTCAAAATATATGTTTACCATCAACATATACACCTGAGGAAACAATCCCAATAACTCTGTTTTGATTTTTGACAGATTTATATCCCTTTTTAAGTTAGAACTTTTGGTAAAAGATTTAATAAAGTCAAATATCTTAAATACTATCAAAAGTACTGACTTGAAACTCAAAGTATGTGTCAACCATCAACATCTACACCTGAGGAAACAATCCCCATAACTCTGTTTTGATTTTTGATAGATTTGTGTCCCTTTTTAACTTAGAATTTTTTGTTAAAGATAGAATACTATCGAACGTATTGACTTGAAACTTAAAATGTATGTTTACTGTCAACATCTTCACCAATGTTTTTGATTTTTGACATATTTATGCCCTTGTCATAGAATAATTATGCAGCGTGCATACCCCCCCCCCCCAGCCACCCCCTCCCTCCAGTTGGCTTGCAGAATCCAGAGTAAGGCTTTGAATGCAATGTACATTTACAAAGGTCTTTGAACAAGTTTCATATCTTTGACCTTAATTCTTATAGACAATTACACAATACTCCTGTTCTTAGACAAAAACCCCATTTTACCAACAAGCTTTCGAATAGTCGAGCGTGCTGTCATGTGACAGCTCTTGTTATAAGTGTGCATTAAGAAATCTACTTTTAAGTGCAAGTCGGTATGATAGAAAAGTTTATATCATGAATCATTTGGTTCAGATGGAAATATCTGTCACCTCAGGTATCTGCTTTTGTGTGTGGGAACTCGACAGAGCCTCGTTACCACCAAAACAGTTGACCTTGGTGACGGATATTTCGATCTGGACCGCGTGCTCGTGACTGAAACTATTATTCTATCAGAGATGTCGGGAAAATAATGACGAAAATTATTGAAATGTACGATGCTATAGATACTTCGAATTCTTTGAAAACATCAAATGCAATGTACGGAATTGCAAATGAACTTTGCAAAGAATGTTGCTTATCAATTTATGTTATATTCAGTAGAAATTTAAGTATACAAAAACATTACATTTAGTTTTGTTAACCAGGTTTTCCGAAGGAAAAATCCTGGTTATTAGATTGGGGTATGTCGGCGGGCGGGCGGCGGGCGGGCGGGCGTAAACAATTTCTTCTGTGCGCAACTCCTCCTACATTTCTCAACGGATTTCAACCAAACTTTCACAGAAGTATTGTCATGAAGTGCCCTGGCGCATATTGTCGAGGTTTTATGATTTGATCATTTTTGACAGAGTTATGGCCCTTTGTGTTTTTTTTTCACATGTAATTCTTCTGTGCACAACTCCTCCTACATTTCTCAACGGATTTCAACCAAACTTTCACAGAAGTATTGTCATGAAGTGCCCTGGCGCATATTGTCGGGGTTTTGTGATTTGGTCATTTTTGACAGAATTATGGCCCTTTGTTTTTTTCACATGTAATTCTTCTGTGCGCAACTCCTTCTACACTTCTCAAGGGATTTCAACCAAACTTTCACAGAATTGTTGTCACCAAGTGCCCTGGCGCATATTGTCGGGGTTTTGTGATTTGATCATTTTTGACAGAATTATGGGCCTTTGTTTTTTTCCACATAATGTAATATATATAGAGAAATACTCTTTTGTGTGCAACTCCTACATTTCTCAAGGGATTTCAACCAAACTTTCACAGAACTATAATTGTGAACTAAAGAATTTTGAATATATAATGTTCTGCCCCTGGTCGTCCGTCCGTCCGTCCGTTAGCAATTTTTTGTCTCCTTATCTAAGTATATATAAAAGGGAGAATACTCTGCTATTATAAAAGGGAGAATACTCTGTTATTACTGTCTATTTTTAGAATAGATTACCAGTCCTGTATACTTTGGAGTATTCTGTTACAGTAAGATGACAAAATTTTTCATGAGACCAGCGGTTCAAACCCCACACAGAGCAAGTTTTCTTTTTCTTTTTTTTTTCTTTTTTTTTATAATTTTTGCCTGAATTATGGCCCTTTGCTTTTTTTTCACATATGTTATATATAGAAGAATACTGTCACGTGCCCACTTCCTCCTACATTTCTCAAGATATTTAAACCAAACTCTCACACAACTGTTGTCATCAAGTGCCCTCGTGCATATTGTCTGGGTTTTGTGTTTGGATCAATTTTGCCTGAATTATGGCCCTTTGCTTTTTTTACACATGTAATATATAGAAGAAGACCTTTGTTTCCTTTTCACATTATGTATATCTACTGACTTTAAAGCACATTTGCGCTCGGCCAGCAGACTGGAAAATGAAAACCTGGTTTTGTGACAATTTCCTGTCACTTGTTATTACTTGCACTGTCACCATCGTTATGAATTACATACTAGTAAATTTTAAAAAAGATAGGTAGTCTTGTGAATTTATGATATGAGGATAAAGTAAGAAGCAAAATTGTCATGTGTAAACCATGACTGCTCTTGTTCCTAATAGCTTGCTGTATGATTTTAATACATGAAATTTTATACCTTACAGAATTAACCAGTCTGATTATATTTCATATTTACAACATTTTAAAATATTTTAATTTGTTATCCACACAGAAAGGAGATATAGAAAGCCAATCCGATGGTGCTGCTGGTATGTCGGGAGAAGATAGAGCAATGTCCACAGCATTAAAGGTACAATATACATCATCACAACTTTGATAAAATGTTACAATTTACTTCACACCAGAGTCGTGATTCTATCCAAACCAAACCAAACCAAACCAAACCATTAAACAGTTTCAATTAGGCAGCAAGTGTATGTCGTATCACAAAAAGTCTTATAGGAATATTGATCCAGATATTTGTACAGTTTGCTTAGAGCCTTTTATCTTTGTTAGAATAACTAGATCTTTTGACATGTATGCATTTTTAAGTTTAATTGAATAACTTGTAAATCGTGCATCTTATTCTTTAGAAAGTTTTGTATCATATAAATTAACGAAACTCTCTGAAAATGTGTTATACAGAAGGACAGTAAAAGTGAAAAGCAGTCAGAAGATATGGCACAAGGATCAGGAGAAACAATGTTGAATGCAACATCCGCAAGTGATGAGGTGAAATAATTCTGTGTTGTGTAATAAAGCTGTCAATAATTGTATATAATTATATACCCCATAATGGACAGACATAATGTTTTGGTGTTGCTTACTGTCTGCTGGACAAAAGTCAAACAAAATTCTATACCCCATAATGGATAGCCATTTTGAAATTAGAAAAAAACTTGTTTGAGCTTCATCCTTTGAATAACATGAAACGTTACTATGAAATGTAGTTGTGCACATTATTATTTGGAGTCACTAGGTCAAAAGTCACCTTGTAGGGAACCACTGGCTGGAATTCAATGAAACTTTATGTGAAGCTTCAGTTTTGCTCTAAATTTGTTCAGGCTCAGTGATTTTATTGCAGAATTATGGGCCTTTAATTGTAATTACTGATAGTATAAATGTTTTATACACCTTCGAGTTGGTGACAATTTTAAGCGACCACTAGGTGGGGGAGATTCAAGAAAACTCATGGGAAGCTTTATTAGCTCACCTGGCTACGCCAGGCTGAGCTTTTCTGATCGATGATTGTCCGTCGTCCGTCAACATTTTGATTCAAATGACATCTCTGAAACCTCTAGGCCAATGTTGATAAAACTATGCAGGAATGTTCCTTGCATGAAGCTCTACCAAAATTGTTCAAAGAATTCCATTCCATGCAGAACTCTGGTTGCTATGGCAACAAATAGGAAAAACTTTAAAAATCTTCTTCTCTGAAACCACAAGGCCTAGAGCTTAGATATTTGGCATGTAGCATTGTCTAGTGGATCTCTACCAAGATTGTTCAAATTTTGACCCCCGGGTCAAAATTGACCCTGCGCGGGTGGGCCCTTAGTTTTTGCATAGGCATATATAGGAAAAATTTAAAAATCTTCTTCTCTGAAACCACAAGGCCTAAAGCTAAGATATTTGGCATGTAGCATTGTCTAGTTGACCTCTACCAAGATTGTTCAAATTATGACCCCCGGGTCAAATTTGACCCCCGCGGGGGTGGTCACTTATTTTTGCATAGGCTTATATAGGAAAAACTTTAAAAATCTTAAGGCCTGGAACTTAGATATTTAGCATGTAGCATTGGCTAGTGGACCTCTACCAAGATTGTTAAATTTATGACCCCCGGATCAAAATTGACCCCGCACTAGGCATATATAGGAAAAACTTTAAAAATCTTCTTCTTTGAAACCACAAGGCCTAGAGCTTAGATATTTGGCATGTAGCATTGGCTAGTGGACCCCTACCAAAATTGTTCAAATTTATAACCCCCGGGTCAAAATTGACCCCCGCACCGGGGGTCACCTAGTTTTACATAGGCTTGTATAGGAAAATTTTTAAAATCTTTTTCTCTGAAACCACAAGGCCTAGAGTTTAGATATTTAGCATGTAGCATTGCCTAGTAGACCTCTTCAAAGTTTGTTCAAATTATGCCCCTGGGGTCAAAATTGACCTTGCCGGGGGGAGGTGTCACTTGTTTTACAAAGGCGTATATAGGAAAACCTTTTTGGTATATAACATTATCTAGTGATCTTCCACCAGGCAAGTGGACTTGTACCAAGGTGAGCGATATGGCCCTCTTGTTTAACATTAGCAAATGCACATCTTATTAGTATGTACCAGTTGGATGATATTTCAATTATTTGCTAATTGTTAATTGCAAGAACCTCTCTCTAAAATTCAACCTTACTTCAGTACCAAGAGGAGAAGCTCGTGTTCCTGTCGGATGATGTTTCACTCAGTTACAACCCTTTGGTTACTGCCCCATACGATATATAATTATTTGTAGCATCTTTATGAAATAATGCTTGTTTGGCTTTAATAGGGATTGACTTGACATTTCACAACTATTTAACCAATTTTACTTGATTTTACTGGCAGTGATAAAGAGCATTTGTTGGAAAATCTATATCTTAAGTACTATACCCTTGATTGCCTCATTTGTAAATTATTTCCCATTAGAATGCGAAGTTAGGTTTGTTTGGAATATAGATAAAACAATCAAGGAATACGAGTTTATATACCGCACACTTACATGGTGTATTGAAAGAGAAATACAGCGTTGAAAAATAGTTCATTCTCCTTTTCATTAATATTCGTTTAAGTAATTCGAAGAGCATCTATATTATCTGTGTTGTCACACTTCGCATGTCGCTCTGAATTGTTTAATTTGTAGATGCAAAGTTTAAACATGACTGATGGATCAGGGGAAAGAGCCACAAAGACAAAAGTTTCAAATGATCAGGTAAACTCTAAAGACAACTTACATTTATAAAATGGAGTAGTGTACAACTGTTCAGTACATCAGAACATTGTCTTTAAGATTTTCCTTTTTTGTTTGTGCACTGTTGCCTGGTTTAAAATACAGGTAGTTCTGAGTAGATGACGTCTTATCATAAGTAATACCCGTTGATTATTTTAATAAAAAGAAAATTTAGCAGTATTTTATTTAGGTAACTTTTCGGCATCAGGGAACTGAACCTAATGGACGGGCGTACCAGTTAAATTAATTTCTTGTTTATTATGTTATTCTTGAAAGCTAATGACATTACATTGATTGAATACATTGAACGCCTTAAGGGAAAGTGCAGTGTAGAAAAAGTAAATGTCCTAAAGGAGTCATTTGATACTGGTATAAACTTAGTTTTAGTTCCTTTATTTCCACTGATTCTGGTGTTGTTCATGCACGATATGAGCATGGACCTATTGACATCAACGTTTGTCCGGCATGTATTTTCCATCTGTCTGTATAAACGTTAAGGTTATGACATTTCGACTTACTTTTAAAAGGTATTACCGTTCTGTCCATGTCTGTAAAAGACCATAATCTGAGACTTTATCATTTGCGTCAACTTTCAGGGATAATCCAATAAATGTTAAATGTTTGTTCGTCCTTGTGATCGCTGCCTCCACTGAATCCTACTGAAACTTGGTGAAAATGGTAACCTTAATGCATGAAATCAATATTTGTCTTCTATGGTCAAATACAAGATCAATAGCACACGAAGGCTACTTTTCAAGCCTGTTTATCATGAAAACTAATCAGGACACTTGACTTGAAAATCTGGGCTGAAACAGGATACTATAAGATAAAAACTAGTTCACTTGGTTAGGTCATAGATAAACCTTGTAAACACTGTAAGTGCCACATTTACTACCTTTCCTACAAGAAGCATGCTTATACATTTTCTCAGAATAAACTCTAGCTTGATTTTGAAGCTGGATTATACTGAGTAAAGCAGATAAAACAGAAAATCTTGTCCGCACCTCACCAAAACTAAATTTTGCCGGTACATGTAGCATCAGCATTAAGTGTAGTTGTATGTTTCGGGTTACTAGCTCAAATGTAAAGGTCTTAATCGTAGGAGACATACGTTTTTCGTGCAAAACACTATCTAGTTGAACAATGATTTTGGTTTTCCCAGTAAGCTAGTTCATTGTTTGTTGTATTTGTTTCAGGCAAAAAACACTACAAAAAGGCGCCTCAATGGATCGGTGGAAAAAGTACGTAGGAAGTTGGCTTCCACGGGACAGGTAAAACAAATTTGATACATAGTCAAGGTAATGATATTTGCAAGTAGAAAATTACGGAAATCACTACTCCTTCATTGTCCCGGGGAAAGACCTATTCAAGTTATTCATTGATCAGTATGTTTTACTGACTGTTTTTCAAACTATTCACTCAGATTATTAACTAAAGTTATCAGTGATTATTTGACTTAATATTAGCCTTTTCCCGATTACAAATATCTTTATTATGTTGAAGTTTTTCGAACCAGTACATTTTTGCATGCAATTTTAAACATTGCTTTGAGACTTGCATTTCTTCCCTTCTTCTCTAGAAGCATGAGTCTAATGAAAATGTTTATTGATCCAAAGAGATACCATGAGCTGTTCAGCTACCAAGTCAGCTCTTTTTCGTAACTTCGTGAAGAAATTTATCAATTTAATATGAACGTTTTGTGACCGCAAAAACTGTAACTGACCAATGACACACTCAATATATTTGAATATTCAAAATGACGCATCAAGCTACGCACCTGCAACTTTAACATATGGCATATAAATAATCTACATGTATGTAGAGTCTAGTTGTGGTTATCTTTGTTATAACGCATACAATATGGCATCTGCTAACGTGACATTATGAATGAAAATAATTTAAGATAAATTGAAACAGAATAACTTTTCTGAAGGAGAAATGATAAATAAAAAAAGATGTAATGCACAACAAACCCTGTGGCGCAAACGCCAATGTAATCAACGACAATTGCAGCTTTCCGAGTCCATCCGTGTTGCCTTTACGTGTCATTCCATTGAAATGACACACAGTATTCACTAAGATGAATGATAAACCCACACTACCAGCCTGTATGTATATAAACTTTATAGAGTTCATTCAGCAGCCTTCTGTTAATTGAAACACGGACGCGTGTGTGTAAAACTCACTATTAAATATTCTTCACAATATTTTGTAGGTTACGGAATACAAAATTCAATCAATTTAGTCGAGGACCGCCTCTCAATAACAAAAAAGTGTGCAGATCTAATCATGTATAGTGAGATTATACATTAACGGGTCTACATCTGAGACAATCTTATTATGTTTCCACCCATATAATGGGGGAGAGACATATTGTTTTTGGTGGAGCTGTCCGTCCGTCCGGACGTCCGTCCGTCCGGACGTCTGTCTGTCTGTCCGTCATAAATCGTGTCCGCTCCATATCTCTTGAACCCCTTTAAGGATTTTAGAATAACTCACCACAAATGTTCACCATATTGAGACAATGCGCAAGGAAGCTTTGGATAGCATTGCGGTTAACTAGGGTCAAGGTCAAGGTCACTGTTACTAAAATTAGATATTTTTTGTTTTTCGTAGGGGGAGGGGTCAAGGTCACTGTTACTAAAAACAGATTATTTTAAGATTTGTTTTTGATTTTTTACATTGTTTTAAACAAAAACAAATATTTATTGGGGGAGGGGAATTGTTTTAAGCACAAAAAGTTGTTGGTTTTTTTGTGGGGGGGGGGGGGGGTCAAGATCAAAGTCACTGTTACTTAAGATCGATTTTTGTTTTATTTAATATCCTGTTTCAATATTACAATCATTGACAAAGTGCCATGGGGGAGACATATGTTTTTGTGACAAAAACAAGCATCTAGTTGAATAATGAGTTTGGTTTTCCCAGTAAGCTAGTTCAATGTTTGTTGTATTTGTTTCAGGCAAAAAGCACTCGCAAAAGGCGCTCCGATGGATCACAAGAAACTATACCTAAGAAAGTGGCTTTCACGGGACAGGTAAAACAAATTTGATAAATGGTCAAGATAATGGCATTTGCGACAGAAAATACCAGAAATCAATATTCCTTTATTGCCCTGGGTCAGACCTATACAGCGTCTTAGCTAAAAGTAATTCATTTTTCCGAATATTTTACAAACTGTTTATCAAACTTTTCACTCAGAATAGTAACTAAAGTTATTGGTTATTGTTAACTTAACTATTTGAATGATCCAAAGAGGTATCTTACTCGCCACGGCGATGACATTGGTGTCACACATTGCTTAATATTTCGTTCCACTTGGGTTTTCTTCTACAACTATGCAGATGTGCTTTGAAACTTACAGTTCTTTATCATCATGTCCACCATCTGTAAGCATGAGTAAATAACATTATTGTGGCCTTTTCTTGCTTACTAATTCTGTTAAAGTTTTCCAAACCAGTCCATTTTGTTGCATGCAATTTCAAACATTGCTTTTAAAACTTGCTTTTCTCCCCTTTTTTACTAGAAGCATGACATATAACAGTTATGACTAGGGTCTTGAAATTACTCCAACTTAACCATTGTTTATAATGCCATGTTTCCGTATCTTTAAATATTCTGCCATCAGCTCTTCTATTTAAATCATGCCCCTGATGTCAAAATTGACCCTGTCCAGGAGGTTACTTGGTTTCACATTGATATGTATATAAGAAAAACTTTAAACGTCTTATTGTCGAAAATGCAGGGTAGGTTGGTTGTTTTTAAGTATTGTGTAGTGGTTATCTTGAGAGTTTGTTAAAATCGTATCCTTTTGGTCAAAATGGGCCTTGCCCGTGATTCACATGTTTTTAATTAGATATGTATTGGAAAAAAATGTGCATAGCAATGTGTTTTGGCCCTCTACCAAATTCATGCCCCTGTAGTTAAAATTGGCAATGTTCGAGTTTTTGCATTTTTCACATACATGTACATATGTATGTAATAAAAACTTTTTGAAATCTTTTTGTCAGAAATTACAAGGCCTAAAGCCTAGTTATTTGCATCATGGCCCTCTTGTTTGTAAAAATTTATGCATGGAGAGCGCTTTATTTATCCTTCAATAACAAACTGTTGAAACCAAAATGAAAATGAACCCTATTTTTAAACATATGTTGGCATAAAGACACTGATAGCTTAAGAATTTAGAACAACAACAGTTTTTTTCTTAGACAGGATGTTAGTTATTTGGTTTGGTTAAAGTTTCAAGAAATATGTGTCATCACAAATATCGAAACACTACAAAAATAAATTTACGATAAGATTTTTACGTTGTCAGAGAAAATGTTTATGATGTGTTTTAATGCTGTTTCCAGATGCAAAGGGCAGAAGAGAATGGTGCTTCCGAAGGTATTGAAATTTCTTTTTATTGAAACAAATATTGGCTTTTGATTGAGGTAATTACAGGTTTGAACTAGGAATCAGCTGGCATGTGTCAATGCAGTTTTTGAAAAATAGTTTAAACTAAACAGCTGTTACTGACTTGCCGAAAAATGGCATAGTGTGGGTTAATACCAGGAAATGCCTTTATTATAGACCATTTAGACCTGAATTAAGGCTAGAAAAAAATGCTAAATCCACAATAAAAGATGGCAGAAAAAATATCTGCAGCACACAAAAGTTAGGACCAAAAGCCCATCTTTGCAACAACACAGTTACTATGAAGTCAGCTTTTAGATTGATGATGGAATTTAAAACTATCCTGAAATAAGACTTTATGACATTCTTCTTTTTTCCAATTTCCCGTTTTTAGCTCGACTTTTCAAAACCATTAGAGGTATTGCTTTGAAACTTACCATACTTGTTTACCATCATAACTTCCAGTCTATTGGCAGAAACTAAACATCATAGATAGAATTCTGATTCTAGTTTACTAATATAAGGTCAAGGTCATGTCATTCAAATTAATCTGAATTTCTTTAAAAATAACATCACCTTAAAAGTGTGTTAGTGCTGTGACAACAGAAACTAAAATAAAAAGAAAGAATATAATGTTTGTACATAAAAGGACAAGGTCACGCCAAACATAGGACACATTTAATTATAAAAGCTGTGTTAGTATATCAGCTGAAACTAAATAGAATAGATACACATTTTTTTTTAAGTCAAGGTCAAAGTTTAAATGATTTTCTTACATAATCAAGGTCGTAATCTTACAATTTTGCGAAATTGTTAAGAATAGATGCACGATGAATGCACGAACGATAAACGCACGATGAATGCACACGGAATGCACGATACACGCACGATACACGAAAACTGCAAAGTTACACGTGAGCACCACTTATATCTTTATACTGTAAAAGTATGCAGCCTTTTTACACGCCCTAGGCACTGAAATTATGGCCCTCCCTCGAATTATTCAAAATTGGCCAAGTTAGCCTAGTCCGCTCACTACATCAAACACCACCAAACTTGGTGAAAATATTTATGAGCATAATGTCTAGGCCAAGTTCAATAACCAGCAAAATTGCCCAAGGCACTTTTTGATGGCCCTTGAATTATCGAAATTTGATAAAATCTATAGTTCTGCAAATCCTATGAACTGCCAGATACTGAGTTATGCCTCCTTGACGGGCGTATTTTGTGACAGTTAGGCACTATTGTTACATGTAGTTGATATTACATGTAAGTTGAGAAGATACTTGGAGGAAGTGTAGTTTCAGAGAACCATATTTATAGCTTTTTGCCTTATTTTGAGTCATGTAGAATATTCAAAACCTGGTTTTATGGCATTGCCATGTTTCTTGTTACAGAGAATCACACAGGACCGAAAAATGACGAAGACAAGATAATTTTAACAGAAAAGAATTTGAGTCGAATATCCCAGAAGATTAGGAAGACCTGGAAACTTTTAGGGATACAACTTGGTTTTAACTATGGACAGTTAGAGCATTTTGAATATAACAATCCTAGGGATGTGATAACTCAAATATGTAAAATGCTAGTAGAATGGAAAAAGATTCATGCTGATGAGGCGACCCTGTATAATTTCCAACAGGCAATGCAATGTTGCCCTCCGGTCACTTTCCAGCAACCAGAACTTAATAAAATTTTCACAGAAATAAGAAAGGAACATCAGAAGACTACATAAGAATGGTAAAGTTGTAGCATTGGACATGTTGGAAATCTGGAAATGAAGTAATTTTGAAGTTGTACCGAATAATTAAGAAAACTTAAATTATATGTCAAAGGTAGATAGATGAGGCGTGCTTTATTTTTTTGGGAAATAAGTGATTGATTTATACTTACTTATTTATTGTGGATTTTGAAACAAGTTCTCGCAACATAGATTAATTGCTCTCGAGACTCTCCAGATGGAACCAACTTGGAAGAGAGAGAGAGAGGCGATTTGGAATTACTATGTCTTGGCTAATGATACAACCACCATGGCACTGGTGGGGACCGAACCTTGGATTCTCCTATCCAGAGGCGAAAGCGCTTCCACTGCCCTACGGTGACTCAACAAGTAAGTCCTGATAGATGGTTGATTAAAATAATTATGATGAATTGTTTATGCTCACCTGAGTCGTAATTTGGCCAATTGCTGCATCACAGAAACAGGGTTGCCACCTACAGTAGTGCTCACGTGTAACTTTGCAAAATTTGTGTGTGTCGTTCGTGTATCATGCATAACATTTGCATTCATCATGTGTGCATTCATCGTGCAACATTCAGATCGTGTAACACATTGTTCGTTCCGTGTGATGAACATTTCATGATAAGAATGATATAAAAGTGGTCCAAGATAGTGTGGACGACCAATCATGTAGAACGTTTACACGTTAACCTAAGCATAAACGTGAATTATTTGTAGTATTGCTCACAGGCTAGATGATAGTATATTTTCAGTATTTAAGCAGAATATTTTCTGGCCCATATCTACTGACAGGGTTTGATCATCTAGCCCTTACATTTTTGGCAGCAAAGGGAGTTAATTTAGTAAGAAATAGTAAATGTAAGGACTGAATGCCAGTCTAGCTGTTTTCAGGCAGTATTAGATCTAATAAGTTTAAATACATGTATATATATTTTTGTAGAAACAGTAGATAATAATGATACTTAAAATCACAGGACCACAATTACAAGTTAAGCTCTTATTTTACCAAGAAAGATGTCTTACCAGCAGAATTTGAAATGACATTTATTTGTACCAAAATTTTTCCTATAAATGTAACTTTTTAAATTGATATATACATGTTAGAATTATAGAGCAGTATTTCAAGGCTTTCTGTCAACTCATTTTCGTGAAGAAATGACAATGAATATGTCAACATTGTTTTAGAGTAAATAAAACATGGTTCTATCATTATCCTACCAGTAAATTCAAAGAGATCCTGAGACTTCAACTGTGTTTTATTAAATTGTTACAATTCCCTATTTTAATTTTTCAAACCTTTAAGACTGGCCTTGCCTCCAAAGCAACTGCATACATTCTCTTTCTCCCTCGGGAAATCAAATGCATTATTGGAAGGGGATATAGTAACGGGCTCCGTCCATCCGTCACACTTTTGTCCGGAGCATAACTCCAAAAGTACTGAAGGGAATTACTTGAAACCTTACACATAGACAGAGGACATTGAGAGGTAGTGCAGTGCCTAAGAACCATAACTTTACCCTGCCTAATTTTTGAATTATTCCCCCTTGTTACATTTTTTTATTTTTCTTGTCCGAAGCATAACTCCAAAAGTACTGTAGGGAATTACTTGAAACTTAATACAGTTATAGACTACAATGAGGGAAAGTGCTGTGCCCAAGAACCATAACTCTATCTTGCCTAATTTTGTTATTACTCCCCTTTGTTACATTTTCATGATTTTTCTTGTCCGGAGCATAACTCCAAAAGTACTGAAGGGAATTACTTGAAACTTAATACAGTGATAAAGTAAAATGAGGGGAAGTGCATTGCCCAAGAACCATAACTCTATCTTGCCTAACTTTTTAATTACTCCCCTTTGTTACATTTTCCTGATTTTTTTTTTGTCCGGAGCAAAACTCCAAAAGTACTGAAGGGAATTACTTATAACTTAATACAGTGATACAGTACAATGAAGGAAAGTGCAGTGCCCAAGAACCATAACTCTATCTTGCCTTTTTAAAATTACTCCCCTTTGTTACATTTTCTTGATTTTTCTTGTCCGGAGCATAACTCCAAAAGTACTGAAGGGAATTACTTGAAACGTAATACAGTAATAGAGCACAATGATGGGAAGTACATGCCCAAGAACCATAACTCTACCTTGACTAATTATACTCCGCCAAATACTAATATTTTATTAAATTAGAAACTATACCATATCCATTCCTCTCACCTCAAATTTCTTGGTCATAGAAAGAGCACTTGGCGGGGGAATGGCCATGTCTTACATGGCTCTTGTTGATTCAGCATCAGTACCCTTCTGTTTAAAGTAAAAGGTCTTATATCTGCACAGCTTTTGATATTAAACTTCTTTGCTCATGCACTTTGTCAAGTTTGTATGCATCAGTATATTCTACTTTTGCTTAAAAGCATAATTTTTCACCTAGCAATGTTTTTAACAGTCATATTAATGGTCTAAGGTGCAATATGTGCGTGGGTTTTTGATAACAGCTAAACTTCGTCCTGTTAAAACGATTTTATGTATGCATCATTACTTAGTAGCTTAATTTGTGAACAAGTATCACATAAAATTCCTGTTATTATTAAAATATTATTTGTATGCATCCGGTTATCAAAATTTAATTATAAATGGCTCAAATGATTTAATGATCACTCTTTCTAATATCCACACCCTACCCCTGGATTTTATTTAGAAATGAGGCCCCCAAGTGCGTGTAACACTTTTCTAAAATAAACTATATATTAGACACTTAAGAATTTCAATAAATTTTATGTGACCATTATTTGTCTCATATTCATCACCATATTGTTCACTACGCATAGCCATATACTCGGATGTCTTATAAAGTGAAATACTGTATTTTTGATGAAAGTACTTTAAACACAAAGACGTTGACATACTTTGAAAAAAGAAAGTTATGTAGGAATGGAACTTGTTTCAAACACAAATTAAATGTGTTTTGACTTTTTTGATGATTGGACTTTCATATCGTCAAAGTTTCCTACATCTTAACAAATCTAAACAAGTGTTTTCTCGGTTCTTCAATTCTTGCATGAATGTGTGTTCATAAAAGTTGAAAGATTGTCTTTATGTATTTATGCATTTTGTTCTCAGTCTTGTAAGTATGAATAAATACAGTTTGTTTCATTTTGGTCAGGAAAAGAGGGATAACTGGATTATGATTAACTTTGTCAGTATTAATGAAAACCTGGATGTAAATATGAATTTCAATGGATTTTGTTTAAGTCACTTTATTGACCGAATGGTTTGTGAACGTCATGTAAAAGTTGATAAATAGATTTTTGTTGATATAAATGAATAGATTTTGGGTAAGTTGTGTAAATATGTATGTATAGGATCTGTCGTGTGATAATTTGCTGGTTTTGCCGCCACTTCTTACAGTCTTGAAATATCCTAAACACCTTATCCAACGGAATCAAAAAACCTGTCTTTCCTTATTGATGGACATGCCTTAATAGACGCTTAGGCGGGAAAGGGGGTTATTCGTGGATGGAAACTATATTAAGGTGTCAAAATTCTGCCAGCAGCTTTTATTGTCCGCCATTTATTTCTTGATATACATGTAGGTAACTTGAGATGATTTTCAATTAACTTTACCATCATTTTTCTTTTGAGTTGTCTTTTATCATTTTTCGGCGCAGCACTTTTCCTCACCCTGTCTTCTGACTGCATAAAAATTAAACTCTACATGATTTTTACTATAAAATCTAGTTACCAATCGCTATTGCACCGACCATCTTTTTTTTAAGATAGTTCTTGTTTATGAAAAATTATTCATTTGATCAAGAAGCAAAAACAAGTCATAGTTTTTGGAGTTTGGCATATTATGTAAGTAAAAAAACACATCCACAACGTCAGTGAGAAGAAACAGTGTCCAAGAGCTGTTTGGAACTATTCTGTCGCTTCAATAGTCTTTCTGTTAAATAAATTTGTGTATTTATCAACAGAAAAGTTACAGATATCAAATTTGCTAGAAGACTTTGATTAATGGACTAGCACATGTATGATCTTAACAGCTATCTTTATACAGAAAAGAAAAGAGTGTAAAAGAAAAGAAGAAAGTTGATTTACAAATTATTCCATCCGACACAAAATGCACTTGTAGTTTTTTAACCGAAGATGTATTCTCTACATTCTTTCCAATTGACCATTCTATAGGCGTTTGTATTCTGGATACTGCATATATCTATAGGAAAACAATGTTACGGTACTGTATTTATGATAATGTGCGCGGAGCTTCACTGTTATCTATCTACAATAGAGTGGAGTACTTCAAGCTCGAATGATTGCGCAATTTCTTAGAGGCTATGGCTATGTAAATATTGTTGTAAAAAGTACTCTATCTATTACATATTCCTTTCAATTTATTGTTATGGACAGTCATCATATTCTTTAAAAGTGTGATTTGTTTTTACACCTTTTTTCTTCTTGAAGGTAACTTTTGAAAATATTTCAGAATTATGAATTGTTTTATAAAGGTTATATTTAAATGTAAAAAATGCTAGGAGTATGAAACACACTGTATTTAAATAGAACTTTGTTGATCGGAATAATTCCAATAAAGTACATGTATTTCTATCAGTAAGTTATATTTCTATTGTACTTTTATATAATGTATATATATTTTTCCAGGTTAGATTTTCAAAAGTGACATGCTATTTTTGTTTTGTTAAGCTTGTAAGTTTTTTTTATTTTTTTTTCAGTATATTTATTATATGAGAATTTATTTCATCTTTTTAAGTTCATAAATGTATGAATAAATGTAGTGGACTCTTACTTTTTGTTCTAGCGACTTGAGTCCGCCTCCATGGTCGAGTAGGTTGAGAGCCATAGGTTAAAGCCCTGCTACCGACCATGTCTCTTTATGTGAGAAAGTTGGCAGTTTCTTACGGAGGATAAGAGTCTTATTACTGGTTCTACGATATTAAGGTAAAATGCCCGCCTGTTAAAATGACCAATAGACGGTTGGAACGGACATTAAACTGATTTAATTTTTTAGCTCACCTGAGCTGGCTCAGGGTGAGCTATTAGGATCGATGAATGTCCGTCGTCCGTCCACACTTAGTTCGTTAACACTCTAGTGGTCACATTTTTGCCTCAATTGTCACGAAACTTGGTCAGGATGTTTGTCCCAGTAATTACTCGGACGAGTTCGAATATGGGTCACCCCGGATGAAAAAACTAGGTCACATGACCCAAAAATAGAAAAATCTTGTTAAGGCTCTAGAGGCTACTGTTTCAGTCCAAATATCCTGGCAATTTGTCAGAAAGGTTGTTTCTATGATTTCTAGCTCAAGTTTTAATATGGGTCACCTGAGATCAAAAACTAGGTCACAGAGCCCAAATATGGAAAAACCTTTTTAACACTCTAGAGGTTACATTTTCAGCCCAGATATCCTTGAAATTTGTCAGAAATGTTGTTTCTATGATTTCTAGCTCAAGTTCAAATATGGGTCATCTGGGGTCAAAAACTAGGTCACACAGCCTGAATATGGAAAAACCTTGTTAACACTCTAGAGGTAACATTTTCAGCCCAAATATCCTGGAAATTTGTCGGAAAGGTAGTTTTGATGATTTCTAGCTCAAGTTCGAATATGGGTCATCTGGGGTCAAAAACTAGGTCACAGAGCCCAAATATGGAAAAACCTTGTTAACACTCTAGAAGTTACATTTTCAGCCCAAATATCCTTGAAATTTGTGAGAAAGGTTGTTTCTATGATTTCTAGCTCAAGTTTCAATATGGGTCATCTGGGGTCAAAAACTAGGTCACAGAGCCCAAATATGGAAAAACCTTGTTAATACTCTAGAGGTAACATTTTCAGCCCAAATATCCTTGAAATTTGTCAGAAAGGTTGTTTCTATGATTTCTAGCTCAAGTTCGAATATGGGTCATCTGGGGTCAAAAACTAGGTCACAGAGCCCAAAGTTGGAAAACTTTGTTAACACTCTAGAGGTAACATTTTCAGCCCAAATATCCTGGAAATTTGTCAGAAAGGTTGTTTCGATGATTTCTAGCAACTTTGTTAAAAGCAGTTGTACTCGGGTGAGCGATAAAGGGCCATCATGGCCCTCTTGTATTTCCAATCTTGAGGAATATTTGCTATTAAGGAGAATTATTGGAGGTAGTGTTTGTGTTCCATTTAGGAAACATGTTGAAATTAATAGAAATTGTTCCATTTTTGTTAGGTCATTGACAAATTTTACTCCTTTATCATGTCGCCCCGGGGAGATATGATAACTGCCTCTGTCAATCCGTCCATCCGTCTGTCTGTCGCACATTTTTTTCCGGGCTCTTTCTCAGGAACCACTGACTGCTTCAGTATCAAGAGAAGATGTGAATATTATCAGCATGTTACAGTTCGATGATTTTTCAAGGGGTTTTTCAAGTGGTTATTGCTCTCACAGAGTTATTGCCCTTTGATTATTTTTCATATATGTTCATGTCTGCGCTGTTTCTCAGCAACCACAGGCTGGATTTCAACAAATCTATATGAACAGCTTCCGTACAAAAGGAGATGTGCATATTGCAAGCACGTTCCTGTTCAATGATTTATATACATTATAGATTTTTATACGCCCAAAGGGAGGTTTTATGTCATGGCACTGGTCGTCCGTCCATTAAGCAATTCTACCCATAGCCATATCTACCGCATTCGTAATTCAAATTTAATTAAACTTTGCGGAAATGTTTATTAATATATAGTGCTGGGGCCCCTTGAGTTTCATTTGAATTGCTTTAGAAACACAGGAGTTATGGTCCTTTGAAAATTGAATGCATTATTGCCATGGCATGTTTTACCAAGTCAACATTGTCCAATTAATGTCCGGTGCCATATCTACCACACTATATTTCTGCCCGGAGCCATAATTTCTCGAGAAAGGCTCACTTGAATTTATTGAAACTTTGTAGATTGCTTCACTATCACGAGGAGATGCACGCATTATTAGTATGTTCCAGTTCAATGATTTGTCATAGAATTATTGCCCTTTGATTAATTTTTCATATTCCTTCATGTTCGTACTATTTCTAAGCAAACTCAGGCGGGAATTTAACAAGTCTTCATAGAAAGCTTCACTAACAAGAGGAGATACACATATTAGCAACATGTTCTTGTCCAATAATTTTTCATTTGGTTTATGCCCTTTCATACGGCCACCTTTCGCGCAAAACCTTGCTAGGCTATTTCGCAGGAGCTACTGACTTGAATTCACTGAAACTTCATAGGCAGTTCTTTTGTCCAAAAAAAAGATGTGCATATTATCAGCATGTTCGAGTTCGATGATTTTCAAGGAGTTATTGCGCTCAGATTACTGTTGCCAGCGCTATTTCTCAGCAACCTCAGGCTGGAATTCAACAAAGCTTCAGTAACGTAAGACTGGCAGTATGCTTACCGTTTTGTATGGGTCTGTACGTCATTTTATGCATGGGCACAGGCCTTATGCAATGGATATCTATTTTTACGAAAGCTTACTCATTGAGTCATGGCTTCAGTAACAGTTCTGATGCATAGGCTCTAGCCTTTTGCAATATCAGATGAATTGTGCTACCTGACTGCGCATTACCGGTATATACTACCCACTGGCATTGGTTGCGACCTTTTGCTCTGTATAACTCCATGATTGGATGTTACTTCATTAACTGAAATTACGTTGTACATCCTTGCTACCTGTAAATGCAATGGCGAACGGAACACATTTAGTCGCCTTTTACGATGCATGTAGTGTAATACAGGTCCCTTTGCTATTAAAGGGGCTTTCAAGTGCAAGGGATACAAGCAAGAGAACAACAATTATCTGCTGATTATGACTTGCGGACTGCAAAATGTCTTGCAGACAAGCATAATAAAGTAAGGTAATTAAAAATGGACAAGTTAAAGTTACGGCTCTTTGACAGTGCACTTCCTCTCAATGTCATCTACCATTACGTGAAATATAAAGCAACTACCTTGATTAGTTATTGTAATATATGGAAAATGTAATAAATGTGATATGTAATGTTATATATAATGTCTTACACATAATTACACATTAAAGTTTGGTTGAAGTTTTGCGTGCAACTTCTATAGAGCACATATTATCTCGGTAACCGCTAATGGGAGTGATTTGAAACTTCGCCAATGTCTTCAGGGGTTTCAATCAAGTTCAATAAATCTTAACTGAATTTATCACAGATTATGGCCCTTTCCTGGCTGGGAATGTCTTCTGTGAGGTTTCGATCCAGTACATTGTATGATTATTAAGATTTGGCCTTAATTGATAGTAAACTTCAATCAAAAGTGTGACTATCGACGGCGAAGATGAAAAATAAAGTGATCGGTTAGTATTTGGGATCTGTAAATATACTGGATAGTACTGACACAAACCAGAAAGAAGTATGGGCTGTTTGATTAAATTAATGAAACAAGAGACTGGCATAGAACCTTAATGTATGGTAACATAGTTCACAAAAAACAAATGCAAAACTAGAATTGTTTGTGAAACAAAAACTCATGTCTCCAATCTCAAAAAAAGTGACTGGGGTAGGAACGCCTCTCCAAAATTTTCAACTACCTGGTGTAAGAAACGCCAAAGTGACCCATAATTATAATATGCACATCTACACTACAGATGATAATTATACTATCTTCAAGCCCCTGTGATTTGACCATAATATTATGATGACCCCAAATTACAATTTGCACAACTACACATAATACTGATGCTTTCTAACAAGGGGTTTTGAAAATGCAGAGCTGTGACATTGACCTTTAACTTTTTGACCCCAACTAACAATATGCACACACTTCATACTGATGCTTCCCACCAAGTGCGATGAATGTCAATCTTTTCTAAGTATACACCTAAAAGATAGTTTGTATATTATTCAATTTTCAAAATATTTTGATGAAATTTCATAATCATAAGATCACAGATTGATATTCAATATTCCATCAGAGTTATAGAGATAGGTACCTAACTGAATGGTCCGCAGCGCTGTAATCAAAAGGCCGAATATTTAAAGTCACAGAAATGTTAAAATTACCAGATTCTCGTAAATCTGCGCGTACCACAGACAATTATATATGAGTCATTAATATAAAATTAGCAGACATGTGGCAATATTTGACAATTCAAATCTTTCAAGAAGATGTTCTTGGGAAGATGCAAAGTGTAAAAAGGAATTCTGAGAGTTTCAACTTATTCTAATCCTCAACTACATTTCAACCGGATGAAGATTTGATGGAAAATGAGTGTCCTGATGTTTTTGCAACTAATTTGTTGCTTGGACATAACCGTCTTCAAGCATTTGTATTTGGTACTTCTCATGAATCACTCATGGTCAGTTTGTGGTGTGAAATCGTCCCTTTGGATGAAAATACAACACTGTATGAAACCAATTGACGAGGTTTGTTGGATAAATGCATGAAAAGGGAAATTACTGTAAGGTTATAAAGATTAACCCCGTTTGGAGGATATTTTGATCAAGGCATGATAGAATATATCTGAAATTGGTAATAAAAATCGCTTTTGCAACAAAAAATGAACTTTTCTATAATATTTAGAAGAAATTTATAGTCAACGTAATTTACAATTTTGTGAATTTCACATTAAAGTGTGCGGTGATGTAAACTCTGTGAGACAATGAAATTGCCATTCATTATCATCAACTTTATACCGAGTAGAAGAATGAATCTAATAATTTGTCGACCAATTATCATGAGCGTTACTTTGAAAATGATTTAGATATGGCGCATAATTGAGGTGTATACTTAGAAAAATTGTTGAGTGTATATTTGCCTATATGAAATCCCTGATATTAAATTGCATGTTCGCAGAAATGCAATTAATTACCGACATATAATCTACATGCCACAAAAGTGTTCAATTTTCTCCTTCAGACTGTGTATATTTTGCATTGCGGCAGTCCATTATCGGAAAAATGTACGACACCGGTAAACTTTTGATCATTGTGTAGAACAGAGTACGTGAGCTCGCATTTACTGCTGTTAAATTGCTATGTGTAGTAGCGTGCTTCGTGTTTGTCTGTTGTAGTGTTGTTTTGTTTTGTTCGTGATTTTTTCCGAGAAAATGTAACTTAAAGGAACCAAAAGCTTGGACTTTCATTACGTTTCTTCGAAAGCGTATTGTGTTCCAAACGTAATCTGAATTTAAGGTAGGTCGATACCTTAGACTTCAAATTTGGTAATCCTTCCGATTTTGTTGAAACTTGGTCCAAGTATAGTACTATGATTCTTGTTTATTTTTGTGTCGTCTTAGCAACAGTACGTTATAAGTGATGACGTCACGAACGTCGCAACTTAGAGCGCCAAAATGCCATAAAATCGCCTTGGTGAGTCTTCTAAAAAGTCTAATCTCAATACAAAATCAGCGAAATTTCACAATTTTAAACTTTATTTAATTTATGTAAGGACTAGCGTATTTTTCGGTGATAACGCGCTACATTACAACTATACTTGGACCAAGTTTCAACAAAATTGGAAGGATTACCAAATTTGAAGTCTAAGGTATCGACCTACCTTAATTAAGTTAGTTGTCACTGTTCACTTAGACCTAAAGTTATCCGTATTTGGTAGTTTATTCTCCATTTGGCATTTACATTCGCAGCAGATGTGGAAAACATATGGCTAATCATTAAGGATGCCAAAATTCAAAAGATTTTGTCACATTTTAGTGATTGTACAAAGTCTAGAAAACAAAGTGAAATAATTGCTGAAATTCAAAATAACAAGAAATTTTATTGACCCTGTTTTTTATAGAGACTAACATATTGCTAGTTAATTTAAGGAAAAATACTGGTGGGTCAATGACTTAACTTTTTCGCAATATTAATCTTTAGTGATACACTATCAAATAAGGTGCTTAATGCAGAATCAGCAAGAATTCTCGTATTGTAAACGTTTATGTTGTATGTTTCAGAATGGATATCAATTTTTAATCTTTTCTAATGTAGTTTGTCATACTTTAGGATGACAAATCAGAGTCAGTGGTATGGTTATCATCATCTTAATAAATATTACGCTCCTTATTATTACCCCACCCACTTTAGTTAAATTCATTTTTTCATTTTTTGATAATGCATATTTCATGATAAAGGAATAACAATGTTTTTCAATTATTTTGCCTACAGTTTGATTAAAACCTTTGTTTTAGAATGCAAAAATAAAAAATGGGGGTCAATGTGCATATAAAAAGAAATTCAATAAAAACTGACAAAAATGTGTTTTTTTAGATTTCGACGAGCTTTGAGATATTACGGCATAGGTCTGTAACAAAGATCTCTAAAATGAACTAGTTATTAATGAATCGTTATACCCTAACAATTCTTCTTGTAATACAGTTTGAATTAAGTAAATATCTTAAACGGTTTTTAAAAAACGACTATTTCTGTACCCCTTCCCCCATTTTGGCATATGACAATGTTTGTCAATTTAGTCACAAAATGTGAGGTCAAAATATTTTTTCTCAAAAATGTTCAATTTTTTTACACTAAAATATTTCTATTGTGCCTAAGTTTATTACTACATAATTGTTTTTTCCAGTTAACTCATCATTTTTTAAATATAACAAATGTAAATTTCCGGAAGTGCAAAAATCCAAAACCTCACCAGTGACCCCCTTAAAAGTACTCGTAAGTTGACTTGAATACACAGAGTTGTATCACGGAAGTTAAACTACTACTGTAGTGGTTGTATGCAAGAAACCTCATACATCAGCGGTTCAATGCCGAACTTTCAACAAACATGATATCATAATGAATGCTCTGGATGACGAGAATGTATGAAACAAGTATATAGGCAATGCTCTTCTTGTTGTCATGCGAAACAATATATCCGAAGTAATTTAAGAATTTACTGTTGATGAGTTAGCATACTCATTTAGTGTTTGTGTACCGTCTGTGCTCATGGTTTGCACGGCTGATTTGACTGAAGTTTTAAAATAACGACTGACAATAGGTTCTTCAAACAAAACTATAGCATTGTGAGCGCTGTATTATTGCAAGTTCATTTACTTTGCAACAGAAGTTTGCGAGAATTGTAAATCAGTTTTGAGTTCCTTGATATATTGACCTCCATCTCTAGTTCACATTTAAACGTCTTGGATTTAAGCAGTTAGGTCTCTTTTAACTGAGCATTTCAAATCCTTCTTAGTAGTAGATAACAGAATTTCACAGAATAAGTGAGTGATCACTTTCACGTCTTGAACTTTTTAGCGATCATTTTCACATCTTGGAGTGAAAATTTCGGTATTTCACTTGGAGTTGAACATTTCAGTATTGCTAACCTAAACTTAATGTAAACATACCAACACAACCGTCCCAGGTTCAGTGCTTTGATGTTTTCAGCAAACGTACCTCCCCCGCCGAATGAGGCAAATAACTGAAAAAGACCAACAAAATGACAGTTCCAGCTCAGCCCCGAGGGCATATAATCCTATGAATCCTACACTTATTGAATAATCTATTATGTAATCTATGTATCTACTTCGAGAGTATTTGTAAACAGAAGATAATACTATTGAATAGAAAGAATGAAGATTTCAGTTCATTTATACCGATATATATGAACAATTATAATTGAATGATACGGTAATCATTTTAAAAATATAAAAAGAAAAACTTGAATTGAAAAATAATTCAATTAAATAAAAGTAATTGCTGATACATATTGATCCTGAATAAGATATTAGAGACAATCACAGATTATTGCGAACTAGAGAAGACATGTACAAAATAGCATTGCATCGCAACATTAAATTTAAGAAAATATTCTCTTAAAGAGCAGACTTTATACGGAAAAGGCCAAGTAAAAGCGGGCTTTTCCCGCCTAAAGGTTACGCGTCATGCAAAAGCAGGCTTTTCCCGCCAAAAGGTTACGCGTAAATCAAAAATGACTTCTGAATTAAATGTCAAATGAATTTACAATAATCTCAATATACCGTCTAAGTTGAATTTCGGTTCTCCGTTATAGGAACCATCTTGGATTTGTCGAGACTTCTGGTAAAACATTAAACCATTTCATTTTTTCAAGGTCTTTCAAATACTATTCAGAAATAGTATTTGAAAGACCTTGCTTTTTTCACAAAAATCAGCTGATCACAGGTTGAAATACTTAATGTTTTCTGAAAACTTGGTAAGACTGTAGCAAATGTTGTGTGTACGTATTATGATTTTCAATT
Organism: Saxidomus purpurata; assembly: GCA_022818135.1. NCBI lineage: Eukaryota > Metazoa > Mollusca > Bivalvia > Venerida > Veneridae > Saxidomus > Saxidomus purpurata. The sequence goes on from JAFMSR010000007.1 coordinate 31,458,173, forward strand.
ACAAATTAATAAATGTGTTTGGATTGTATCGTTGAAAGGAAACAATTAACCTATTATACGCCATACACAAAGAAGCTTCATAGACTTCAAGATGTTTTCTCTCTGGCAATGGTGTTTAATATCGTGTACACATAAAATCAAATTCTAAACAGTGTTATATGTTACTGTTTCATCGATCACTGTCTAGATGCAAGATACATGTAGAATCATTTGATTAGCCGTATCGATATACAAAATATCAGTCATAAGAATTAAAGGCTTCTGATCGAACACGCTTCAATTGTTAATTAATAACACATATCTTTAACCTATATCCTTATTGCAGTTGTACAGTAGTGTGTGCTTCATTGAGCGCTCATGTATAAACACATCGGAATAATATTAAAAGTCAGAAGCAAGGACTCAGACCTGTACGTAGGGCGTCATTATTTCGAAGGCCGAAGACCACTCGGCGGCGACCGCAACAACCCTAAGGCATTAATATACATTAATAAATTAGTTTCAAAACGGTTACATTACAGTTGCTCGCAAACATCAGGGTACATGTAATTATTTTGCTAAAATAATCATATAACTAAGAGACCATTTTCTATTCCTCCATTGAGTGGTATCTTAAGACAGGTTCGACTGTTCTTGGGCTATACTAATGTTAAGTTTTACGGAAAGCTGTGTTTTCGTATTATACCGTTGCAACAGGAATACTATATTATATACGGTTCCTGGTTGCAACTACATAGTATATCATACAGCGAGGTCATGCTTAGATGCGGGGTCCAGTCTCGCCAAGGCCACGGTGACTAAGGGTGATTGATTGTAAATGACTTCACAGAATTGAAAACATTTGCATTCACTTTCTCAAATCAATAGGAAAAACAATGTTTTAAGATACTATCTTTTCACTGGCATTAACACCCGATCGGCACCCGCGAGATTCTACACAAGTATAATAAAAACAATTGCAATTGAAACCTGCAAATGTCTATACCACATATCACCACCATATTTGAATGATTTGATACATTTCAAAAATTCCTCTTATTATTTTAGGTACAGAAATACTTTAGAGGTACCAAACGTAAGAATAACAACTTATGGTAAACAATCGTTCAGGTTCGAGGCCACACAGATCTGGAACAGTCTGTCAAACAATACCAGAAGATGGACAACTTTTCTAATTCTAAGGTAAGGGGAAGTAATGACATCAGGTACCCAGACACCGCGGGTAATACGGCTGCGGGTACCCGAGTACAAAAGCGCTGTCCTTCTCAGCTCTATTCACTTACTGTACTAAAAATCACGGATTGTATACGGAACGTCATCAGAATATATGACGGTGGATTTGCTCATCGGGTTTCAAGAAGTGTTAAACGTAGTATTGCAAATCTACTTCGCACTCCAGATGATGCAATATATCTACGTTTGATGAATAATGATATATGCAACCGAACTCAAATGACTGTGGGCTATATGCAATTGCTTTAGCTGTATCTGTAGCAAATGGAAAAGACCCGGTCAACATTCAATACAATAACAAAAAGATGCGGGCACATTTGTTAAAGTGCATCCAGGATGGGTACCCGACCGAATTTCCACATTGTGCAGCGCAAAGAAGCGCCGAGTATACACAGGCACACAGTATACAAATAGATTGCACATGTAGAATGCCGGAAGAAGGTTTTATGTTTCTAAGTGGGTCGGCACCCTTTAAATAAAGTGTCTTGTATCTTGAGATATGTGAGGCAGTATGAAGAGATAGACAAACATTAAATATATACCTTCTCGAACCCGGAGACATCCAGAGACACTATAATTGTTCTAGAAGTTTCAAATACGGTAAGAAACGGCAACCGGCAAATAGTTGTTTCAGGGGAATTCCATTTCTAATTTTAGATTCGGACGCGACTTTTGAAATTATAAGCTTCGTTTAGGTATGACTACACTAAATCTTTTTCCATAGACTTACTGTATAACATTTAAGCACGGTCCGCATACCAAAACATTCGTTGAGTAGTTACACCCCAATAAATCTGTAGAACCACCTTAGTCACACCCATAAATGCCCTTTTTTATATACATATAGTGATACTTTATAGCCGAAAATTGCACCAGTAGGACATCACCCCCTCGTCTGTAGGATTTTTGTTTACATTCTGTAAAAAAATTCAATATTTTCAGATAGCCACAGAACACCGTAAAATTAATCAGAAAATTAATAAACTATTTTTTTGTTATGTTCAACCATTGTACTTTCGATTTTAATTCTAGAAAACTTTAGTGCTACTAATCATTTTAAACCAATCAGAGACCACAGATATCTAATAGGTCCGCAAGTTCCCTACACAAATTGGCTGGTTCCAAGTCCCACCGATTTAGTGAAGTCATACCTTAATCAGTTGATTTACACTTGCAAGTACATGAACATTGCTTGAACAGGTGAGGATAAGTCTCTTTCTGGTACACTTCAAGATGCACGTGTTGATGTATGTACTTGTCATAATGCTCCAACTGGAGATAGATAGATCAGGAGCAAATTTGCCAGATTACGAGGTCATTCGGACCATATCTTGTTCGGCCCAACTTACAAGCAAATATTTGACACTCACATGCAATAATACTTTCATCACCAAATGTTACATTGAATGAAAGAAATCGACCGTTTTTATCTTTAGATATATATTGTTTATCTTGAACCAGATATTCCGCTTAAGAAACGTTTCTACTCGTCTCGAGGCAGAAGTTGAATTTCATTACCCCATGCACTAGATTCTGACTCTCTATATCACAATGAGTTTCCCTTACATATGGAAAGTGCGTCATAATTATTACTTTTTAACCAGTTGAGTATTGGATTCCTTTCTTTGGATTTCTTAATACGTTAACATGTTATATCACATTTATTGAAGCAAGTGAAATGCTCATTGTACGACAGAAATGAAATAAATTTATAACAATTCCTATTACAACCTTCCGTGTTTATTCTTTTATCAACTGATGGGGGTGGCGAAGAGCTAGTACTTTCCTTTCGCTTTTTAACATTGTAGGGTGTCTCATAATCGGCTAACTCAATTTTAAATTTAAATTGTAAAAAGGCGGATCACAAGACTATATTAGATACAGGTGTTTCAAAAAATTTAATAAACAGTTATTCAGTTACGATCAAACCACTTCCACGCTTGAACATGCTGAAACAATATCAGATCCAAACTGATCTTTAGAGTTCTTCATAATCAATATCAGTCCTTAACTCTGTACTGTTAAAACATGCCCCAGTAAAGCAAAAGAGAATTAAATTTGACACGCAGCCAGGATGGTTAACTGCAGAAATTAGAAATGCCATATTCTAAAGAGATAAACTGCATAAATCTAAAAGGAAGTGTCTCCAAGTCCGGGTCCGGATCTCAAGACTAAAAAGAAGCTACTCATTAAATTCCCTGAACAAATAAAGTTTGATTCGTCTTAATCGGGAGCAATGAAAGTTCGCACCTACTGGACAATCTTTGACTGTATTGTTGTCCGTCTGAGGTGAGGTTACTCATAAGGCTGGACAGTACGTGATAAGTGTACTTATTTTGATTCTAAATAAATACCAATTAATGTCCGCATCCACCTACGTGATCAGACAGCTGCGAAAACTAAAGGAACAATGGCAGGGTAAAGCTTAAAATTCCTTCTTACAACGCGTTGCAGTTGGGTTTGCCCGTTCGCTATCTTGGCAATCGATACAGTTATAATCTTACGTCACTCATCGCGCAATTTTGAAACTATTATTAGAGCTAGTTTATATGTTAACTCCTCCCCATTCAAGGACATTTAGGTGCGAGCATCCAGCTTCTTTCTCACGTCAATTAGCTCCCGCATGGTAAATTTCACGTATGCAAGTGACAAACAGTATTTAATAATGTTAAATATAGGTTTCTTTGCATTTTTTGTAGTGACTTCGAGATAAATTATATAGATCTTCTGTTTTATTTAAAATGTTGATTAATATATACTCTTTTAAAAGCGATCTCTTTCAATCACAGCGATTGAGCTAAGGTATCATTGCATTTATTTTAAGTGTAGACAGTAAGTATATGAATTAGTAAACATGTAAATTATGTTTGCGGAACTTTACACACCTGAATTCCATTGCAGTAACATGTTATCCTACATAATTCATAATGACGTCTGGTGAACAAAAACATGTTGTGATGCATTTTTCATAAAATGCGTTTTTTAGTCTGTTTCTCAACTCGACTTGTCAATTTTGTTTGCCAAAGTGGAATTCAAACAAAATGTCAACGAAAGTAATTAAATTGACGAAATTATCAATAATTGAGTTCATCGATAACTGATTTCGCAGCGTGAAAAATTTGTTTGTCTCCAGCAGTACTGGAACTGAGCGTCGCCACAAAAGCGAGGTCATGCCATGGGTAAGGAAGTCTACTGACATACTAAGTATCTAATGCCGTACTGTACGTACTGACATATTCAGTACATGCCAAAATCTTTACTTGTACGGACGTTGTATTATCATAATCACTGCCGACAGTAAACTCGACAATTTTCCCTTGTGAACAGTGTCAATTTTCGGAGTGCGGTCGGGGCGTTGAGTTTAAGAAAAAGATACAAATCAATGAACAGGGGCGTAGTTACTTCGGCCATAAAAATGAAACAGCAGACATGACAGTCAGACCAGTAGATTAATGACGCATTTTATCTCTTATATTAACATGTATTTCAATTCTTTTTTATTCCAACCAATATAAAAAACTGTAGATGAGTGTTGGATACTGCATCCTGACCAATCCAATTTAGCGCCTGTAGTCACACATGACACATGACTGCAGAGTTACACGATTACTTAAAACTTTGTAATAACTCTTAACTAACTAGAATTATTTCGGCTTTTTTCACATTTTGAAGATGTTAAAGAATCTGCGGGAAAACGACAGTCTTAGTGAAACATTTTGTTTTGCGCTGACCACTGTGTCGTCAGCGTCACTGAAGTAAAATATACACAATGATCTTATATATCCTGGATATACAGTCACTGCATGCTAATTTATGTTCAGTGTTACTGTTTTTAAATGGCTATCCAAATAGTCATAGCTATGATAATCATTAGTTTTAATCGTTATATGACATATGATTAACTCACACATGCACGCGAGTCGGTAAAATCACAAGAAGCTCTCGGAAAGTCAACGTTTAATGTACATTTGTACATATATTTGAGAACTTGGTAGAGTGCTAGTCTAACTATTTCGACTTCGAAGGCAAACTGATTTTATAGGCTGAAATGTTCAAGCTGTTCACCTTCTAGTTATAAATATCAGATTTGACCAAAGGTAACATGCCAGTGCATTTGTTTTATCCTAAACACCTTAACTTCGCTAAATAAAGCCAACAGGCTACAGCCATGCAGGACAGGTATAAAAATACACGATTCTGTTATACTCACTTGCATTTTGTTCATGAAATCAGCCATGTTTTTTTGGAGCCTTGTCGTTACGCTAGTCAGACATGTCAGAGCAGCATCGTTAAATTGGAGCCATTGCGTTTTGCTGATACAGTGTGATAATACACTAATACATGATTGGTATTCATAAATAATAAACCGAATATTAAATCATTTTGCATGTACATGAACTGATTCTACAAGCTGGCAACTATTAACTTAACATCTCCTTTGGCGTAATCCTCTTTCAAATTGTAAGCATAAACTGCTTCATCATCTTCATATTTCACATTATACCACTCCGGAAACCCAGGCACTATACTAATCTCGTTACCTTTGTATGTAACTTTATCATCAGAAAATTTGTGCTCAATATGCTTTCCAACAAATAAAGACCTGTATATTTCCTCTTTTAACTTCGGTAGTATCTACATCTGATGCACTTTTGACTAGAGTCAAGACATTGTTCTTCAATGTTTCTATCTCAAACTTATTGTATTTGCCACGGGCATCTTTCTTATAGAAGTTATAAATTGCTCTGTCCTTGTGCTGTTGTTTTAGAACATTTTTACAAAACACTAACTGACTTTTCAAAGCTGCATCAATTTCTTTCTTATTTCCTTTTAACGCGGCAATACCTTCATCTACTTGAGCCGGTGACTGCCATAAACCATAGTAACACACATCATTAGTGTAATTTTCTGCTTTTCTCAATCTTTCGGCCTCCTTTCTTTCCAACTCTTCCTGTTTCTGTCTCTGCTGTTCCAAACATTTTTCTTGGATGACTTTTTCTCCCTTCCCTTCTGGATTCTTCAATGTACTGATTTCTTCCATCTTCTGGAAGGTCCTCAATCCATTTGGACATCTTGTTAAAGGAATACATTATATATGCTTCATTTGCTAACAGTGAATCATTTGGTCTGTAAGCTATCAAGTGATCCAGTTGGCCAAAAACAAATATGACAAGATTCTTTCTTAATTGTTCTTCACTGTGAACAGTCAGGGGGGAGACCGATTTAAGTTACGTTTTGATGAATTCATTGCCATGAATATAAATATACAATGTATTAAACAAGTTATATATCTATTTTCTTATTCAGCACTGGTTAAATGACTTCATTCAGTTATTTTTCAGTCATGATAACTTATTTGAGTTACTTTTGTTCAAATACTACAAAGATCTTACAGCACTTTTCTATCGGAAAATGAATTTTCTAGTAAGTGGAACTATTATTTTCCCACTTTCTGTATTACAGGAACAGAAAAATATGATATGCAAGCCTAGAGTATATGAAGTCTATGACCTGTGCTTCAACCATTGAAAGTCTCACATTGGCTCATGAAAATGTTATTTTGACCCTAGAAAATATACAAAAATGTTTGAAATAAATTTTGTACCATATAGATCTACATAGTTACAGTTTTTGCTAGCCTATCATGCTATCAAATCTTAACTAAAAGTGGTGTGATTCGATACTCTCTCCTCCAGAGTGTTCTGTAGGCTTTGAAGTCTAGTGGCTCCAACTTTGGAGCCATTGGCGGAAACTTTTCTGATTGGCGACTTTGTTGGCACAAGCTAAAATTGACCCAGAGGGAACCCTGAAAGTTGCATGTGATGTGACACCAATTTTGAAAAAACTTATGTTTATTAAGTGTAACAATACTAAATTTTAGAAAGAAAAGTGAACTTACAAAAGTGATTAAACAAGAGACATATTCTTGATAGTGTTGTACAATGTATTATATTTTTCTATTTTGAAGTTTTCTGGTTTGAAGTTTATTCTGTAAATATGTTAAACTCTTAAGTAATAAAACTGAGTTTTTAATTTAAGTTTCAAATTGCTCAAGTCAATGTTAATGCTAATGCATTACTTTTGAAATAAAATGTAATGCTAATTTAATGCTGAAATTTGAGCAAGTAATGCTAATTAATGCATTAGGTTCGGAAGTAATTGACCTCAACCCTGTTTTGTAATCATTAAACTTAAAGGTTCTGCAATAAAATCTCTTACGCCCCACCAAAACCTCTTACGTTAGGCCTTTGAAGTAGGGCTTTTCAATGAACAATGAAATTACATTTATGACAATAAATCAATTAAATATCTAATTGAAAAATCATCATTATTGATCAGAAACATGTCAGTTTTACATTTGTTGACTTTATCTTAGAAGGATTCATTCAGGGAAACAATGAAATTGAGGAAAAAGTGAAATTCTGATTTGTAACTTGCATATGGAACATTTTGTTCTCTACAAGGCTGGTCAGAAAATCGATAAACAGGTAGTAGCGGCCGGACAGTTCACTTGCGGACGTAAATTTTCCGAAACAGACGGGAAAACCGCTGATTGTTTCGGCAGCTCAATCAATAAAAATCGATATTTGCTTGCGTAATATTAGCCCGAGGATATTAAGATGTACTGTGTATTACGCTAAAATAGAAATCTTTAATCTTATTGCATTCATCCCAGCTATCTTTTTGTACTATTACATTGTATGTTTAAAAGGCAACTGTTGTAAAATAGAGATCACAGAGAAATGAAGCAACACTGATTTGAATAATAGAGCTATTATAGATTAATCAGTTTGAGGGGGGAAATGTTTTTTTTTCATGAATATACCCTCGAATTTCATTAACTTTTGTTAAATCTATGCAATGCACAGAGCTATTCGTGTAATAATTGTTGACAGGATCATGCGGACAAACTACAGGAGTAATAAGCTATTAATCTTTATATTGTTGAATTAATTTTATTAAATTGAATCACATATTATATCAAAGCATCCGCATTTAATGTAATTAAGTGAAGCTTCACAACATAAATCATACACGGCATCACCAACTTGTACCGCAATGACAGTCACACTTTCACAGTTTTCTTTTTTCTTCGCACGTGCTTAAAAGCCATAAGTGGTTGTATATCTTGAAAGCAATTAGTTCTCTAAACTTAAAAGCTAACAAAAACTACCTTTACAAAAGATGGTCCGCACAATTTTTAGTATATGAAAGTGATTGGTAGCTTGATTCTAATATTGAATTGTGAAACAATGAAATAACGAAGTTTTCATTAGGCATATATACAAAATCGATGTCATCAATTTCATATTCTGTTAGCTGTGAAAAAACAAACAACACGATAGACACAATGTATGAACGTGTGCGTCATCTTTGAAAATTTGTTATTTACATAACTTACAAGGTAGATGTTACTATCGTTTAATTAATTACGGTACTGTTTCCCGTGTGCTTGACGCCAACGTTACACGTGCGTAAATTCTACAAGATAGAAATAAATGTGCTACAGCAGAAGCTTGAGCGACAGACTTAAGTGTCGAGGATTATTTTGAAATTATTGAGATGGGTGTACAATAAAAAAGATATATATAATACACACATTTAGGGTAATAAATTACCAAGACTAACAAAGACTTTTATTGCACCCTAATAATCCATATCCGTTCTAGTGTTTTATTGCCCCGGGGTATATTGTAAAACGCAAGTGGTAATTCTTATGACAGATTTTAAGTTTCTTTAAAATATGTAAGTTACCGTAATAACATCTTATTTGCATTTTCTTTTTCAATTTCTGATATTTGATCAAAATACTAAAAGTACATAATTCACAAACATTATTTTTTGACATTACATGTACCTGATTTCGATTTCTGACCGGTCTTAACTTTTTCATTTGTGAACCACCTTTAAGTTACAAAATGTTTATAGGGGGACCAAAGTAGAAGACCAAGTAAACGACTGTCAAAATACGCACAAATAGCAAAGCAAAAAAAACAACAAAAAAAACAACATCACCACATTTATGACGGGTAAGATCTATCTGGACGAACGGATTCTGAAAACAAATTCTTTCATATAAAATAAGCGTCACAATTTGAAAGTGACATACGTACTTGTGTATATGTGTGTTTGTGTGACATTACAACAGTCCCGTGAAAATGTGTAAAAATTACAATATATACACAAAATCTTTTTTTCACAGGTGTTACATTTACCTGTTTACGTTAAGTTGAAACAAGTGTGAAATTTAGTAACTTTGCTGCAATACATATATAACTTTAACCAAATGCAGTCCTTTTAATTTACTCATTTAATTTACACATGAATAAAGCATACCGAGACTCGTTCAAAGATTGGTACAATCATTATTCACTTTTTTCCTCTTCGTGTAAGTTATGCCATCCTTACGTTTTAAAGCGACAATACAATACAAAATCATCACGATTTTAATACGATAGTAATCGACAACTTCCGTGAAAATTACGGACGCGCCCGATCTATATTACGATTACATTTTTAACTGACTGTACTTATAAAAAATATTAAAAAGGTAAGCGAAATCCTTCAAATATTTTATTTATTTTTACACCAATTTATAGTTGATATAAGTCCCTTGCCGATATCACTGAAGCAAAAACAATCTTATAATTGATGTTCTATGTATGGGTCAAAGTATTGAGACAAACGACCCAAAAAGCTGACTAAAAGTCTTGCAATCCTTAACATTTCATATGGAAAATGCGGTGGTACTTTTTCAATTAAAAAAGGTAAGTGAAATACCAAATTAATCTTTTTGAAATTTACATCATTATAAAGAGGAAAAATAATATTAATTCGTCTGACCGAAGCAAAAACGATTAATTACACGGTTTTTGATTTAATAGGATTAAACCGAAATCTCCCTTCTTTGTTTAATGTGTAAAAGCCGCGTCTAATCGATTATCGGGAAAACATGAAAGTTCCATATGATGAAGTTATTTCTAAAAATTTATCAATATTTTGGTCATCTCAGGACTTTGGCCAAGCAATTTTGTAACAAAGGGAAGTAATTTTATCCTCTTTTATGACTTAAGTTATTTTAAAAATAACTTAAATCAGTTTCACCCCTGACTGGTAAAGAATGTTCTGTGGTAATTTACATTTAAAAATAAACCAATTTTTTTTCAGATGGATTCTCAGAAAATTGAGTATGTTATAAAAGGTTTTGGAATAAGTGGCTATGACCATTACAAGGACAACTGGAAGGTTGAAACACACAAAAAAAAGCAGGTCCTTACATGTCAAGTTACACCATTTAAAACAGGAGAAGGAGTTGGTATCTACTTGAAGGAAACCAGAATTGGAACTATGCCAAGTGTACTCTCTAATTCTGGTCCAGGTGGCACAATAAAGTTAAAACAGTTTTTGACAAAGTTTGTGGGAAAGACTGAAATTGAGGCGAGAGTGACGGAAAACGAATCAAGGATAGGAGGAAGTGGACCGGAAGTTGCTTGCGACTTCTTTATGAAGGGAGAGGACACAGGAGAGATAAGAGAATTTTTTGAAAATATAGAGGAAGGTAATTCTATAGTTCCTTGTATTTACTATGGAAGTTTGTATCAACTTGTTAAGCCCAAAAAAGTGTTTGTTTCCGGTCTCCGGACTCACATAAATGTTTTACTCATGACAGGTCTACCTTAAACTTTTTTAAAGAAAATGATCAAAAACACCAATTATCATGTGATTTAGAGCAAAAAAGGGGAAAACAAATATTTTCATGACTTCACACCTTGGTTAAAGTGATTATACCATGTACATAGAATGATGATTGTCCGTCGTCCATCTCTGTCAACATTTTTATTCAAATGACATCTCTTCTGAAAACACTTGGCCAATGTTGATGAAACTATGCATGGATGTTCCTTGCATGAAGATCTACCAAAGTTGTTCAAAGAATTCCATTCCATACAGAACTCTGGTTGCTATGGCAACAAGTAGGAAAAACTTTAAAAATCTACTTCTCTGAAACCACAAGGCCTAGAGCTAAGATATTTGGCATGTAACATTGGCAAGTGGACCTCTACCAAGGTTGTTCAAATTATGCCTCTAGGATCAAAATTGACTTTGCCCAGGGGGTCACTTAGTTTTGCATAGGCTAATATATAGGAAAAACTTAAAAAATCTTCTCTGAAACCACAAGGCCTAGAGCTTAGATATTTGGCATGTAGCATTGGCTAGTGGACCTCTACCAAGATTGTTCAAATTTTGCCCCTGGGTTCAAAATTGACCTTGCCGGGGGGTAGGGGAAGGGAGTCATTTATTTTACAAAGACGTATATAGGAAAACCTATTTGGTATATAACATTGTCTAGTGATCTTCTACCAGGCAAGTGGACTTGTACCAAGGTGAGCGATATAGGGCCATCTTGGCCCTCTTGTCTGATAGAGCATGTAGAGATGATGCAGTAGTCATAGTACAAATCAAAATATTAAAAGTTCAGTACAAAGCTGTTCTTGGTAGCTCATGAGTTCACAAGATCATTCCTATGAGTTTAAAGGAGAGTTTTATTATATCTTTAAGCCTTCTTGTTTCCTTTTTGAAGAAAATCATTTTTCATTTCAGAAATTAAAAAAATTGCAAAACAGAGAGCAGGTGTATCATTCAAGCAAGTAAAGGTACTCGTAGTAATTTTATAGTTTTCACATCCACCATAGGCTGACTATTTGCAGCCTGCTGGTTTCATTGAATGGGTCTATAGTTTTTACCTTCTGTCTACCCAGCCTTCAACATATCTGGATCCTGCAATGAATGGATGAGTATCCAGGTTAAGTCACAGGTGATAGTAGCGTAACTGGGACCCAGTGTATTTTAGTTAAAATAGCCTAATGACCATATATCAATAAGAAGGTAAGCAACACCGTTTACACATCGACCCTGAGTTTCAGCCTAAATTACTGAATCTAGAATAATGCACATTTATTCAAACCTATTGCATAAGTATTTATATTTTCCGTAAAAGTTTACTTCAAGGCCCAAATGCAAACCGTTTTGAAACAGCGACTGATAGTTTCCAATTTTATTTACATTTTTCGCTAACCCGAATACTGTAAATCTCACACATTTCTGGCACTGGATCTTCCCCCTATTACAAACGTCACATTGTGTCATCCAAATATTACACAACAGACGTTCGTAGAAATGAAATTGATAATTATTTCCTTTAACCTTCCAGTTTTAATACGATCTGCTAATACAGGATTAATTTTTTTTCTTTGATAGATTTTGAAGCCTATACAATGTCATGCAGCCATACTGATAATGGGAAAAACTAGTTTCCATACCGCATCGATCTGGCAAGGTCTAGGTTACACACCACTAATGTCTATGAAACAGTATTATGCCCCATTCGAAGTATATTGATTTGCAGATGTCAGTCGGTATGTCTGTCTGTCCATCGATCTACCAACTGGTTTTTGGATGGTAACTCAAGAACGCTTGGGCCTAGGATCCTCAAACTTGATGTGGAGGTTGGTCATTAGCAGCAGAGGACCCCTGTTGTTTTTTAGGTCAGTATGTCAAAGGTCAAGGTCACAGTGACCCGGAAAAAAAGAATTTTAGAGGTCAAGGTTACTGTTACTGAAAATAGATTTTTTTTTCTTCAATTTTTTTTTCAGTTTAAAATTGTTTTCAGCAAAAAAATAAGTTTTAGGGGTCAAGGTCACAGTTACTAAAAATACTTTTTTTTCAATTTTTTTTTTTTGTTCTTAATTGATTTTTAGGGGAAATTTTTTTTTAAGGTCTGACACACTTCGTAAAATCTTTTTTTTTTCAATGTTTTATTTTCTTTTTTAATTTTTTTTTTTTTATTCTACAAGTTCTACATAATGCCGTTTTCACGAATTTCACACTGACTTTTACTTTAAAAACTGTTCCTTTCATAGTACAACTTTTGTTAATATAAAAATATTGTGTCCGTTGTTTACTTTTCATGCAGGTATCTTGTGTCATTTAATTAGGCTAAGTAGGTGAGAACTGTAATCAGGCGATTTTGTCTAGGGAACTTAAGGGCCTACACTGTGTTTGATTGCTGATTGGCTGAAAATGAGAATAGTTCTTTTGAAATAATACTAACCGGTATATCAGTCAAAAGTTAAATATATTTCCATTCTAACATGTTAATTTAAACAAAAAGGTTCGAAGGGGTACTATTTACTGCGCTAACATGAACTTGCTGCTTTGAACTTGTAGCATTCCGTGGAATTTTTACTGTTCTTTTTTACTCCCACATTGAAACATTTCACAATTTTTACAATTATATTTTGTTATTGCTGATATTACAGGCGATACTGGAAGTGTAGTTCATTTAGCCAAAGTGTAGCCAAAAATAGTTCCGAACATCTAGAGTGATATACTTTGTAAGGTATATCACCCTCAAATCCTTCTTTGCGTATATAGGAGAAATTTTAAATAGTGTTCCACAACAGTCAATTCAAAATATCACGTTAATAGTGTAAAATCGTGTTTATCAGCAGATTTCGGCTTTTAGTATGCAGGGTTTGGTCCTTATTATATTCACTAATCCTTCTGGTACAATTTACCATTTTAATTGATAATTTATACATGTATGATATATATTCATATAGATAGATAGATAGATTTATTTCAACATAAAATGTACAATTTACATGGCAACTTATAATTAAAACATACAATAAAACAATAAACAAACATGTATGAATTAATATAGCCATGTCAATCAACATTATATGTTAAGGATAACACAAAAAAGAGCTAAAACAAACAGTAGAAAATCACAGCACACAACATTTCAGGAATCTATATTCAATCTAATGTAATCTAACTAAAAGTCAAATTAAGTTTAAAAAATGTTCCTTAACCTTACATTTAAATGAATACATAGTAGTTGCATCCCTCACATTTTGTGGCAGACTGTTCCATAGACAACAACCGTTGTATGCAAATGATTTTTTCCCAAAACTTTTGACCACTGGGAGAGCATATCTCTTACTATCTGATATAGAAAAACCTGTACCATCAAAGGAGGAATATGCCTTTGCTCTAAACCTTGTGGGATAATCATGAACAGTATTGATAGGGGTAAAGTGTTCGCTTAAATATGAAGGGGCAACATTAGAATGAATTTTAAAAACATGACAGAGAGTTATCTGATTAACTCTACTTGAAACTGGTAACCAGTTCAGACGTGAAAAATGCTCAATTCCAATGTGTGACATTGGATGTAAATTCAACACAAAACGTATAAGTTTATTTTGTGTGACCTGTAACTTGTGTTTCAATTCCTGTGTTAAACTATTAAAACAAAAAATAATATCAAACAGGGAATGCCACGTACCAAAAACGCAGCCTCCCCAAAACGAGCCCCACAGCACCCAGAAGTGCACACCACCAACACACACACACACACACACACAATCATGTACACACACACACACACACACACACACACACACACACACACACACACACACACACACACACACACACACACACACACACACACACACACACACACACACACACACACACACACACACACACACACACACACACACACACACACACACACACACACACACACACACACACACACACACACACACACACACACACACACACACACACACACACACACACACACACACACACACACTAGCATACAAAGCAAACACACGAGGACAAAACGAACAATTAAAGGAACAAAGTGGGGCACCACGAGAAGCCATCAATTTTTTTCATTTTAGTAAACTGTCTCTTCTGTATGCAACGGACCCGAACCAGTGCCTGCATTTTAAACGGGGACGATGTTACAGAGCAAGTTTGGTAACTCTCGATCGTTTTGTAAATGAGGAGAAGACATTTACTTTTTTTTTTACTATATTTTGTTACAGGATCACTGTTTGTCCTGTGCACAATGGACCAGAACCATTCACGGTTTTTTTAAAAGCGACATTTCAAGGATGCTACAGAACTAATTGTGTGCATTCAATCCATGAGTTTATGAGTAGAAGCAGGTCATTTTTTTTTTCATTTTAGAAACAGCAGTCCTTGTGTTCACTGGACCGGAGCCATTTTCTTTTTTCTTTTTAAAGGATACAAAGCACGAATGATGCAGAGTATGTTTGACGATATTCAATATGTTGGTTCATAAGAACAAGCCGGTAAAAAGGTATTTCTATTTAAGAAGGCTACTAGCAGGTCATTATATACTAACACACGGTCCCTCTATCAACTCATTACCTTCTTAATGTACTTTGATATTGCAATTGAACAGCTAACCTTGTCTGCATTTACGTTTCCGTAATTTTGGGTAATCAAAACTTGCTACATGCGTCTTTTAAAGCATAAATAAACTTTATTACACCTGTTCACATGAACTCACTTTCTTCGGTACTGTTTCCTCAGATTCAGATTCATCTGAACGCCCCTTACGTTGTTTCTTCATCTGAAACAAACACAGCTATTTGCATAACGGAGTTAGCAGGATTAGACACACGTGAAGATTTAAGCTTTGAATAGTTCGATAAAGACTAAAATGTTCATGAGTTTGATTTTCAGTCATCTAAAATGTTTTTGGCTATTTTATGATATCAAACTGGAAAACACGATCATCATAAAGCATAGATATAAAAAAACAAAAGGGTAATGGTGGTCCTATATCGCTCGTCTGAGTGCAATTGCTCATGAAGAAAATTATTCTGATACATTGTCATGATGATTGAATGCAATGTAGTCATAATCATGTCAACATGTCTTTCTGTTATTTCTTCTCTTATTGCACCTGTTCACTGGAACTATATGTATATTTAAAAACGTTTCTTCCTATAGTAATAGCGGCCCCTTCTGTGCTCCGGACAGGAGCCATTTCCTGTTTTTTTCAAAGGACAATGCAAGGATGTTTGATGACATTCCATACACTGGTTCACGAGAAGCAATTTATTTTTTTTAAACTTACAGTCTCCCCTGCATGCAATGGACCGGATCCATTTTCTGCATTTTGAACGGGGAAGATGCTACAGAGCCGGTTTGGTGACAATCGATCCGTTGGTTAATGAGAAAAAGAAATTTTAAGGTGTCCGCTATTTTTCTGGTTCTCCTGTGCACAATAGACCGGTACCACGCATTGCTTTTTAATAGCGACATTTCAAGGATGCAACAGAATTATTTCGTGCAATCCATCCATTAGATCATGTGAAGAAGCCGGTCTTTTTTTAATTGTAGTAGCAGCAGTCCTTGTGTGACCGGCACCATTTCCTATTTTTTTGAAAGGATACAAAGCACGGATGCTGCAGAATAAGTTAAGCGATATTTAATCTGTTGGTTCATAAGATGAAGCGGGTTAAAGGTTTTACTATTTAAGAAAACTACTAGCAGGTCCTTATATACTAACACACGGTCTCTCTGTCAACTCATTCCCTTCTAAATGTACTATGATATTGCAATTGAACATGTAACCTTGTCTGCAATTAAATAATTGCAATTGTGGGTGATCAAAACTTGTAAAATGCATCTTTAAAAGCGTTTAATAAATTTTATTACACCTGTTTACTGGAACTCACTTTCTTCGGTATTGTTTCTTCAGATTCAGATTCATCCGGATGCCTCTTACGTGGTTTCTTCGTCTGAAACAAACACAGCTATTTGCATCACAGTGTAAGCTGGATTGGACACTCGTGAAGATTTAAATTTCGAAAAGTTTGATAATGTTTCATGAGTATGATTTTCAGTTATCAATAATGTTCTTGGCTATTATTGCATGATATCTAAAGGAAAACACGATCATTGTAAATCATAGATATAGGAACAAAGGGGTCATAACGGTCCTATATCGCTTGTCTAAGTGAAATTGCTGATACATTGTCATGATGATTGAATGAAATATGTAGTCTCTATCGATACGATATCCTATATTAGGTTATCGTTGGAACCGGATTCCCACATGACTAACGCCCCCAAACCAGGTAAGTTATTTTAGGTTTCGGAGAATAGTGCAAGATACTGAAAGCGTCCCAAAGCCAGAGACGCCCCTGGTTTTTTTACATGCTAGGTGTATAGCTCCCATACATGGGGCCTCATTTTAAGTCTCATCCGAAAAATTGCTAGTAATTTGAGTTGGTCAGCCCCTGTATTCTACAGGAATAGTTTCATGACATTCAAAACACTGGTTCACGAGTAGCCATTTAAACTTGTTTCTATTTTAATTAACGGTTTCCTCTGTATGCAAGGTATCGGAACCATTTACTGCATTTTGAACGGGGACGATGCTACAGAGCAAGTTTGGTAACAATCGATCCGTTGGTTATTGAGAAAAAGACATTTAAAGTTTTTTTCTATTTTTAGTAACAGGGTCCCTGTTTCTTCTGTGTACAACGGACCGGAACCATTCACATTTTCTTTAAAGCGACATATCGAGGATGCTTCAGAACTATTTCTGTGCATTCCATCTATTGCTTTATGAGTAGAAGCCTGTCAAAGTTTTATTTCTAATTTTAGTAACAGCTGTCCTTGTGTACACTGGACCGGAACCATGTTCTTTTTTTTTGAAAGGATACACAGCACGAATGCTGCAGTGTATGTTTGGCGATATTCAATCTGTTGGTTCATAAGAACATGCCGGTATTTTATTTTCTATTTAAGAAGGTTACTAGTAAGTCATTAAATACTAACACACAATTTCTCTGTCAACTCATTACCTCCTTAATGTACTTTGATAGTGTTATTGAACAGCCTACCTTTCATGCAATAAAGTTTTTGCAATTTTGGGTGATCAAAACTGGTAAAATGCTTCTTTTAAAGCATAAATAAACATTATTACACCTGTTCACGGGAACTCACTTTCTTCGGTACTGTTTCTTCAGATTCAGATTCACCTGAACGCCCCTTACGTGGTTTCTTCATCTGAAACAAACACAACTATTTGCACTACAGAGTAGATTTAAGTTTTTAATAGTTCGATAAAGACTAAAATGTTTCAAGAGTATAATTTTCAGTCATCTAAAATGTTTTTGGCTATTTTATGATATCAAACAGGAAAAAACGATCATGATAAAACATAGTTATAAGAACAAGAGGGTAATGATGGTCGTATATCGCTCGGCTGATTCTGAAACATTGTCATGATGATTGAATGCAATGTAGTCTCAATCATGTCAACATGTTTTTTTTATTTGCCATGGTGTCTTAGTTATTGACCCCAGGTGACCCGGATTAAATACATCAAAACAACCATTTTGACCAACTATCATGCAAATTTGGTTTCAACTGTGACCTCTAGAGTGACAAAGATTTGCCCTTCCGACAAATTTTTAGATACCCAGTTACGAATCTGGCTTAGAGAGCATTGAAACAATCATTCATACCAATTAAGAGTCAAATAGGGCCCATAGAGTGTTAACAAGATTTTCCTTTCGACCCTGTGATATAGTTTTTGACACGATATTACACGACATTATCCATTTTTAAACGCGCCCTAACTTGTGTTAATACACTCATTCTGAAGAAGTTTCATGAAGATCCAATGGAAAGTGTAGTCTCTTTCGCATTCATAAAGATTTTTGATAATTTGACCTAGTGTCTTAGTATTTGATCCGATATGACACATTTTCCAACTCGTTGTAGATTTCATCAATACACTCATTGTGGCAAAGCTTCACAAAGATCCCATATAAAACGCAGTCTCTACTGAAAAGAGAATGTTAAGTGTGGACAACAGACAGAAAACGATCACAACAGCTCATCTAGAGCACTTCGCGCTCGGTAAGCTAATTATTATGTGAATGGCGTGATTATACAGGTTTTTCTGTCATGGTGCATAATATATAATGATTGCGCGGTATTGAATAGTGCTTATAATGACCACGACAATGTTCCCAATAGCAAATTTTACATCCAGTAACTATTTATATCATCTTAGTTTATACGAAAATTGTATGTATTGTTTACATTGCATTATTATTGATAATTCATTTACACAACATCTAAACTCTGTATGACTGTAGTACTCTATACTTCTGATTAGTACAATAAATATAGTACTCGATGATGTGTACACTAATCGAAACTTTTTCTAACGCCCCTTAGTATATATTGTGCAATAAGTCAACTAATCGGAAACATGTCGTTATGAAATTTAGAAAATATCATAAACATTATAACTCAAATATGACTGCAAACTTTTGAACAATTTCAAATCAGCTCTTTGTTTTACGATCGATTCTATGGCATGACTACAAACTGAAATTCACAAACACAGTTGTTTTATCTGCCGACTAAGATAATACAAAAATAATCGATTTTCGCCCATCTACTATCACACTATGTTACTTTTAAGATAGCAAGTTCATAAAAACAGTATTAAAATTTACCAAATTACAAATTCAACAATAATTTCCGCAAAGTATTCCGGCTAACTAATCTGAACAGCGCTCTATTAGCACGTGTGACCGCGTTATTCTATAATGATACATGTACTATTTAAACATCTACTGCGCATTTTGACACAAGGTAAGGTCGAATAACGCATCTCACGACTTTAACGCCACTTATTTTAAATTGAACTTTGAGTCAATACAATATAATGATGTTTTCTTTAGTATCTCTTAAGACTTCAAAGGATGTACAACACTTTGTTACAAAATTATGGTCAAAATTCTAAGAAAGTTTAATCTATGCTACAAATAAAGTGTCCGAACAGATGAACAGACAGTCAGCCGAAAGTAAAATTGAATTGTCAATTCATATCAAAATTTAAAAATATGAGATAGATACTAATCACAAGGGGTAGTTAATTGAAAACATCCACTAAAAAAATGAAAATTAGAAGATTTTTGTTTTCTAATAGCGTAAATAAGCGAAAAGTAAATGTAACAAATTCTTGTTGTTGCGCGCTGCTTTCTAAAATAAATATCGACCTTGCAGTATCTTCATTTGGCATTCGGGCCATTTAATGTTTTTAAATAATGTTTTTAAAATCAAGATATCGACTGGTTGTCTAATTACGGACACATGTTTTTTTAGTTGAACACGTGCAGCACATGCAACTAAGGACATATTGTTCATCCATCCGGAAAGTCGGTGAACAGAGTTAAAGATGGGCGAATTTATTATACAACATTATTTACCAATACTTCAAATGCATCTGTAAAAACTGTTGTTGATATACAATGAATAAAAAAATAATTAATATTGTACTATAGGGCGTTAGATATTTCGTTAAGTGTGATATGTAGTATTCTAAAATATTGTTATGAAGTACAGTGTACTATGTATATATTTAAAGATTTGTCTTATTATAGTATTAGCATCCCTTCTTGTGCTCCGGAAGAGAACCATTACCTGTGTTTTAAAGGACAATGTGAGGATTCTACAGGAAACGTGTTATGATATTCTACACACTGGTTCATGAGAAGCCATTTAAAGGTTTTGTTTCTATTTTTAGTAACAGTATTCCCTTTATGCAATGAACCGGGACAATTTCCTGCATTTTGAACGGGGACGATGCTACAAAGCTAGTTTGGTGACAATCAATCCGTTGGTTAATGAGGGTTTTTTCTATTCTTAGTAACAGGGTCCCTTGTTCTCCTGTACACAATGAACCGGAACCATTCATGTTTTCTGAAGGCGGCAATCCTAAGATGCTACAGAACTATCTTTGTGCATTCCTTCCATAGGTCCATGAGAAGAATCTGGTAAAAGTGTTGTTTTTTTACAATTTTAGTACACTTGACTGGAACCATTTACTTAAGAATACAATGCAAGGATGCTACAGGGTAAGTCTGGCGAAATTCAATCTATTGGTTCATGAGAAGAAGCCGGTAAAAAGGTTTTTCAATTTAAGAAATCTACTAGCAGGTTCTTATGTACTAAAACACGGTCTCTTTGTTAACTAGTTTCCTTCTACATTTACTGTCCTATTGCAATTAGGTAACTTACTTTCTCTGCAATTAATGTTTTGCATGTTTGGGTCATCACAACTTGTAAAATGCATCCTTTAGAGCATAAAAGATTTTATTTCACCTTTTCACTGGAACTATAAGGCTATTTTATGATATCAAACAGGAAAACACGATTATTATAAAGCATAGATATAAGAACTAAAGGATGATGGTCCTATATCGCTTTTATGAGTAAAATTATTCTGATACATTGTAAGATGCAATATGTAAATTGGGTATCAACTGTGGCCTCTAGAGTATTAAAGAGTTGCCCTTTAGACAAAGTTTTTTGATACGATATGACCAAGTTTCGAGCCTGACTTAGAGATCATCGAACAATCATTTTCACCAATAAAGGGTCAAATGGAGCCCCTAGAGTGTTACCAAGATTTATTTTTGCCCCTGTGACATATTTTTAACCCGATATGACCCGATATAACCCATTTTCAAACGCGACCTAGATTGTAACAAGACACACCATGATACAAATTTCCACGGCGGGCCTACAAACAAAACTGACATGTAAATTTTTTGGAAATTGGTGATTGTTGATGTCGAAGCATGGCCCCAAAGAATATCAAGAAAGTGTTTTTGTTTGAATAAAGAAAGCTCAATTTCTGTAATGCGTGACTCTTGATTTTGTTCAACAGTGACCTAAGCTGCAAAGTATTTACTCTGTTCAACATTATCTACAAAACAAATCACTAAATCTATATAATACTGATATGACTTTATGTACATTCCTTTCAACATGATGAATAATCTAGTACTTACTACTTATACAATGTATCTATTAATTCTTATATAAATATTTGTAGTATTTTCATTTTTTGTTATCATACTGTTTTGCTACAATTATAATCTGAAAAGACTACAGTATCTTACAAGTGATTATCTAATATCCAAATGAGATTATGCATAGTGTATTGGTTCATAGGCACTTGATACTGCTTTGTTCGTTGCTTAAACTACTTTTTAGTGCGTTTCAGGTCTATTTTGTGATGGTCATTATTTATTTGCGGTGTATAATATTGTTATGAAATTTTACTCTAACTAACCTATGCACGACGACAGTGGGACTAAACAAACTCGTGTTGTTAACAACAGTAATAAAATTTGTTTTGTGGGTTAAAAAACAAATAGCTCATTCTGAGGTCATTATGACTTTTGATATTATTTCGAAATAAATGTAACATTTATATCCTCTTTAATGATGTTTGTATTCATCAGATTTTGTAAATATTTTTCTCACATAAACTATTATGCATTGAATTTGTTAAACTCCCGAATTTTGTATAATATCATGCCTTTATTTGTTCATTTGTAATTATGTATATGTACCACTCTTCAAAATTGGAGGAAATAAAGATATATATATTATATATTTATGCACATTCATGAAATTGTAGTCTGACGAAGCTTATATAGCTATGCATAGGATTATTCATTCATGATACATAAAAATGTTATCCGCTTTCGTTATCAGGCCGAAACTGCCCCCTCATTTGCCGATCGGTAACTACGTTTGCTCTTTAACGCTGAACAGCACGCAAAACCGATAAGTCTGTGAAAAAACCGTAATACAATATTTCTCTTCCACAAACAAATTAATCATATAAGACATGTATTGGCGGATACCTGATGTGAGGTTGGACATCGGAGGACGGAAAAACGCAGGGGTATTCTCAAAATGATCCATTCATATCAATTATGGCCAATAAACAAAATTATATCTTTCTGTTATTTATTTCAACTCTTTTTTGTAATTATACAAATAAACAACACAAGAGATGCATGTGCGACGTAAAGAAATTAAATTGTTCCAACTTCAGTTTCTGTAGTATAGTTTGTCACAGTATGGGTAATATCACATTAAGTATTCGAATGAATGATATCATCTTAATAGATTTATTGTTTAAATGTACTAGCTGATTATTTGTTAAAATATTTTATATCACCATTTCAAATATTTGATCTTATCTATTCAGTTAGGTGATATAACAAATAAGTGATATTACCATTTCGAATAGGTGATATGAGCAATTCGGATAGATGTAATCTCGCATTCTCTTTGAATAGGTGATATCACCTATTCGAATAGGTGATACAAATAGGTGATATCACCTATTCGAATAGTTGATGTCACAAAAGTACAATGAATAGCAAAACGGTGCCCTGGTTATTGGAATAGGTGATCTTATATATATCAGCTTATATAATTTCTTATTCGAAAATCATGTTTTAGTTATCTATGACAAGTTGTAAATTATCACCTCATAACTAGGGTTTAGCTATACTACTCGAAGACTGCATTCACCCCGGCGTCGGCGTTTGCGTCGGCATCTTCGATTTCTAAACCAAAGTCCATGAAAAAATTGTGTAATAGAGCCCGTAAGCTAAGGACCTTTCTGCACTCATTTAAAACTGTATGTATTGTTTTTATTTATGTTTTTATAAAATGTTCTTATCGTATGCGACATTCAAATAGAAGATTGATCTTGTCTGTCTTGCACTACTTTCCAATAGCGCATGTTTACAGTTGTTATCCACACATAGCACAGTTAAATTATCTGCGGTGTTTGAAATGTAGTATGCTAACTTAGGCCTAGTGGACTTCCAGTCCCCAGGCCAAAAACATAATTGTAATGAAGTACAGAAACATTTAATTTTGTTTATTGGCCTTAAATAATGTAAATGCATAATTTTGAGAATACCCTTTCGTTTTGTTCGTTTTTCAATGTCCAACTTCACATCAGGTATCCGCCAACACATGTCTATTAGTCAAAGAGACATACTTTACTTCATTAAAAAGATAGAGAAAAATAGTAAGCTAGTTTTACAGATGAATAGTTTGGTAAAAACAAAAACAATAAAGAAAATCTGAATTTCATTTCATAATTTTCTTAAACAAATAATTTAATTTTCACATGATTCTTTAATGTGATAATTAAAATGTGTTTAAGATATCAATCACTGCTAAATATGCATATGAATCCACATGTAAAATATTGAAGTAAACGCTTTTTGTGATAAAAAATATGTTCACTGTTGTATGTTCAAATATCATTTTGTTATCAACTACAAATTCACCCTTCGGAATCTTAGCGTCTTTGTCAAAATGTTAATTGAACATTTTAGAAGATAGACAATTATATTTAGCTGTCTACTCACATTTTTGCTCAATCCAGCCTTTTTCCATGTACTGTTTTTAAATTTTAATCCATACACTTTCACAACACGTGACTTTTGTCCCTGTCTGTTTTGTAAAACGCGATTTTGATTGAAATAAATATAGAAATTATTCAAACTGATCTTAAATATAACGAAGAAATGCAACACTTCAATTGAATACAGTTAATCAGCACTGTTACACAAAATTTTATGAATGACGTTTCATAGTAATAATACGCACGCTTTTTCAAGAGTTTCATTCTAGATAGCTAAATTACCCTAACCTTACTAAAATATCAACTGACCCAGCTAAAAATGTTTTCATCGTTTCAAATATTAAATCAAATTATTTTGTATTAATATGTTGTATTCATTGTTACCCAACAATGTGTATTTGAATATGTTTCTTTCTTTCTATTGTTACAAATGTAATCATGGCAAAATAAAGGAGTAGTTAAGCAATACCCACCAATATACATGCATAGTATAATTGACATGCTAGTTAAAAACATGCTCTTACCCACAAGTTATGTTTCTCTTACATCTATTTATGCACATGTTATTGCAAAATGCTATTATTTTGTGTATGTGTCTATCAATAAAGTTATGTTGTTGTTGTTGTTGTTGTTGTTTTAGAATTGATGGTCGGTTTATTGGGACAATTCAAAACAATTTCACATTTGTCCAATATAATCCGCCTAAATTTAGAACAGTAGAGTTTCATAAACCAAACTGATTTTGTTGGGTAGTATAAAGTTTTAAGATAAAACGAAGGCATATAGCCGCTTACGGCTTTTAACTTTTCTGAGTAACATTACTGACTGGAACTTCCTTGTCCGTTTTTCTCTCTCAAATTAGAGTCTTTAATTAATGGCAGATACTACATGTATAAAATCAACTCACCCTCTTACCTTGTTTTAACTCAAATCCAGAGATTGGCAAAACCGGTGTTTAACAAGCAGTGACACGAAAAAAAAAAAGATAAGATCATGTGACTAATTTATGTTTTAAACATACCGAAAACATATACGACTACAAGCCATCAATAATTAGCTACTGTCACGTCACATGAATACCGAAAATGTGATCTAATAATTAAAACACATCAATTAAAATCCCATTTCTTTGTTACGACTGATTATAAAATAATGGCGATTCGAAACCAAATATCATCGTCGATTTAAATGCAAGAACGCTATCAATGCATTTTATACGGAAGGATGAAACAAAATCGTTATCAAATTCAACCTTTTAAAAGGGGAAGGAAAAATCAAATTTCGAAAAGCCAAAACTCGGTCATGCACATATACTGATAAGGCAATAAACATGTTTTTTGAATAACGTCAATAATTTATTTTTAGATAAATGGTTTATTTTTAAAATGACATTGGTTAAAAACATCACGCGTGTGTCTATTTTAGTTAAGGTATTTAAAGGTAGAGACCGTCAAGTACGGGCGCCACTCTGTCTAGGAATACATTGCCTAGCGGAACTATTTTCGAGAAAAGATAAGTAGAGGTCTTTGTTCTATTCAATATGAAAGGCACTTAGTATCTAACAAAAGATGGAAAAAACATTTGGTTCTATAGAACATCACTGATCAAAATATGTCCAACAATGGATGAAAAGATTCCTTTGCCTATTCGAATTTAGAGACCAACAAGTCCTGGCGCCACTCTGTCAAGGAATGCAAATTACCTAACGGCACTAATTTAGACAAAAGATAAATAGAGGTCTATGTTCTATTCAATTTGAAAATTCCTTTATATCTGACCGGTCACAAAACTACTTTGGACCAAATAATTAGTTTGTATTATAAATAATTTAGGTATCTTGATTTACAATGAAGTAAATTTGATTTTATATGAGAGTTGACTGAAATAACAGCATTCAAGCCTTAGTGCAACCGTTTACATTCAAACTTTTTGAGATAGGACCATAAACATATAGAACTAGAAACAAGAGCTGTCCCTCACAAGTGACGAATGCCCCCGAAAGAGGTGCCTCACAGTCTGTGTCCTCTCCATGTGCTCAATAAATGTGCTATGTAATTTTAAAATCCTTCCATGCATGACAGAGTAATCATGCATACAGTATTCCATTACTTTGAACACTTAAGTGTGACCTTGACCTTTGAAGTAGGGACTTGGGTCTTGCACGCGACACATCCGCTTGATGTGCTAGACATTTGTGCCAAGTTATTTTAAAATCCTTCAAAGCATAATAAAGTTATAGTCCGGACACAAATGTATGCATATATACAGGATTCCATTACCTATAAACTCTAAGTGTGACCTTGACCTTTGTGGTAGGGATGTGGGTCTTGCACGCGACACGTCGTCTTGATGTGCTAGACATTTGTGCCAAATTATTTTAAAATCCTTCAAGGCATGACAAAGTTATAGTCCGGACACGAATATGTGCATATATGCATATATACAGGATTCCATTACCTTCAAATTCTAAGTGTGACCTTGACATTTGAGCTAGGGACGTGGGTCTTGCACGCGACACGAATGTGTGCATATATGCATATATATAGAGGAATCCATTACCTTCAAACTCTAAGTGTGACCTTGACCTTTGAGCTAGGGACGTGGGTCTTGCACGCGACACGTCGTCTTGATGTGCTAGACATGTGTGCCTAGTTATTTTA
Source organism: Saxidomus purpurata (assembly GCA_022818135.1). Lineage (NCBI taxonomy): Eukaryota > Metazoa > Mollusca > Bivalvia > Venerida > Veneridae > Saxidomus > Saxidomus purpurata. The sequence goes on from JAFMSR010000007.1 coordinate 31,485,185, forward strand.
AAATCCTTCAATGCATAACAAAGTTACAGTCCGGACACGAATGTGTGCATATATAGAGGATTCCATAACCTTCATACTCCAAGTGTGACCTTCACCTTTGAGGTAGGGATGTGGGTCTTGCACGCGACACGTCGTCTTGATGTGCTAGACATGTGTGCCAAGTTATTTTAAAATCCTTCAATGCATGACAAAGTTACAGTCCGGACACGAATGTGTGCATATATAGAGGATTCCATAACCTTCATACTCCAAGTAATGATAATGACAATGAAACATTTAGTAGATAGTACAGGCCAGTCCGTAGATGTGGTGTCGTGTCAGTTTCTGCTTGTTCATGCAGAACTGATCTCCTTGAACTCTTTCGGTGCCGTGCCTCAACATCAAATATCACCAATTTCCAAAATATTTACATGTCAGTTTTGTTTGTGGGATTCCTTGTTTGCATCTACTACGATTTGTGAGTGTAGTGCGTGAAACAACAGTAGCCGGAGTAAACCTCCCGCTCTTGTTTGTTCTGATGACTGTATAGTTCATGCGAAATGACATCAATAGACCCAACGGTTCGGGAAATTTTGATGATCTTCTTTTATGTAGGAGAAATCGTGCGAGTTCGCGGTGCGATCGTTAACAGTCGTGATGAAGATGGTCGAAGGAGAAGAGCCACCATGTCGGAGGCGACGATTTTCCAATCTGATTATGAGCTGTAGCATGCATTTATCACAAAGCATTTGACGTGCATTCTCAATAAATTGAGTCCGCCGGACCGTTATTGAAATACTGATATAATTCAAAGTATTTTTATAATATACGTACGATTGGAAGTATGTCTGCTTTTTTCACGATAATCCTGAACATATCTGATATTTACCAATTATTAGGTAAAATGAAAATAAACAACCATTTCATAACGATGAGATGTCCCCCATTCTTCAGCCGTGAATTGTCCGATTCAAAATCAGATTACGATTCCGATTAAGTTGGAAATGTCCAGTACAGCGTGAAATATTTGTCTTCGCGAAACGTATATGATATACAGAGCGAGTTCGATCAGCAACTACAGTGACTATGGTACAACTAAAGTGTCATCGAACTACCTCTGGTTTGACTAAAATGACGTCATCCGGTCACCACGGTAGAGTAAATCGGTGGTTTCTCTGGAACAAATATGGCGGCTAAAGGTAAAAATGCATTTTGCGAGAACTAAAAAATATTCTATATGAACGTTATTTCTTCCTAAAACATTGAAAATTGTGCGAAATATATGATTTTAGACATGCAGCAAGTGAATTAATCTGAAATGTGGAAAATTACCGATAAATTCGACACATATATGAGCTGTAAGTATTTATGGACAATTCGTCGCTCTACCGTTTCGTACCCTAAGATAAATTAACTTTAGGTACAATTTTTTGTCTTTTAAATGCTTCTACACAGCCTATTACAGTATGTAATCTGTCATAATACACCAGCTTGCTGTCATCAACTTCCAGGCATATTACCGTAAACAACACTATTTTATTTGTGGGCGCCGCCATATTGAATAAACCAGAGGCTAACCAAACGTGGTTCGATCACTTTTTCATAAACGCATGCGTACTTCCGGTACCAAAATATAGTTGCTGATCAAACTCGCTCACAGTGATACTGGTCAGTTTTGCGCACGGGGTTTTCATGGTATTAGGGTATATATATTGGAGACGTGTAATAAGTGCGTTTTCACACAAACTACATTTACGCATTACATCGGATTTAGTCTAACACGTGGTGCAGCCATGTCTGATGAACAAAACCAATTTCTTTCAAACATGGAGAGAATGATAAATTCCAAATAAGAAGCTTTCGAGCAGTCACAAAAGGAATTTTCACAGGCTCAGATGTCCAAAATTCAACAGAGTTTGACGACGAACGACTCTTACACGTTTCACAAAAAGAGAAATGAAGAGCAGAAAAAAAGTGAACGTCCGAGTTCTTGATAAACTTAAAGAAGCAGACGGTTTCCTGCAAGACGTTGAACGTTCGAGTCCATGCGAGGCTGTTTCCTCAGCACAGCAAAAGATAACCGAAGGTATTGACTTAATTTACTATCGTCAAAAATTAAACAAGTTAGTTGATTCTTCCGACAGCGGGTGGCGTGTAGTTCACAAATATGAGGCTCATCTATTAGCCGAAAATTCCGACGACGAAAAGAAGATCTACAGATCCCAGGTTAAAGCGGACCGAAAATTGGAACAAGAGAACGATCAAGAGGTCCACGTTTTTCTCCGTTTCTCCGTAACGCACCGTTTCTGCACCACAGAACATAGGATCACAGTCTACACTTGGGTGGAACCTGTCTAAGACGGAAGCCCGGTAATTGTTTTGGCTGTGGGCGTCCAGGGCCTTGGCGAGCAGACTGTAAAGCAGTAATGGGCGATGGTAGTCTAGTAAGCAAAGATTCTCAGATAAGTAGTTTTACGATATTTTCTTTAGCAGAAAGTAAAAATCCCAAACCAAAAAATTCCTTAACAAATAATGATCAAATCATCAATAAATAACTAACAAATAATAAAATTCTTATTTGTTAACTTATTTGTAACATATTCATTTAACAAATAAGCACCAAATAACAAACATGCCGTTTCTGTAAAAGTTATTTGTTCATTATTTGTTAAACTTCAATTATTTGATAGATATTCACTGAACTTGTATCTTCTAAAATAGTATTTGTTAGTTATTCGTTGCACTTGTATCCTCTTAAATATGATTTGTTCATTATTCGTTTCACTTGTGGCAGTCTGAAATGCAAACGAAAGTGTATACACTTGCAAAATGGTAATTGTTTTCATTAATTGCGGGAAGTATAGATATTTTAGTACGTATACACTGGAGAAATACGTAGTATCATTCAAATACATTAGCAACACAATTTATGGGTATTTCTCATTGCCTTGAATTTAATTGTGCTTTTGAGAAATTCAACCAACATGTGTATCTAAATCTACACGTTCGTTATATTTTCAAAATAACACTTAATTTACTCAATGTCTTTCAAATAGTACTATTTGAAAGCCCTTGATATGTACTATAATGTTTGTACATGTATTTCAGTACTTATATACCACTGAGTACTCAAATAAATGTACAAAATAGTAAAACATTTCATTTTGTGTAGAGAAAATATCTACTGCAATATGAGATACATGAGTAGCATCTGTGCCCAGCTTTCATTGAGATATTATATTGAACACACTGTTAACCATGGGAACCATTTACTGATAACAAGAGGTCAAGTTTATCCCTAGATGTAGGAAATTTGCTCATGTTTACAAAGATAACGCTTTCTGATTGGTGGATTCAAAACAGAGTATTTTATGCTGTGTACATCTAAACAGCTACATGAATATTATTGTGATAAAGCTTTATTTTTTGAAGAACAGAAAAGTATTATTTGCATTCTTATGACAGTAATGTTTGTGAATATTTTATGAAAAGAATTTGACAATACTATGGATTGTTCAGCATCAAACCTGAAGGATTCAATGAGGAGCAAATATATGCAAAGGTACGTAATTTCAGACACAGACTTTTTGTAAAAGCAGGATTTACAGAACTGAATTGTTGATTTTTATCGGATTTTAGTTGATCTTTTGTTAATATTGATAAATAAAAAGTTCACGGAAGTTATTAATTTCCAAATGATTTAAACTGCTAATGTGCAATTCAGTACAGAATACAGTTTCTGCAATTAACAAAGTAAAATGGTTAATAACTTCAAATGCAGGTATGCGGACTTAATACCATACATCGTACGTAATGATATAATATAGTCTTGTTAAGTAAAACTGGAATACATGTACATTGTTTTATTGAATTAGAAGTTCCCTACATTAATATAACTTAGTCAAATTCATTCTTAATTATTCTTAACGGTACATATATATATATATATACATGTACTGCCTGAATTTCAGCATGCAACCTACTTTCGATTGGAATAGAATATAATGGAGCGTTTAATTATAAGGATCCTTCAAAGATTACTCAGGGTAAGTTCAAGTATGTACATGTACATGTTCGTTATTTGTACAAATTAAAATTAATTTTGGGAAAGTGCATGCACGCAGTCCAGTGACACACACAGTTTGGTTTCTTACACAGAATGCTAATTTTCCAAACCTGGACTTGTCAATATTCAATTTGAACAATATCCATCAGGTAAACTTGTTTACCAAGATTCTTATTTTACGAACTGTTAAGTGAATAGTTGAGATCATGATGAGACTGCATGGATGTGCAGGCTAATCATGATTTATACTGGTTGTAAGGGCAAAATCATTTGTTTTGATGAAATGTTGGTCAAGTGTGAAACTAGGTCACTTAGTGTCAAAACTTAGGGCACTGGGTAAAATCATTAAAAAACGTATTTAGATTTGGAGTCGCATTTTTTTGCACTGACAAGATTCTTTATGGCCTTGACATAATGAACAGTGGTACGTATATAAGCAATATAGGGCCATAATGTCCCTAATGTTTAATGTGTTTTAAACGATACTAGTGTGACAGCAGTTTAACCAAGTGAGATCATGCAGTCGTGATTGTTAATGTAAATATTATCAACCTAGACATTTGAAATGATGCATTGAAAATATTTTATATGTATATGCATCTGTGTTTTGTTTGTACCGTGGGAGACATTATATGCTGTTTTTCATTTTGTTATTTTGTGATTTATTTCAGATATGTCCCCTGTATGTTCAATGAAGACTTCATGACTGACAGGCTACACTGTACCACCTTGGAAGAGAAGTTGTGTGGCAGGAAGGAGGAACTCGAAACGACAGCTTCCTTGATTGTTGTGACCCGGCTGGTGACGGTGTAGACTGTGTGTGTGTGAGTGAGTGAGTGAGTGAGTGAGTGAGTGAGTGAGTGAGTGAGTGAGTGAGTGAGTGAGTGAGTGAGTGAGTGAGTGAGTGAAAGATTATTTGGTAGTTATTTGTTAGACTAATAAAGAATTGAAGCCACTCTGCTTCCATTATTTGATACTTATTTGTTAAATATACGATGTTCATTGCAAAAGTTATTTGTTAATTATTTGCTTTCCCTGGAATTATTTGGTGCTTATTTGTTTGAAATATAAGCCACACCTCTTCATTATTTGATGCTTATTTGTTAGATATATACTCCCCATTCCAAAAGTTATTTGTTAATTATTTGCTTTCAGCGAAATGATTTGTTAGTTATTTGCTTTAGTTATTTGTTAAGCTCATTTGCATGGCATTTCCAGAAGCAATAAATATCTACCAAATAACTATTTGTTGGTTATTTGCTGTGATTATTGGTTCCAATCTTTTTTTTGTTTGGGATTGTAAGAAAAATCCAGTACGTGATCAAACGTAAAATAAAAGGTTCTGGAGAGCACTGGAAAAAAGCTGGGGCTAACCAGTACATTTTAGATGTTGTTAAAGAAGGGTATAAATTGTTCTTTAGAAATATACCAAGTTATGCATCCTTGAAGTATAATTAATCAGCCAGGGATACCCAAATTTAGTATTAGACGAAATTAGACAGCTGCTTTTGAATGGTCGTATTTCTAAAGTTCAAAGCAGGCCTTACATAGTGAATCCTCTCAAAGTAGCATATGGCAAATCGGGCAAGGCCCGTCTCGTTTTAGACTGCAGACACATAAATCTGGAACTTTTCAAATATAAATGCTGTTTTCAGGATCACTCAATAGCGAAAAACCTTTTTGTAAAGGGAGATTATCTTTTTTCATTTGACATAAGAAGTGCATATCATATCACCATATTATGATTTTTCAAGAACATAGGTAATATTTAGGTTTTTCATTGGAAGTTGATGGCCGAACTCAATTTTACATATTTAATGATCTCCCGTTTGAAATTTCTACAGCAGGGTTTAAATATATTTACTAACTTTTTGAGAGTCGTGGTAGCAAAATGGAAAACTGATGGGATTAGAATTGTACTTTTTTATGATGGATTTGGGGGCGAGATGTTGTACTGTAAAGCGTTGCTAACGTCCGATTTTATACACTTAGATTTGCAAAACTTTGGTTTTATAATAGCAGAGGATAAATGTCACTGGTTACCATGTCAAAGCATTGTGTGGTTGGGTTACGTTGAATACGGTGAAGGGCATTTTCATGGTTACAAAAGAACGTATTCAAAGAACTGAAACGTTGTTACAAAAAATTATTTAAGATTTAGTCAAAGGCAAAATGTACGACTGAGGTCAAGGTCACTTTATGATTGCGTGGTCTGTCGTGCTAATTGGGAAGCACCAGTCATGATAACTTCAAGGGCATTTGATGAAATCTTATTTTAGAATAAAAATTTGAGTCCTTAACAGCGGTAATCTTAATAGAACGGTATTATACAATGAAGAACAAAATGTTCAGAGTACCGTCTTTTGTGGCCCCAGTGGATCTGGTTTTGCTGGGTACATTAAAGGTGATGACGAAAGTCAAGTTGTCTGTTGCTGGTCTGAATCAAAAAATGGTCTGAGCTCGACATGGAGGGAACTGGAGACGGTGAACAGAGTTTTGCACACAGTAATAAAAAGCATTGAAAGCCATAAACACAGATCATAAAAATGTTGCGTCTATTTTGAAAATCGGTAGTAGAAATTAGTTTTTGCATGATGTTGCATTAAATGTGTATGAAGTTTGTAAGAGCATAAAGTTACATTATTGCCCAAATGGATCCCAAGAGCAGATAGTAAAGACGCAGATTTTTTCAGTAGAAGTACTGACAGCGATGACTGGTCAGTCGAAAATGATGTATTCGATTTTTGAGACAAAATAGGGTGTCCGCATACCTGTGATTTTTTCGCCTGTAATTACAATGCCAAATGTAGAACTTTTTTTCGAAATACTTGTGTCCAGGAACTTCCGGTGTTGATGCACTCAGTTTTAACTGGGCTGGTGAAAATTATTGGCTTGTTCTACCGCCAAGATTGGCCGTTCAGTGTATAAAAAGATATTTAGGGACAAGTGTATGTGCACACTTATTGTACCGGTTTGGAAATCTGCATCGTGCTGGCCATTTTTCGTTCGTAATGGAGAGAAATGTTATTCAGTTTTTGTTCATTTCACGTTTGAGCATGGAAAGCTAACAAAACGTGGCCGGGGTAGAAACGGCTTTTTGATGGCAGACCATTACATTTTCGTCTTATCGCTAAAAGATTTGTTTAATGGGTTTTTAATATAAGAATTTTCTTTTTGTGTATAAGGCTGCATAGACGAGGAAACACAGAAGAGCGGATTACATCATGCTAGTTATGCTGATCTATCTTCCAAGATGTCAAAATATCTTGTGAATTCAAAAGTGACAGAACTGTTTCTAAGTATTTTTCCTATTTTAAAAAGTGGGACAATTTCATTTCTGCTAAAGGTGGATCAGCTATACCAGCGTCACCGATTCACGTTGCCTTATATTTAACTGAGTTAATTGACGAAAATTCTCCAAGTTCTATGATTTCAAGTTCTATTTATAGTATAAAATGGGCGCACCCATTAAATAATCTATTTGAAGCTTCTAAGAGAACACTGTCGAAATCAAAAAGTTTACATTGCAATGATATTCAATTCTATGATGCTTATTTTTCTATTTTATCAGAAAAAGCAAACCCGACTAGTGTCGTAAAGGTGATAATATTGTAATTTCGAAAAGCATACCCGTGGCTTGTCCATACATGATGTTGGACGACGGATTCCTATTCAAGCTTATTTATAAAAACAGATCTGAGTTACACCCGAGCCAGGGAATGTCTGGTTGCGAGTTTAAGAGAAGTTGTAGGAGACTCGAACATCGGTCTTCATTCTCTTCGTGCCGGAGATGCCACAACGGTGGCAAACGCGGGCGTAAACGATTGGTGTTGGAAAAGGCACGGGCGGTGGAAGGGAGAAAACAGTAAAGGTGGCTATGTGGCCGACTCCTTAGAGAGGAGATTGGAAGTATCGAAATTGTTGGCTTTATAAAAACTGTTGTTGTTTTTGTACACACAGAGAAACTTTCCAGCCCGCTCTTTTTGTTTTCTTAACAGCTCGTCTGGTATTGCACATATTGTTAGTGTTTTTATATAGTAATAGTGTTTGTCTTCACGAAACGTATATATAGTGATACTGGTCAGTTTTCCACACGGGTTTTCATTGTAGTGGGGTATATATATATTGTAGACACACGGTGGGGAATCACGTGATCACAATAATCTCTAAACAAAAGTAAATCTATGAAAATGTTAAAAAATAATAAAAGTTGTTTAGCTTTAAATATGTAATGTAGCCTATCTTATGGCGACATTAGCGTATTCTAGAACTACATAGGTCTCAATCACAGTCTCCTTCCGATACACTGAAGTACACTGAAATAAAATAATTAATTTTTGGAGTGTTTAGCACAATCAAAAGGTGATTGTTATTGAGACCTGAGTAGTTCTAAAATACTTTTATGTTGTCATAAGATAGGCTACTTTATATAATCACAGCTGAACAGCTTTCATTATTTTATAACATTTTTCATATATTTACTTTTGTTTAGAGATTATCTTGATCATGTGATTCCCCACCGTGTGTAACAAGTGGTCATTTTACCAGGTGTTTTCACACAAACTACATTTACGTATAACCACATTATTATTTTTTGCATTTAAGCGATAGCTGGTACATGTACAATTGTATATAAATAGCTTGTAGCAGAGCACTATGGTGTATTTATATTTCCAACAAAACTAAGTTTCTTTTGTGGGGGAATGTGTATTTTTCATTAACAAGGTATGTATGTTTATAAATTACGCCATATATCCGCATGGAATGAGGCCCAACATTCACGCGAACCAACATTTGACAAACGGGCACAGGTTTTCAGAGTATTTCCATTAAAGCAACTTAAATGTTTTTACCTCTGTTTTTTCCTGGGCGAGTTGGTTCGCATTAAGGTTTTCTAGTTTTCTATGCAATCGTTTTCAAACTGCCACTGCCATTCTGCTAATACCCCTGGTACACAAAACAACCGAATATATGCCCAAACTGTAAGCAATAGTGTGCGCGAGGGTGGTATACGTGGACGTCGTTCTTACGTTGGCGCGACGTGACCGCGTAAATAGTGTTACTTGGGCACGTACACATCATCACTGGATAAGGCAACAATGGAAAAGCGTTCTCTTCTCCGACGAGTCAAGATTTTCTAATCACCGAAGTGATTCCACCGTCGAACATCAATAAACTTACACAAGCCTTAATCCATGGGTGGAACAACATTCCAGAGGCCGAAATCAACACACTTGTCTATTTTCTGGTTCTATGCGCCAACGATGCGAGGCAGTACTCGATGCTCAAGGTGGCCATACCCGGTATTAATGTTCGATTTTGGTCTACGACCCCTACCACATTTAACCAACCATTTCATCAGTTTTCCGTTATCGTAGAGATATAAAATTACACACAAATTCACACTGAAATACTCTTGGAATAAATGTAAGAATAATTAACTTCACTTCATTGTAAAGTTGATAAAATTTAAAATCATCGATACCGAAATTTTTTTAATACAAACTAATTATTTGGTCAAAAGTAGTTTAGTGACCGGTCAGATATAAAGGACTTTTCAAATTGAATAGAGCATAGACCTCTATTTATCTTTTGTCTAAACTAGTGCCGTTAGGTAATTTGCATTCCTTGACAGAGTGGCGCCAGGACTTGTTGGTCTCTAAATTTGAATAGGCAAAGGAATCTTTTCATCAATTATTGGACATATTTTGATCAGTGATGTTCTATAGAACCAAATATTTTTTTATCTTTTGTTAGTTACAAATAGCCTTTCATATTGAATATAACAAAGACCTTTATTGATTTTTAGCTCGACTTTTCGAAGAAAAGGGGAGCTATCCTACTCGTCCCGGCGTCGGCGTTGGTGTCACACCTTGGTTAAGTTTTTCGTTCCACCCCACTTTATTTCAAAACTATTATGGCTTTGAAACTTACCATACTTGTTTACCATCATAACCTCCATCTACAGACAAGAGTACATAACTCTGTCAAGGTTTTTTGACAGAATTATGGCCCTTTTTTACTTAGTAAGTCTTTTGAGCTTGGTTAAGTGTTTCGTACCACCTCACTTTATTTCAAAACTATTTGAGTTATTACTTTGAAACTAACAATGCTTGTTTACCATCATGACCTACATCAACAGACAAGAGTACATAACTCTGTCAAGGTTTTTGACAGAATTATGTCCCTTTTTTGCTAAGAAAATACATTGAAAATGGGTAAAATCCACTTATTGCCTTAACTCTTTGAGATATTGCCTTGAAACTTTGAATGCTTGTTAACATCATTACCCGCATCTGTAGGCAAGAGAAGGTTACTCTGTCAGGGATTTGTTTTAAACATTAAGGCCCTTTATGGACTTAGAATCTTGGTTAAGGTTTTCGTACCAGTCCACTTTTTGACTAAACTGTTTGAGATATTAATTTGAAAGTTGGAATACTTGTTTACCATCATGATCCCCAAACATTGACGGGAGAAGGTAATTCTGTCAAGAACTTTATTTGAATTATTGCCCCTTTTAACTTAGAAACTCATCTAAAATTTTCATTCTTGTCCACTTGACTTAATCATTTAAGATATTACTTTGAAAGATGGAGTACTTATGTACCATCAAGAGACCTATCTGTAAGCAAGAGAAGATAACTCTGTGAAAATGTTTCTTGATTTGTGTTTAGAAATTCCTAGTTAAAGTTAAAGTCTTGTGTACCCAGAACTGTCAAAGTTTTGTTTTATTGGCAAGCACTAAAAAAGTCGAGCGCGTGGTCCTACTGACAGCCCTTGTTGTTGAATATTGTCCCGCTAGGTAATGTATTCCGAGACAGGTTTGCGCCCGTACTTGTCGGTTTATACATTTGATAGGCAAAGGAATCTTTTCATCCATTGTTGGACATATTTTGCTAAGTGATCTTCAAAGTGTCTTTCATATTGAATAGACTAAGACCTATATTCATCTTTTGTTGAATGTTGTGCCGCTTATGATGTATGGTTTTTTTAGACAGAATGGCGCCCGTACTTGACGGTCTCTACCATTAAAAAAGCCCTTGGTGATTGTAAAATACCTTAACTAAAAATAGACACACGTGTGACATTTTTAACCAATATCATTTCAAAGAAAACCATTGACGTCATTCTAAAAATACACCATTGACGTCATTCTAAAATACGTTTAAATGGCCGCCGCGCATGCGCAGTCGCGGACCTAAAACAGAGCCCTATACTTATTCCGTAGATGAAACCGTACTGATGGATCCTGTCATATACATGTATGGTTTGAAGCTAACATGAACACAAAGTGCTTACATGAGCGTATTGCGTAAATTAATTCCTTAAATAATATCGATAATGAAAATAATCATAATAATTCACATTTTTAGTGATCACTCGGCATTTTGAAATGCATGTACCGGAAATAGCTACCCACTGTCCTCTTAAATGCAAAACATGACAGTTTTTGTGCACCGATAGCTAAAAATAAGCTAGCATATATTGGAAGGGTTGATATAGAGGATAATTGTTGGTTTCGGTGTTACATCGCGTTATAATTTCACCGAGTGGGCATCAAAAGTGATATTTTCACGAGTGGCACAGTTTAATTTATGGTTAAAACATAACTTTTATTGAGTTTGTTTCTATGGAATATCGAAAATTTTGGGAAACATCATCAGAAAACATAGCGCAAATGACGTCATTTTAACGACGTCATCGTCGCATGGTTTGCAGCATTAATTACGTTCGGTATACTTTTTGACGTATATCCGGGTTAAAGATTGCAAAAACAGTGAAAAGTAAAAATGGTGATCCACTGTTTCAAAACTGTGGATTATCTCTTTTATTTCACTGGGAAAACTCTATATTTCACCGGAAAACATAAAATAAAATTAAATAAAGAAGGAAACAGGCAGGTGGTACGTTAGATGTTTCGTTTAGTATATATGCTTAAAATGTCCGCCAGTAAAATAACCGAAATACATTACAATACAAACATTGCAGGAAGTGACAGTGTCAGACAGGTTTTTCTTGCAGAGCAAACGCCAGGGATTGGGATATCTGCAGTTGGTACCCCCGTAAATGACGTCCCAATAAACCCCTTTTATGAATGAATGCTACTACATTCGTTTTTAGAATACGTATTAAATGAAAAGACTTTTGTGCAGTGTAGCGGAACCATTAACATTGAGCAATTTTGCAAGAGGACCATCCGAGCAACTATCCTGTAAAGTTTGGTTGAATTTGGCATATGTTATGGAGGAGACATCCTTAAAATGTTTTTCAATTTTTAGCTCTGGTGGCCAGACACTGGCTGTATGCACGGGTCGTACCGATTATACACCTCGAGCGAGGATGGTGGACCCAAAAAGTACAAAAACAAACAAACTGGCTGCAGGTGCGGTTCTCAGGTAATTGCTTTAGCGGCAACTCAGCTCAAAGCCGTTTATCTTTGAAAAATATATTTCTTGTTTTTTTTTCTGCGCTCACAACTGTGTTTTCATGCCTCTATGACAAAGAGATACACATGAAAATGCTTGCAGTATGCCTCACGGGAGGCAAAAGTTCCATTTCCGATTCTAACTTGAATCTTTGAAACCTAAATTATCGTCGGTTTGCCAAAAACTAAATGCCGGCATTTACTTTCTGGAATGTGGACGCCGTTTTAAAAATAAAATCGTGATAATTACTTCAAAACCTTTCAACTCTTATTCAACAATTATTTCTTTCTTAACCGTAGATATGGTTGTTCATGCACTATAGACAGTCTAATTGTTTTATATAAAATAGATTTGATGATCTGTGAAAAGTGTCTCAAGTCTTCCAGTATCGTAACCCGTCATGACATCAAAACCCTCTCAAACTACTCAACACCATAATACCCTTCCGTGATCAAAGGACTCTTGCTTCTCGTTCTCGATTAGTTGAAACTTTTTCTTGTATACCGTCTTGCAATTTGACAAAGATTTCTAAATGTAGTATCATTGAAATGATGCATTACAATATAAAAAGAAACAAGTGACAGGAAATTGTCACAAAACCAGGTTTTCATTTTCCAGTCTGCATGGCCGAGCGCAAATGTGTTTTTAAAGTCAGTAGATATACATAATGTGAAAAAGAAACAAAGGTCTTCTTCTATATATTACATGTGTAAAAAAAGCAAAGGGCCATAATTCAGGCAAAATTGATCCAAACACAAAACCCAGACAACATGCACGAGGGCACTTGATGACAACAGTTGTGTGAGAGTTTGGTTTAAATATCTTGAGAAATGTAGGAGGAAGTGGTCAAGTGACAGTATTCTTCTATATATAACATATGTGGAAAAAAAGCAAAGGGCCATAATTCAGGCAAAAATTATTAAAAAAAAGAAAGAAAAAAAAATTGCTCTGTGTGGGGTTTGAACCGCTGGTCTCATGAGAAATTTTGTCATCTTACTGTAACAGAATACTCCAAAGTATACAGGACTGGTAATCTATTCTAAAAATAGACAGTAATAACAGAGTATTCTCCCTTTTATAATAACAGAGTATTCTCCCTTTTATATATACTTAAAAAAGGAGACACAAAATTGCTAACGGACGGACGGACGGACGACCAGGGGCAGAACATTATATATTCAAAATTCTTTAGTTCACAATTATAGTTCTGTGAAATTTTGGTTGAAATCCCTTGAGAAATGTAGGAGTTGCACACAGAAGAGTATTTCTCTATATATATTACATTATGTGGAAAAAAACAAAGGCCCATAATTCTGTCAAAAATCAAATCACAAAACCCCGACAATATGCGCCAGGGCACTTCATGACAATACTTCTGTGAAAGTTTGGTTGAAATCCGTTGAGAAATGTAGGAGGAGTTGCGCACAGAAGAATTACATATGTGAAAAAAACAAAGGGCCATAATTCTGTCAAAAATGACCAAATCACAAAACCCCGACAATATGCGCCAGGGCACTTCATGACAATACTTCTGTGAAAGTTTGGTTGAAATCCGTTGAGAAATGTAGGAGGAGTTGCGCACAGAAAAAATTGTTTACGCCCGCCCGCCGACATACCTCAATCTAATAACCAGGATTTTTCCTTCGGAAAACCTGGTTAACACTATTTGTGACTCAATATCTATAACGTTACGTCACAAGTTATTCACACGAGTTGTCTGGCACAGACATTCGAGTTTCAAACGGATTTCTCTGACATGGGCGAAATAACCGGAAACGCCGATTCGATATGTAATCAATTTAGTATGAAACATATGATGTGGTCTTCTTCAAAAAGGGTTCAAATCTTAACCCTGGTGTCACTTTTTCACATAGTAATATCGGAAATTCTTCGAAAACCTTCTTGACTGAGTTAATTTCCAGAGCTGTGATATTTGGTGTGTAGTATTGTCTAGTAGTCATCTCTTAAAGTCTGTTCAAATCGTGTCCTTAGCTTGGGAACATCCACGAAGAAAAAGCTAACACGATTGCTCTCATGGACGGACCGTGATAAAATCCTATTCAAATCAAAGTATCATCACATTGCACAGGATTTCCAAGACGTCAGCTATTGTTATTTAGTAATTTAATATCTAATCTTTGAGGAAACTGAAAATGTTGAGAGAAATTAAAATAGACACTTTGGTAGTTACAGAAATTCAAAAATATGTTTTTCACTTAACTTGTTGCATTAGTGTTGAACTTAATCTTTTACTTGGTAATATTAATATTTTTCTTCAGAATAGTTGCACGTCTTTACATTTATTTTTACTGCTATGGATATCAGGAGCAGTATTTAATCTGCAGAGTCATATGCAGAATGTGAAGCTATTTTAATTCAGAATGCTGAGAGACTTTTAGTTGTATTAAAGATCATACATATTTTTGGTATTTTGTATTGATGTGTAAACAATTTGACTTTTCTTTGAAAAGTAATAAAGCTTTGTATCAGTGACATTTGAAACTGCACTTGTCCTTATCTAATAAAGTTTAGTTGAATTTGAAAAAAAGTGTTTTTGTTTATTTGAAACCGTGAAATGATATGAAATTTCTTGAGGTTCTGGCTTACCTCTGAGTTATTTAAAGCCAGTGTTGTCGGCCATCCTGAACAATTTTGAAACCTTGATTCAAAGTAATAGAACTTAGTAAACGCGCCCCGAGTGCCAAAATAAGTATTAGGAAATTGCGACGCTGAGCAACTCGAAACACCAGGTTTATGACACTAAATTCCGATACTCGTTCATGCGTCCTTTTAATAGTACATGTATATCTTAGACAGTATTGTGCACTAGCTTTAGTACAATAAACACCAAAACTACCTCGTGTCCAATATTTATATTCCTGAACATTGATACTAATTAGTGACAGCTAAGCTATAATGGATTATTAAATAGAAATTATAAACAAAAATTAATTACAAGTAAAACCCAGGCATAAAGATGGCTCAGTTTAACTTTACAAATACAGACACATTCGATTTCAAAGGGATTCGAACGATTTCCACTTGCTTCTAGATTACCAGAAAAATCTGAAGATATGTAATTAAATACACCGTTGAACTCTATCGGACCGGAATCTGAAGAAATCGTGACATTTTTCCAAGGATTGTAGCGACAAACGGGACGCTGTAACCTGAAATCAATATGAAAGAGCTATATTTAATCCTTGAATTCAAACAGAAAATGAGCCAGTTGAAAATTTCGTAACGGACTTGTATCACTTAGAAGAACAAGAGGGCCAAGATGGCCCTATATCACTCACCTTGGTACAAGTCCACTTGCCTGGTGGAAGATCACTGGATAATGTTATATACCAAAAAATAAGTTTTCCTATATACGCCTTTGAAAAACAAATGATCCCCCCCGGCACGGTCAATTTTGACCCCAGGGACATAATTTGAACAAACTTTGAAGAGGTCTACTAGAAATGCTACATGCTAAATATCTAAGCTCTAGGCCTTGTGGTTTCAGAGAAAAAGATTTTTAAAGTTTTCCCTATATAAGCCTATGTCAAACTAAGTGACCCCCGGTGCGGGGTCAATTTTGACCCGGAGGTCACACAATTTGAACAATCTTGGTAGAGGTCTACTAGCCAATGTTACATGCCAAATATCTAAACTCTAGGCCTTGTGGTTTCAAAGAAGAAGATTTTTAAAGTTTTTCCTATATATTACTTTGTAAAACTAAGTGACCCCCCGTGCGGGGTCAATTTTGATCCGAGGGTCATTATTTGAAAAATCTTGGTAAAGGTCCGCTAGCCAATGTTACATGCCAAATATCTAAGCTCTAGGCCTTGTGGTTTCAGAGAAGAAGATTTTTAAACTTTTTCCTACATAAGCCTATGTCAAACTAAGTGACCCCCCATGCGGGGTCAATTTTGATCCGGGGCTCATAATTTGAACAATCTTGGTAGAGGTCCACTAGCCAATGTTACATGCCAAATATCTAAGCTCTAGGCCTTGTGGTTTCAAAGAAGAAGATTTTTAAAGTTTTTCCTATATATTCCTATGTAAAACTAAGTGACCCCCTGTGCGGGGTCAATTTTGATCCGGGGGTCATTATTTGAACAATCTTGGTAGAGGTCCACTAGACAATGCTACATGCCAAATATCTTAGCTCTAGGCCTTGTGGTTTCAGAGAAGAAGATTTTTAAAGTTTTTCCTATATATGCCTATGCAAAAACTAAGTGCCCACCAGCGCGGGGTCAATTTTGACCCGGGGGTCATAATTTGAACAATCTTGGTAGAGGTCCACTAGACAATGCTACATGCCAAATATCTTAGCTCTAGGCCTTGTGGTTTCAGAGAAGAAGATTTTAAAAGTTTTTCCTATTTGTTGCCATAGCAACCAGAGTTCTGCATGGAATGGAATTCTTTGAACAATTTTGGTAAAGCTTCATGCAAGGAACATTTCTGCATAGTTTTATCAACATTGGCCTAGAGGTTTCAGAGGAGATGTCATTTGAATCAAAATGTTGACGGACGACGGACAATCATCGATCAGAAAAGCTCACCCTGGCGTAGCCAGGTGAGCTAAAGATAAATATCAAATTTTGCATGACCAGCTGATACAAGATGAAATAAACTGCTGTTGGGTCCATCGTCAGTAATGACTGAAGCAAAACAGTGGAACAATGTTATGTCCCAGAAAATGAGGAGCGGATCTGTGGTCTAGTGTAACGTGCTGGACTTGCAATCCAGGGATCGCAGGTTCGATCCCCCGATCCTCCACTAACATAACTAATAGTTTTGGACGAGACCTAAAACCCGAGGTCCCATGAATCGGTGCTGTACACCGGGCATGTTAAAGAACCAGGGGTGTCTCTGGAACGGGACATGTTCTGTACCTGCACTATCCCCCGAAACCACAATAACCAGCCTCCTCTGGGTCATATGGATTATCCGGTATCAACGTTAAACAAGAGGGTCAAAATGGCCTATATCGTTCACCTGCGACTTATGACAATATGTGACCAAACGTCAAGTCTAAACTATATATCATAAACACAAACATTCTGTTTGACCTTTGAAGTTTCATGAAAGTAGAATGAAAAATGCAACCTCTATTGCATACATATGTTTTATCTACAACTTTACCCCGTAACCTAGTTTTTGACCCTAGATGACCCATGTTCGCACTTGACCTAGATTTGTCAATAATACTGACCAAGTTTCATGAAGGTACAATCAAAAATGCAACCTCAATAGCATACACAAGATTTTTCTATGATTTGACCCCTTGACCTAGTTTCTGACCCTAAATGACCCATGTTCGAACTCGACCTAGATTTCATCAAGGCAGTCATACTGACCAAGTTTTATGAAAATCCAATGAAAAATGCAACCTCTATTGTATACACAAGGTTTTTCTATGATTTGACCCAATTACCTAACTCGACCTAGATTTTATCAAGGCAATCATACTGACCAAGTTTCATGAAGATCCAGTGAAAAATGCAGCCTCTATGGCATACACAAGGTTAAGTGTGGTCAGACAGACGACAGAAAAGACGACAAACATCAGGCGATCACAATATTTCACCTTAACACTACAAGCTCAGGTTAGCTAAAAAGACGCTCTCTCTTCTAGTCATGAACAACGGGATCTTGGATCAGAAACTGACAATACTTATAGTGGAAAACTCATACATCATCTTTTCTCTGAACAAAATAAAACAAACAATTAAAACACATTTAGGCATTAATAGGCGGTAAAATCTTTATTTACACATTTATTTAAGTTTGAAATACAAAATATCTCTTAGAAATTCACACCGGGTATTAAGCAAATGACAGTCAACCAAGTACACTAACATGCAAAATACGAGACATATGTTGCCTTTCTAAAAAAATACAAGCCCACAGAGCATTCAAGAATAGAAAATAAGTGTTACGCTGGACATGTGGGAAAGCACCTGAATGTAATGTATCATCACCTGGTCATAATGATGTTTGTAAAATTGATTATTACAGAATCCTTCATTGAGTAACTGTATAATGTGCATAAGGGATAATGACATTATAATGTTTGTTCTGTAAGCTAAATTCGGAACATTCTGTCCAACACTACACATTGTAATGAAATTTAATTCTGTGAATTTGCAATGTGTTGGCCAATTCATTGACAAATGTCTTTTTCGCCAGACAAGACGCACCGCTATCACTGCTGAATTTTGACAGCCACATATGACATTGATATTAAGTTATGCACCAGGATCCTGTACATATTTGTCGCATAGTTTTAGATCCAAAAGTCGCTCCATGCACATTGCAGCCAAGTCTTGAAGGAATGCTACATGATAAGTCAAGGAACTTGGGCTTGGGGAAGGCACCTGGATTTTTTCACAACATCTAGTCTCAAGGAACATATCCTGAGCTTATTCTTTCAAAATACAAAATGACCAAATTATAACCTACTCACAATCAGACAGACACACATATTGACATACACTGCAAACCACTATGACAACTACATCAAGTTTTCATTAAACGGGACTGATTAGAAATTGTCTACAAATAATCTATCATTTAATATTACAAAACTGTTCACTTAAATATGTGGTAAACAAAATCTGTTCATTCCAGTCCATTTGTCGTAAACAAAAACTATGCCGTTATATGAATCACAATTTTTACTGGTAAGAAGACATGATGGCTGTATTATATGCAATTCTAAAAAATGTACTGGAAACAACATTTTCCATTTTAAACAGAATCATCATTTACCTATAGCTACAAAATAGCAGATTATGTAACGAAATTAAATATTATAGTAAAATTTATTCAAAAAGATTGACATCATAGACTGATCCATGAAATACAAAAATAACACAAGGAATATTACTGTGATCCTGAAATCTTACTGAGTAGCTTTCCAACATTTCATCTTATTCTTCTACTTTTGATTGTCAAATCACATTTAAAGCAAAGGTTAAGAATTTGACATTGTCAAATACATTGTAATTACAAAAAAATGTATATGAAGCTGTTTAAAAATGAATGTCAAATTAATTTTAACAAGGACAGCATGCATGTAATAATAAATTTCTTTTAACAAGGATAGAATGCATGTAATATAACAAGAGGGCCAACATGGTATTATATCGCTCATTTGGTAACCATTGGCTATTTTTAATACAAGGTCAAAATTGCATAACAGGGTTAATTTTGACATGGGGGTCATGATTTGTACAATATTCATTGAGGTCAACTACACAATGCTACATTCCAAATACCTAAACTCTGGGCCATGTAGTTATAAACAAGATGATTTTTAAAGTTTTTCCAATACAAAAACCTTTGCAAATTTAAGTGACCCCCCTCCCCCAAACGATGATCTGTTAAAGGTCCACTACACAATGCTACATTCAAATTATCTAAGCTCTAAGCCATGTGGTTTCAGACAAAATGATTTTTAAAGTTATTCCTATATATAAGCCTATATAAAATCAAGTGACCCCCTCCCCCCAGGTGGAATCAATTTTGACCAAGAGGTCATGATTTAAACACTCTTGGTCGAGGTCCACTTTGCAAGACTGCATGCTAAATATCTAATCTTGAGGCTTTGTGGTTTCAGAGAAGAAGATTTCTAAAGTATTTCCTATTTGTTGCTAAAGCATAGTGGATGAATGACGTATTACATACACCTGACGATAAATGGTCTAATAGCTCACCATGGCACTTTGTGCCAGGTGAGCCTATAAAATTCTTCAAAACACGATCAGAAATAACATTTTTTGCAAATAGTACATTTATATTTAATAATATTTTAAGCAATAGTTGAAGCATAACGTTAAAAGAGAACACATAAAAACAAATATTTTGAACACTGGGATACAATTTCAATTTTACAAACACGTTTGGCATTTTGGTGTTTCTTCTACAGAATTCCTCGTCTCACCATCTCAGTCTGGTTGTTACTATGCTCAAAGTCATTTTTTTTTCCTGAACACTTAAGTTAAAGACTACTAAATATAAAGTACTCATAGTGTCCAGTCATCCAATGTATAAGATAATCTGACAGTTTTTTCAATGTCCGACGAAACAATAATGTCATGACCATAGGAATTGACACCACGTAGGATCAGCCATTTTACTGTATTAGTGCATGTAGAATACCAACCAAGCCTCGTCACTCAAAACAAGCCAGTTAGTCACTCATCTTTAATACTGAATGTCCTTACCTGAAAGAATATTTAGCCATTATTGAGAACCATTTTCTATATTATACTACAGGAGGAAACATTACTGAAATAATTATAATCCAGATAAATATATAGAAAGACATTAATTTTTATTAAATGCAAACATAGAAATACAACTCATATGCAGAGACCAAGACTTGATCTGCAATGAGTTTAATTAGGTTTATTGTCCTTGCATATCACATTATATTTTCAATTTTTAATTTTTTCATTGCTGCATCTATCAAGCTGTGACAGATGATTTAACTGCTCTTTATTATTTGGTACGACTTCAAACTGGCTTCATTTCAAACAACTGCACAGTGGAATCTTCTTACCTTCACTTGGTAGTCTTTTGATGCTCCTTTCTTATTTCTGTAAATGTTTCATTCATTTGTGGCTGCTCGAAATAGACCCTTGGGCAATGTTCCATTGCTCTTTGCAAATTATATAGGGTTGCATCATCAGCATATCTCTTCTTCCATTCTACAAGCATGTTCAATATCTGCGTTGCCATATTTCTAGGGTTGTTATATTCAAATCGCTGTGTGTCTACATTTTTAAGACCTAGTTCTATCCCCAAAAGAGTCCAGTTGCGTCCAATCAGCTGACTTATTCGACAAAAGTTTCTTTCCGTTAGAACAATCTTGTCGTCACTTAGTAATAATCCAGTATGAGACATCTGATTACCTGCAATAACAACATTCGAAGGATCAACTCAATATTTTTGCAATCAACTATTACCTACTGCAAATGAGATATTTAAGTTATGTCACATTTTTTTGTCTTCACGAATTCTGCATATTCCTTAAAAGCTGGACTAATTGTTTTATACTTACATTACTTGAAAGAAATCTTTGTTAAACAAAAGTAACATGAAAGTCGCATCAAAATTGAACTCGAACTAGCTTTTCAGTCTCGATAATTTTACGAGAGCGCTACAAAATCTTAAAGTACTGGCCGATAGCATGCCAAATTTAGTTTGGAAAAGATTGGTAACAATTGCACTCTGTGGTTTTCATTGTCATATTCACGACTTTAACATCCACATTAAAAAATCAGCAAAATGACGATTGCATTGTTTCTCAGTTGTTAAAGATGTGCGAAATCAACATAAACTTAGATTATTTTTCATGAAAAAGCCTACGACTACCAGACATATTTCTTTAACCTTTTAGCTAGTGACCAAATAACTTTACGTCATACTGATGTTTCTTGCAAAGTTTTATTAAAATCCAGAAAGAGGTTTTAAAAAAAAATGAGCGAACAAGACTTTCTGTTTTCAGGTTCATGTGACCTTGACATTTGACCTTGTGACGCCAGATTGTAACATGCACATATAGACTTCATACTGATGCTATGCAAATTTTTATGACAATCCAGCAAGGGGTATCGGAGAAGAAGCGCGGAATTTTTTCTGCTTAAAACAGGATGTCATCTAAGTACGCCAACCATTCTGAATTATTTTATTTTGTTTTAAATACCTGTGTGGAATGTAGGGCAGACACATAATCCAGAGTTCTTGCTTTTTTAAAGAGGCAGTTGTTTACACCAACAGTAAATACAACTGTCTAACGCAAGAAAATATCCTTCAATCAACTTGCTATTGATAGCTACAGTAATACCACACCAGTGTGAAGAAGCCAGCAAGATTTGGAGCTGATCATTTGACAGGCAATACAGCCGACTTGAAACTCAATAGTTTTCACATTTACATACTTTATGTTTTAATAACACAATCTGCATCTGACTTTATTCACCAACAATTGTGTTGTTTTTTCTAGAATAACAGTTTCTGTCAAGAGAACGCAGTTCAGATAAAAATATCCCTTACCTGAGGTGACGGATATTTCCATCTGAACCCAATGTCTGATGATAGAAATGTTTTCTTGCATACTGTCTGGCACTTTAAAATAGATTTTCTAAATACAAACTTATCAAAATAAAGCACTGTCATACAAAACGACATTCAGCTGCTGCGTTTGGGAAAGTGACGTCACAATATTTATAACGTTACGTCACAAATAATTCATGAGAGTCGTCTGGCATGGGGGGGGGGGGGGAGGTTTCATACCTGCTGTAGTATTATTTGCCTCAGTTTCTGGCATCTGTAATTAGCATAATAATTAATTTAGAGATTTCAAC
The DNA here is from genome assembly GCA_022818135.1 of Saxidomus purpurata. Classification (NCBI taxonomy): domain Eukaryota; kingdom Metazoa; phylum Mollusca; class Bivalvia; order Venerida; family Veneridae; genus Saxidomus; species Saxidomus purpurata. Next base: position 31,508,020 of record JAFMSR010000007.1, read on the forward strand.
AAACATTCCTTCCAGAAGTATTATAATATTCAGAAAAGTTCAAAGCCACAACATTGTTAAGAAACAGAACATTTAAATTTTCTCCTGATAAAAGGAAAATAATGTGCAAAATGTGTACATTATAACTTTGTATTTGGCTATTACCAGAGAAAAATCAGAGCTTATCTATTCAGTGATGTAAAGATATCAAGGGTGATTGAGATTTTTGTAATTTTGGGTGGTAAAAACTTTTGCTAATGTTATCCCCTTGAGCATAAATCAGTTTTATTATACCTGTTCACCAAAACTCGCTTTCTTTCTTACTGTTTCTTCAGATTCATATGAACGTCTCTTACGTGTATTCTTCAGCTGAAACAAATATAAACTTTTTGTATTACAAAGCAAGCTAATAGGTAAAACTTGAATGGACACAACTGAAGATCTAAGCTTGCAACTTTCACTTTTTGCGATTAATCTATGCAAGTATTTGTACATGTAGTAGATACTCTTACATGTGGATCCTTCATAGTATTTTTAGCTCACCTGGCTTTGCCAGGATGAGCTTTTTCTAATGGATGATTGTCCATCGTCGGTCAACATTTTGATTCAAACGACATCTCATCTGAAACCACTGGGCAAATGTTGATGAAAATATGCAGGGATGTTCCATGCATGGAGCTCTACCAAAACTGTTCAAAGAATTCCATTCCATGCAGAACTCTGGTTGCTATGGCAAAAATCAGGAAAAAACCTTAAAAATCTTCTTCTCTGAAACCACAAGGCCTAGAACTTAGATATTTAGCATGTAGCATTGCCGTGTGGACCTTTACTTAGATTGTTCAAATCGTGACCATGGGTGAAAATTAACCCTTCCCAGAAGGGTGGGGTGGGGGTGGGGGTGGGGGGGAGGGGGTCACTTGATTTCTCATAGGCTTATTTAGGGAAAACTTATAAAAATATAGCTATTCATATATCAGCCAATTAGAGAAGGTTAGTTACATATAATGTTTTTATCAAATACAATGTGCTGTTTCTCTGGAGTGAGTTCGGTCATACCAATCTTCCCATTTTATATCACTAAATAATCCTTGGGAGTGATTTCATATACATTTTTGGCGATGATCTAAATTGATCACGCTGTACAAATTAAAGCAACGTTGCCATGACTTGTTAAAGTTATGCAAGTGAAACTACCTACACTGGGATCGCATCTAAATATAGCTGGGTTTTTTTACAGACTTTTACTTTTACTTCCAAAACCTTGAAAGCAAGGCTGTGATTGGCTGGTGGAAAGGTCGTCAGAGTGTGACCTTATATCGGTCAATACCAGATCCCTATAGCGTAACGTTTTGAGGGAAATGATTTTAGTCATATTGAATACTTCAGCTACATTGTGCTAAATTGCACTCCGTATCTTTAGCTAGAACATAAAATGGTTCTAGAGTTCTTCCTGGACTTTGTAGCATTCTACACCTAAGTAACTTTCAAACTTTCCCGTTTGAAAATGGTGGTCGGATCTAAAGGAACATGATTAAAAGTCTGTGTGATCATATTACAGAGGTGGTACTGAACTGAACACAGCATTTTGAACAATGGCTTCACTTGTATGAAAGTAAATATACTGAGGCTTTACCTGATCACTTGGAGCTTTCGTTTCAAATACTCCCTCCCCTGATCCATCTGATGCTACTGCAGTCTGAATCAGAGAATAAAACAGTTGACTTTTAATTCAGAGATACATCAAAGGTATGGTAACCAAAAACATACCCTATGGTTAGAGTCCCTTAAGCAGCTTAATGCAGTGAAAGGTATATAATAATATATGCAAACATGGAAGTTGTGGTGATATTGCATTTGTTAGCATGATGGAATAGATTCTATATAATCTAATGTTATACTGGCCCCATGCTTATAAAAAGTTTCTTGAAAACAATCTCATGCACTGCACGAAATCATGCTCAAGTAATATGAAGTAAAGTCAAGTTACATTTATTTACAAAGTGTAGTTTAGTATAAAGATATATATAAGCTCCAGATCAGAACTTTTGATTACTGTCCTGGAAACACATTTCGAAAGAAATATAACTTAAGTTTTACTTCATATTACTTGAGCATGATTTCGTGCTGAGCATGAGACTGTGCTCAAGAAACTTTTATAAGCACGGGGCCTGAGGATTAACACTTGCTCGGACGGTCTGGGACCTTTCAAAATTAATATCGTAACCATTAGCATACACTTTTATAGATGGAAGAATACATGTTGAGTATCAAACAGGAGGTGAGAGTGCTGAGATAGGGAGCTATAACTAATGACTATTAAGTAATAATTAAAACCAACACAGACCGATGTCATCGTTTCACTTGAAGTCGAAGCCTTTGCCTTCCATTTCATTTCCCCTGAACCTTGTTTCTTTTCTTTCCACTGTTGTTGCTTTGGCGTGTCCTTCTGCCAAAAGAAAACTTTCACAGCACTTAATAACAGCCCTTTAAATTAACACTGGCAAGCAAATTCTCTACAGAATTTTATGCATATTTTACAAACCACAAGACATGTTGTATGCAGTTTTTGTTGCGAAACATATCTAGTGTTTAAAAATTTGTTTATATATACAGAACACACTTAGTGTAAGTTTAAAATATATTAATTTTATTTGCATTTGGATTGGTTAGCTTAGACAAGAAACTGTTACAAATGTACAAGAGGTCTACGATGAGTACCACATATTCACATGTTTTTTTTCTATGATTTGACATAGTGACCTAGTTTTTGACCCCACATGACCCAGTTTCAAACTTAACGTAGAGTTTATAAAAAATCCATCCTGATTAAGTTTCATAATGACTGAGTGACAAATATGGCTTATAAAGTGTTCACAAGGTTTTTCTATGATTTGACTAAGTGACCTAATTTCTGATCCCATGTGACCCAGTTTCGAACATGACTTAGAATTCATCAAGACACCGTTTTCATGCGGACTGGCAACAAAATGTGGCTTCTAGAGTTCATAAAGATTTTCTATAATTTGACCTGGTGACCTATTTCTTGACCCCATGTTACCCAGTTTGGTCAAGATTGTGGGTAAAATGTGGCAACTAGAGTGTTCACAGGGTATTTCTTTTATTTAGTTGCTCATCTTTGTGCTCAGGTGAGCTAAAAACTGTCGATCAATCAAGTTTTTGACAAACGATTTTTTTATTTTTAGCAACAGTGATTCTATTTTTAGAACAGTGACCTTGACTCAGGTTTGTGAAATTATTTTGGAAGCTTTGGTCACTCCTTTCAAACAAAATATGTTTTATAGTTTTTCTATATAATCTAAGTAAAACATGACACCGAGTCAATTTTGACCCCAGGCCCAGTGGCAAGATTTGAACACCACTAGACAATGCTATGTATATCAAACATCAAAACTCAAGTGCTCAAGTGCGCTATCAAGTGAACCCACGCACATGATAAGAAGTCACTAGGAAGCAATTGTGGACAGCATAGGATGGACATTCATCCATCCTAAAACCTAAGGGTTAACTTACAGCATTATTGTTAAGTATAACATACTATCTGATCACATGTTGTTGTAATGTTACCTGTTCCTGTAATACTATGGTCTTTGTTCCACTTTCTCCTGACGTGCCAGCAACAACATTCAATTGATTGTCTAAATCTTTCTGTGGAGGTAACAAAAACAATTTAAGAACAAGAGTCCCATGAAAGTCCTATATTACTCACCTGAGTCCATTGCCCTTCACATCAAGGTCACAAACAAACCAAAATAAAATCCAAATGTGAACTCAAACATTGCCATTGTACCCAAGTTTGTATCAAAATATGTCCATCAAAGACATTCAATTGTTTTTGTATTTTTAGTAAGTGATATTTTTTCAGGACAGTGACCTTGATCAAACATTTGTGAAATTATTTTCTACAAGAGTTAGTGCTTTTCAATAAAACCAAACTTTTGACAGTAAAAGACAAAACAAGAAACCGTGTAGTTTCCAAGTGTAAACAAGGGCTGTAAGTAGCAAGAAAATAAGACAAGGGTTACTTAACTGTTTGATACCCCTGAACAGCAAAACTTTAAATCAATACTTTAAGCGGTTGATGATATATGGGCATATCAGTGCCAGTTGCATCCATGACTTTAACTAGGAATTTTCAAGCTATCTACTCTTGCTTACAGATGGGCCCAAATTTTGACACTGGGGTCATGATTTGAAAACAGTCGGTTCGGTGAAATCATTGTCACTTGACCACGAAATTCAGTTGACAATACGAGCGGACGAGTGAATATTAAAATCCCTGATAACAACCTTGTTAGAGGCCCACTAGACATTGACGGACATCAATCTATCCTGAAAGCTCAGGGTTAACTTACAGCTTAATTAAGTGTTAAGTATAACATACTATTTGATCACATGTTGTTGTAATGTTACCTGTTCCTGTAATACTGTGGTCTTTGTTCCACTTTCTCCTGACGTGCCAGCAACAACATCCAATTGATTGTCTAAATCTTTCTGTGCAGGTAACAAATAAAAACAATTTAAGAACAAGAGTACCATGAAAGTCCTATATAAATCACCCGAGTACCATTGCCTTTCACACCAAAATCATAAACACAGTGAGCTAAATGACATCCAGATATGAACCCACACATTGCTGAATACTAAAGTTTGTTTCAAAATATGTCCATCAGTCTTTGACCATAAACGTTTTTTGTATTTTTAGTAACAGTGATTCTTGTTTGAGAACAGTGACCTTGACCACAGATTTGTGAAATAATTATTTTGTTTGGTCAATCCTTAATAAAATAATTTTTACAATTAGGACCAATACAAAATATCTATGATGTAGGCATCATGGTTTTTGAGAAACGATTTTTAAAGTTTCCAACATTTACATATATGTAATCCCTAAGCCAGGGACACCTTTGATATAGTTCCACTAGGAAATGCTACAGGCCAAGTATTTAAGCTTATTTTGTTTTCCAGTGAATTATAGTTTTCTCAGTGAAATAAAAGTGATAATCCACAGTTTTGAAACAGTGGATTACCATTTGTATTTTCACTGTTTTTGTAATCTTTAACCCGGATTTACGTGAAAAAGTATACCAAAATGACGTCATTTGTGCTATGTTTTCTGATAACGTTTCCCGCGATTTTTCGATATTTTATAGAAACAAACTAAATAAAAGTAGAGTTTTAATGCCTTGTGGTTTCAGAGATTTCTAAAGTTTTTCTTATTTGTTGCCATAGCAACCAGAGTTCTGAACAATTCTGGCACCTATACACTAACCCCCAATCACAGGGGTATCAAATTTGTGGTACCCAAAACCACAGGGGTATCAAATTCGCGCTAGAGTTTTCAAGTTAAATGAACTGACCACTTCCAAGGGTTTTCTTTCATTTAACTTTATGACATATTCTTTTCCTCATGTGTTTTAGTTTCAATCTCCGATTAGAGCTTATCAAAACAAATAATCGGAGAAACTTTCCTGATAACTCGGTAAATAAGTCTTAATGTCTGCATATGTATACCAAAGATACAGAGGATAATTGTTGGTTTCGGTGTAAGATCACGATATAATTTCACCGAGTGAGTACCAAAAGTGATATTTTCACGAGTGGCGCAGCCACGAGTGAAAATAACTACTTTTGGCGTTCACGAGTGAAATAAACGTGATATTACATCGATACCAACAATTTTTCTGTTTATTTTATGGTTTAAACTCTAATTTTGTTGAGTTTGTTTCAATAAAATGTTAAAATCGCGGGAAACGTCATCAGAAAGCAAAACATTTATGACGTCATTTTAACGACGTCATCGACGTATGGTTTCCAACATTCATTACGCTCGGTTTACTTTTTGATGTTAATCCGGGTAGAAGATTTTGATAATTTCACTGAGTGAACAGTGAGATTATCAGGATATAATCCACCGTTATATTTCGATAAACCACCGAAAAACATAAAATAAATAAAGACTAACTGCCTTTTTCTCTGTTATGTCCCCTGGTATAACCTTCAGAGATTTTTTCTTTTTACTTTTCTGTGTGATATCTGAAAGAAAAACATGTTCAATTTACTCCATAGTGTCTGAAGTTATAGTAACAGTTTATTAATGCAATGCTTTTCAAGGAACTTGACATTTTTTTTCTGAATTCCAAATTAATAGGAGCCATGTTGACATGGCCAAAACCCTTGCAAAGGCTGATTTCTTATGTGAAAGAGCCTTAATCCAATGAACAAAGGGTCCTGAAGGTCTAGTATCGCTCTACTGGACTAACTGGACTGTTCTGAGTAAGTTTTGTGAAAATCTATTTGAAAATGTCTTGGTTTTAGAATACTTGGCCGTAACAAAATCGGTTTTCCCACAGCGAACCTCAATTATAATATAACAATGGTATAAAAGCTCTGTGCAAGACTGACTATACATATCCTAAAATAAAATTAAATTCTAACAGTAGATTTTCAAGATTTTAATTTTTTTTATATATACATGTACATATTCTATTATTATATAGGAAAACAGCCCTACACAACTTGGGCCTTACTCTTTAAGGAATCATCTTCCTCTTAGCAATTTTGGTAGAGGGTCATGGGATGATAATTTATTTAAAAAGAATATATATAGAGAGATCAGCCCCACCCATGACTGGGCCTCATTTTTAAAGGGATACATTAATTTTAGCAATTTTGGTGGAGAGTCATTAGGTGATCATATCTGCCAAACAAAAAATTCTGACTGCTACCATAGTTTCAGAGAGGGATTTTTGAAGTTTAGATATGGATCATATAGAGAAAACAGCCACATCCATTGGGCACCTCATTTTTTAAGGGATCAACTTTAATTGAGCAATTTTGGTAGAGTCATAAATTGATCGTAGATGTCATACAAGAGCTGTGTGTAAGGCAGCATGCTGGACTACAAAATGTATTCTCAGTGCTAGTCTAAAAAAACAAAAGATTTGTCCATAAATAGCAAAACAAACTTCTGTTGACTCTCGAAGGATAAATTAGAAATTAAACTGTAATCATAAACAAGAGGGCCAAGATGGCCCTATATCGCTCACCTTGGTACAAGTCCACTTGCCTGGTGGAAGATCACTAGATAATGTTATATACCAAATAAGTTTTCCTATATACGCCTTTGTAAAACAAATGATCCCCCCGGGTAAGGTCAATCTTGACCCCAGGGGCATAATTTAAAGAACCTTTGAAGAGGTCTACTAGACAATGCTACATGCCAAATATCTAAGCTCTAGGCCTTGTGGTTTCAAAGAAGAAGATTTTTAAAGTTTTCCCTATATAAGCCTAAGTAAAACTAAGTGACCCCCCGTGCGGGATCAATTTTGATCCGGGGCTCATAATTTGAACAATCTTGGTATAGGTCCACTAGACAATGCTACATGCCAAATATCTAAGCTCTAGGCCTTGTGGTTTCAGAGAAGAAGATTTTTAAAGTTTTTCCTATATATTCCTATGCAAAACTAAGTGAACACCCCTGCGGGGTCAATTTTGATCCGGGGCTCATAATTTGAACAATCTTGGTAGAGGTCCACTAGACAATGCTACATGCCAAATATCTAAGCTCTAGGCTTTGTGATTTCAGAGAAGATTTTTAAAGTTTTTCCTATATATTCCTATGCAAAAACTAAGTGACCACCCCTGCGGGGTCAATTTTGACCTGGGGGTCAAAATTTGAACAATCTTGGTAGAGGTCCACTAGACAATGCTACATGCCAAATATCTTACCTCTAGGCCTTGTGGTTTCAGAGAAGAAGATTTTCAAAAGTTTTTCCTATATATATATGCCTATGCAAAAACTAAGTGCCCACCTGCGCGGGGTCAATTTTGACCCAGGGGTCATAATTTGAACAATCTTGGTAGAGGTCCACTAGACAATGCTACATGCCAAATATCTAAGCTCTAGGCCTTGTGGTTTCAGAGAAGAAGATTTTTAAAGTTTTTCCTATTTTTTGCCATAGCAACCAGAGTTCTGCATGGAATGGAATTCTTTGAACAATTTTGGTAGAGCTTCATGCAAGGAACATTCCTGCATAGTTTTATCAACATTGGCCTAGCGGTTTCAGAGGAGATGTCATTTGAATCAAAATGTTGACGGATGACGGACAACATACGGCGGACAATCGTCGATCAGAAAAGCTCACCCTGGCATAGCCAGGTGAGCTAAAAAAGTCAAAAGTTATCTATGGTTATTTAATCGATTTATACCCCTGAACACTACTGCTAAGTTTCAGATAGCTCCAACAAGTAGTTACTGAAGTATGTGCATGATAGTACCTTGCACGGAAAACTTTAATCAAAGCACCATAATTTGTAGTAAATTCAGTCAGGAGTTACCTAACTTATAATTGTTTGATACCAGTAAACAGTACTTATCATGCTAATGGTAAGTTTCAAATAACTCCCATAAGTTATTACTGCAGTATGTGCACAATAGTACCTTGCATGCAAAACTTAAACCAAAGTTTTAAGTCAAACAAGGACCATTAATGAAATTCATACAAGAACACTATCTAACTTTACTGTCCAACACCCCTGAAGACTTTAATGAAATTTCATATTAATCTCATAAGTGGTTATTGAGACAGGTCCGTGATAGTACCTTGCATGCAACACTTTAACCAAAGCTTCAACTCTGACGCAAAAGTGACTGTAATAGCTCTCCATATACTTCGAATAATCGAGCTACAAATCTCTGAACATGCTTACAATATGCGCATCCTGTCATGTTAAGAAAACTTCCCATACAGAGTTGCTGAGAAATAGGGCAGACACAAATGTATATGAACAAGAGGGCCTATCATGGCCTTATATCGCTCACCTGAATACAAGTCCACTTGCCTAGAGGGTGTGGTCAATTTTGACCCAAGAGGCATGATTTGAACAAAGGTGAAAGACCACTAGACAATGTTACATACCAAATAGATTTTCCTATATATATGTCTTTGTAAAAAAAGTGAGCCGCTGGACGGGGGCCAATATTGACCCAAGGGGCATAATTTGAACAAACTTTGAAGGGGTCTACTAGGCAATGCTACATGCCAAATATCTAAGCTCTAGGTCCTGTGGTTTCATAGATGAAGATTTTTTAAAGTTGTTCATATGTAAGCCCGTGTAAAACTAAGTGACCCCCCGGATGGGGTCAATTTTGATTCAGGGGTCATAATTTGAACAATCTTGGTAAAGGTCACATACAAAATATATTAGCTCTAGGCCTTGTAGTTTCATGGAAAATTTTAAAAAGTTTTTCCTATATATAAGCCTATGTAAAACTAAGTGAACCACCGGGCGGGGTCAATTTTGATCCGGGGGTCATAATTTAATAATTTGAACAATCTTAGTAGATGCTACATGCCACATATCTAAGCTCTAGACCTTATGGTTTCAGAGAAAAAGATTTTAAGTTTTTCCTATATATGCCTATGTAAAGCTATGAGGTAGGATATGCAAGACATGCATAAGATGTTAAAAAACACTTTTACCTTTGAATATCTGATTTTTGATGTTTTGAAGTCTATTTGACCATTTTCCTGTAAATACGAAAGTCACTGGAACTTCTTTCCCTTTAATGTTGTGTCTTTTAGGATCACCATTCACAACTGCAGCTATGACACCATCTGCATTAACAAACTTCCTGAACAACATTTGTCCTTCAGTCTGAACATTTCCTATAGTCTTTCCCTCATCGTTCAACAACTGGACGCATCCTGTTTCACTTATTGAACAAGGGAAGCGGTGACCTATCTCAGGTACCCAATACTTCATATAAGTATCAAATCCTCTCACAGTCATTCCCTCAATAGAAAACTCCAAGTGATTTTCATCTCCAAATTTGCTAGGAAATTCCTTAAATTAGAAATTAGTAGTGTGGCAATAGAAGCTTAAAAAAGCATCCAATGGGTTATGCCCCATTGGTAGCATGCATGAACATAACAAGATTGCCCTATAAGCTCACTTGAGGACAAAAAGATGTTTGGCACTGAAGCTGTTTTTGGAGCTTGCATGCAGATTCTTTTCTATTAGAAAATATACCCACTTGTATTACACGACGTTTTTAATTTACACACAAAAACAGTCATTTCTAATTATGTTTACTTGCCATAAAATAGCTAAATACAATGTACTTGTATTGTACAATGTGAGTTATTCAAATCGGAGTTGTCTAATCTAAGCCTGTACTTTAGTGCCAAGTTCTAAAAATAGATGTAGCATAGATGCTTTGATAGATATAGTTAAGTGCTTGGAGAATAGAAGCTTTGATGATTGAAAGACATAATTACTATACCATGTTCTTGGTAATATCACCATCCTCAAAATTCAGTGATTTCTTCCTGCGCTTTTTTTTGGAGATATCTGCAAAGAATATTCAAATTTACTGACTTACGTGTTACATTTCAATAATATTCCTAAGTTTTACTGTCATTAACCAAAATGTTGAGTATGAGTAAATAGAGAATACAAGGTTACTGTCTTTTGATAACAGTTGATATCGGACGAGGATGATATCGGCCAGGGAAGCCGAGGCTTGCCGAGGCTTTCTGGTCGATATTCATCCGAGTTCGATATCAACTGTTATCAAAAGACAGTAACCTTGTATTCTATTTATTATGCAGCTGACTTCAATTCTCCCTTGTCACAAATAAAAACAAAGAAGTAAGTTAAGTGATTTACATTGTATTTATGACGTCATCAATGGTTTAAATCGGCGTTTTAAATTCATGTTAATTTTATGTTTTATAGGAAATGCTGAACATTAAAACATACCGAGAAAGCATTTGTGCACCTTTTAAAGGCGACATATAACGTTTCAGCTCATATCATTCTAAGACATAACTATGAAAATAGGAAGGGGGTGAAAAAATGAAAATCAACTTTTTCGCGAAAATTGATTCGAAATTGCTGTAAATGGATAGATAATGTTCTAGCTAAGAAAATGAATACCGACAACTATATTTAATTCAAAAATAAAAATTCTACAGTCATTTTTCGATTTTATGTGATGTGCTGTTTGTTTGTATTCCCAGAAATTTCAATGAAACGCGCCCCTGTATCCTAAAGCAGCTTCTGAAATGTTGATTTATAGTGTAGCGTGTTAGAAATCCACAATAGCCTAGATCTTATTTCATTAATCTAACTAAATGTCTAAAGTGGGCGGGGCCTAAAACGTGATATCAGGACAGTGTCATAATAACACTGTCCTGTGATATCAGACGTCGCAATATCAAAAAATATCAGACAGGTATTATCGGGTCGTCGTCATGGCAGTTGCATAATAAATTATACTGTTATACAACAATATAGTTTCAACGCAGATATTTTAGTCATGGCACTCCAGTATAAGCATGGTTTGCCCTAACATTCAGAATTAGACACATAGCCTCCAAAATATTTATCAATAAATGAAGTATTAATTGATTCCCTCCAAAACTTGTTTAGTTATGATATGTAAGAAAAAGTAACTAAGGACAGTAACTCTACAACTAATAAAAATAGAGTAAAGGTTCTTGTGCACTGTGCTTCCTCTCATTGATTTCTATCAATAGATTAAGTATCAACTGATTCTCTTCAACACTTTTCGAGTGAAGCTCCATACAAATTAGCTAAGGGCAGTAACTCTAAAAACAAGAGAGCCATTGGCCCAATATTGCTCACCCGAGTTAACAGAGAACACTTGCAATCTATGACTATACCTGCATGACACATGTGTAGTGTATAAAGATCTATCTGTGGTATAAAAACTATATGAAAGACTGACTATACATATATTTAAATAAAATCAAATTCTAACTAGGGATTTTCTAGAATAATTTTTTTTATATACTATTAGCTTATATAGAAAAAACAGCCCCATCAGTCAATAAGAATTGACCACTTTAGGGAGTACCGTTTCTGACCCACCAATTAAAACTGCCTTACTGGGTGTGTCTTATCCATAATAGAATATGTTCATATTTTAGCAGTGATGATACATATCTCATATCAGTCACAGAGTGGTGAAACAGTTCTGCCGGAACTACTTTTTTCAGTGGTACATATACATAATGAAGCATGTACAGTATAGAATAAAACAGGTCGTACCGATTATAGCCTCTTTAGAGGATGGTGGACCTAATAAGCACAATTACAAACTACAGTATAAAATAAAAAGAAAATTTGTTTGTTTCGAGTGGATATGAAATAAATCTCCAAACAAAGTGATAAAATTTTCCCACTTGTTAAAATATTAGAATTGTATCACTTTTCATTGAGATGTATTCCATATCCACTCAAAACAAGCAAATATCCTCTAATTTATTATAACAACCATTTATAATTATATGAAAAATATACCTGTTTTTATGGCCCTCATTAAATTTATCCTCGAGCTGTTCTTTTCACCTGTAAAAACGAAAATAGCAGGCACTTCCTCTCCCTTATTCCCCCTGTGACGTTTTGGAAAATTTTCTACTACTGCATCCATTTCAGCAGCATTTTTCAACCAGTTCTTGAATTCATTAGGAGCTTCAGCACATACATGTCCGACAGACTTCCCATCTTTTAGTATATCAATTGGACCAGTCTGAGACAAACTACAAGGGAGACGCTGACCTGGCTCTGGTACCCATTTATCACTTTGCTGATGGAATCCTCGAATAGTGAGACCCGAAACTGAAAATGTTAGCCTCTCATCTCCCATCCTGAAGTTAAATTCATATTTAGTACCAATGTATGTTACATCATGATTAATTCATATAGTCATGATAGTTAGAGTGGGGGAACCTATGCTTGAGGTATTTTGAATGTATATCAGCAGTTCAGAAAGCAGGAAATCCTAACCATTATGATTTGCCTCAGCGAAAACATAATGTTATCCCTGCTAAATCTAAACAAGACGTTGATGTGCTTCATCACTTGACTATGTCGTTCTGGGAGCTATTGACACAACACATGTCAAAACTTGAAATTTCACCTCGAAGGGAACCAATGCTGGCGGTATGTGATATTTGACAACCAACAGGTGGGAAACAGTTTTTAGAGCCTAAATATTAACTAACAAGATATGACAGTGTCCATAGAATATATATTTTTATACAAAAGAAATAAGTTTTATCAAAAATGCTAACTTTAACTGGGTGATTTTGATGTCTATATTAAAGAAATTTTCTAGCAAAATGGATCAAGTACAATTATATCGGCTGCTGTGACGTCACAGAGCTGCACGCGCGGCTATCACTACATTTGCTGTTCAAGCATTTCATCGACTGTCAATGCTGAATGTACCCTGAAATTTTTTCTTCATCTGTTTTTCTGTAAATAGCCGTTTTTCGGAGATACCACCAGCATAGGGATACCGCCAGCATAGGTTCCACCACTCTATATCAATACAGCGTGATGAATCCGACCTAATAGCCATTATAGGGCATGTACCTCTTGTACAAGCATAAAAAGCTGCATTGAGAATAAATTGCCGTAACTACATGTACTTTGGACTTTTGGACAAAGTTTTGGTCAAGGTAGCCGGCCCGTAGTCCTATATATAAGACCTGATTCCCGACATATTAACTTATACATGTCAGACAGGAAAATGTCAAAATGTAAAAATGAATTATGTCGGGTCTTATATATATATATATATATATAAGTAATTACATAAAAATGACTTGATATGGCTTTAAAATAATGATTTAATTAACTAAATTAACTGTGCTACGCGTTTCATACAATTCAATTCAATTTTAAACCTTAGGACTATATATATATATATATATAGGACTTAAAAGCCAGCTCTGTGCTGTATTATTTTTTAATCAAAGGCTGATAATTTTCTCTTGCTTTTATCAACTACCTATTAGAGGTCACCTAGCCAATGCTACATGCCAACCATCTAGGCTCTAAGCCCTGTGGTTTCAGAGAAGAAGATTTTTAAAGTTTTTCCTATATAAGTCTATGCAAAACTAAGTAACCACCCGCGCTGGGTCAATTTTGACCCGGGGGTCATAATTTGAAAAATCTTGGTAGAGGTCCACTAGACAATGCTACATGCCAAATATCTAAGCTCTATGCCTTGTGGTTTCAGAGAAGAAGATTTTTAAAGTTTTTCCTATTTGTTGCCATAGCAACCAGAGTTCTGCATGGAATGAAGTTTTTTGAACAACTGTGATAGAGCTTGATGCAAGAAACATCCCTGCAAAGTTTCATCAACATTGGCCTAGTGGTTTCAGAGGAGATGTTGTTTGAAGGAAATGGTGGATGTACGACGGACCCCGGACGGAAAGCGATCCTAATAGCTCACTCTGGAACTTTGTGCCAGGTGAGCTAAAGAACCGATCAAATCCATGAGCTGAATGAATTAGGCTACAGTGCAGCTATGTAGTAGAGGTATACTTCCTTGCTCTTTCGCAGACTAGAATGTCAGTTTGAAAAATGGGTCTGTCTTGTAGTCGAAATATTGAGGCTGATAACAGTCCAAAATATTTTATTATTTATTATTATTCTAATATCCCAAAAGGCAGTGGCTAGAGTTATGGTATCTTACTATTGTTTTATCAATGTTTGTAAACAGAACATGTAACTACTTGAGTATAATTATATACTGCACATTGCAGTCAAATGGTGAAATGTGACCAGACGTACATGACGTGGTACTTTTGTGTCAAATCAGATTGACACGACTGTAGTTGAAAATGTCTCGTTTCGGGTATGTTCTTTTAATAGTTTTATTTCTTTTAAATTTCATTGGTTTGGGCATCGTTTCGCTTGGTTGAGTTCTGTGCACAATTCTCAGAGGTAACATAGACTTGGTCGAGGCAGGTCGTTTTGACCAAAGCAGTTTGGTCATGTAGTTTTGGCGGGCTTTGTATTTTGCTGAGGTATGTGTTGATTCTGTTGTAATTTCGTTTTGTTTCAACAGTAAGTGTACAACTCTGCAGTATACTTTAGAAACTTTCTAAATGTAACTTTTGGCTAGCATTTCTTTACACACAGAATTTGTGCACATATATCTATAAACAAGAGCTGTCAGTAGGACAGCGCGGTCGACTTTTTAGTGCTTGCCTATAAAACAAAACTTTGACAGTTAAGGGCACACGAGACTTTAACCATGTTAACTAGTAATTTCTAAGTACAAATCAAGAAACATTTTCACAGAGTTATCTTCTCTTGCTTACAGATAGGTCTCATATTAGTACATAAGTACTCCAACTTTCAAAGTAATATCTCAAATGGTTAAGTCAACAAGTGGACAAGAATGAAAATTTTAAATAAAAAAGGGCCATAATTCAAATAAAATCCTTGACAGAATTACCTTCTCCTGTCCATGTTTTGGGATCATGATGGTAAGCAAGTATTCCAACTTTCAAATTAATATTAAACAGTTTAGTCAATAAGTGGACTGGTACGAAAAACTTAACCAAGATTCTAAGTCGATAAAGGGCCTTAATTTTTAAAACAAATCCCTGACAGAGTTACCTTCTCTTACCTACAGATGGGGGTAATGATGTAAACATGCATTCAAAGTTTCAAAGCAATATCTCAAAGGGTTAAGGCAATAAGTGGATTTTACCCATATTCAATGTATTTTCTAAGTAAACAAGAGCTGTCAGTAGGACAGCGCGCGCGACTTTTTTAGTGCTTGCCAATAAAATTTACTTTGACAGTTAAGGGCACACAAGACTTTAACTAGGAATTTCTAAGTACAAATCAAGAAACATTTTCACAGAGTTATCTTCTTTTGCTAACAGATAGGTCTCATGATGGTACATACTTAGTACTCCAACTTTCAAAGTAATATCTCAAATGGTTAAGTCAACAAGTGGACAAAAATGAAAACTTTGAGTTTCTAAGTCAAAAAGGGCCATAATTCAAATAAAATCCTTCACAGAATTACCATCTCCTGCCCATGTTTTGGGATCATGATAGTATACAAGTATTCCAACTTTCAAATTAATATTTCAAACAGTTTATTCAAAAAATGGACTTGTACTAAAAACTTAACCAAGATTCTAAGACGATAAAGGGCCTTAATTTTTAAAACAAATCCCTGACAGAGTTACCTTCTCTTGCTTACAGATGGAGGAGGTAATGATATAAACAAGCATTCAAAGTTTCAAAGCAATATCTCAAAGGGTTAAGGCAATAAGTGGATTTTACCCATATTCAATGTATTTTCTAAGTAAAAAAGGGGCATTATTCTGTCAAAAATCTTGACAGAGTTATGTTCTCTTGTCTGTTGATGTAGGTCATGATGGTAAACAAGTATGGTAAGTTTCAAAGCCATACCTCTAATACTTTTGAAATAAAGTGGGGTGGTACGAAAAACTTAACCAAGGTGTGACACCGACGCCAGGGCGAGTAGGATAGCTCCCCTTTTCTTCGAAAAGTCGAGCTAAAAAGGGGCATAATTCTGTCAAAAACCTTGACAGAGTTATGTACTCTTGTCTGTAGATGGAGGTTATGATGGTAAACAAGTATGGTAAGTTTCAAAGCCATACCTCTAATACTTTTGAAATAAAGTGGGGTGGTTTAAAAAACTTAACCAAGGTGTGACACCAACGCCGAGGCGAGTAGGATAGCTCCCCTTTTCTTCGAAAAGTCGAGCTTAAAATGGCGGTATATTGGTCTAATTCAACACTAAAATATCACGTGACTCCTATATCTTTTCACTTGTTATTCTTACAAACTTCTTAACTTATAGTTTACTGACAGCATCACGTATGGAAGTGTGGAGTGTGTTGCGAGCGATGATGCCATGATGTATTTGATTACATAATGTAGTGGACAGTGCCACTGTTTCACCAATTACATAGTTAACTGGTTAATCTGAAATAAATGAAGATTAACTGCTACTTGACTTGATGTTGCCTATTCACATACGGACATACCGTACTTAATTAACCCTGTACCCAAATTTGTAATACGCCAACATTTGGCACCCAAAGACAACATGGGACAATGGTGCAAAGAATTATTCATTCTTGTCAACCAATTTATGTATAAACAACATGAAGATGGCAAGGATAGTTCTGATATTAGCAATTTATAAAGTATAATAAAAATGGCGCCGGTGAAACTGCCTTAGCTAACAGATCAGTTTATTCATAAATACTGTAGTGGTATAAAATATTTACGTTTATGACGGTTTATGTCACACATTATGATGCAATATCAAGCTTCCAAAAATCACAGATATCTAAAAAATGTCCATTATCCATATGTAAATGGGTCTGCGTTTGAAGTCGAATAATTGAGACTAGCCTATGCCATCCTAAAAACGTCCCCATATTCATGTTGGTAAAAAAGGGAACGTTTTGGACTGGGGACGGTTTCGACAGTGTTGGAGACGTTTTGAGTTTGAACATGTTGAACAATTGAGGCTACAGTGCAGATAGCTTTGCCTAATTAATTTGGCGTTTCAGTGTGACCCCTTTCACAGATCTGATATTTTATAACTGTCACACCTCTAGAAGGTGGACAACCATAAAATATCTGCCTATAAATTCGGTTTGCCTTCGAAGTCGAAATAGTCTGATAGTTAGACTACAGATAGCTAGGATGGACACGAGACATCAGTGTACGATTCTTAACATATCCATACGTTTTATTGACAGTCAATATGAATAAATAAGAAAATAAATAGATCTATACTTGGCAAATGTAGTAGAGTCGACGAATTTTCAAACTTATTTTAGAATGGGAAATTCCATGATTCAACTAATCAACGACAATCTTGGCTATTCGGTTATCTCCGTTAAATATCGGATACTTTCCGCAGAAAATGTCACTAAACAACGGTAACCGTCATTTACCGTACTAGCCGAATGTCGGAATGGGTGGCAAGCTAGTGTTTAAAATTAAATTTTTCCCTATTGTTTTGAAAAAGGTGAAAAATAAGAGAAGAAGAAGCATATACAATACAGTTTCACACGTATTGTTAATGTGGAGACCCCAACTATCTTTGTAGTGTACAATTGATTATAACTAATTTATATTCTTTTTCTTACGTTTTACACAAAATTATTACCACACTGAACAAATATTTTTAACCGTTCGCATATATTTTACGAGATCGAATAAACATAAAATGGACAATATTGATTAAATATATAATACTGACATGTATTACACGCCATATAAAATTATTGTCCGGTTTGATCCATGATCGAACTTGACCCAGAACTGAACTATACACATACTACGGTAAGAGTTGATTATGACAGCTCTGGAAATGTTACCAGGATCAACTTTAGCAATTAATCCCATTTTACAAAATACATTACAATCATTTTCAAAAAGTTCATATAGGAGGCTAGATTGAAGCCCCCTCCGCCCACCCAGTCGGACCTACACTCCAATTAGTTATGGACACACTACTTCAAGGATGAAAAAAAGTTTGTGTAGACCATTCTATAAGTGCATTTAAGGTCAGAAAATGAAAATTTTGGTACTATGCCTTTGACTTTAATAGAGCAGGATAACCTCTTAGCACCGGTAAATTATTAGGCAATAAACATTGCTAACTCATGAAATGAGTGCTGCCATTCCACGAGTGCTGCCATTACCATGAGTGCTGCCATAAGCCGTGTTACTACCTGTTCATTTGGTTATCAGCTGAGAAACTACAT
The DNA here is from genome assembly GCA_022818135.1 of Saxidomus purpurata. Taxonomy (NCBI): domain Eukaryota; kingdom Metazoa; phylum Mollusca; class Bivalvia; order Venerida; family Veneridae; genus Saxidomus; species Saxidomus purpurata. Next base: position 31,526,619 of record JAFMSR010000007.1, read on the forward strand.
GACAGTCAACGTCAGGTAATGCATACCTTCGGTTTTATAGTAGAAAACATTCATTTCTGTAAACAATGCGGTGATATATCTCATTTTATTTTTATGCTTTTCAGTGAAATACTTAAATATATCAGTAAAATAAAATTGATATTTCACTGTTTCAAAGAAGTGAAACTATCAAAATCTTCACCCGGATTGACGTCAAAAAGTATACCGAGCGTAACGAGTGTCAAAAATCAAACGATGAGCCCTATTTTCAATCATAATTTTGATTACATTGCCAAATATAGGAAAAAGTTGACAGTCATGAGATAACCGAAATTACCTTAGCCAATAGATCCATTGTGGTAATTACGAGTCTGATGTATTTGGTGTAATCTCAGTGAGAACGATGGCGAGAAACTTGTAAAAAAAGGTTCCAGTGAAAAATGCAGACTCCATGCATACAAAGGGTCTTTCTATTATTTTGACCGTGTGACCTAGTTTTTCACCCCACATTACCTATATTCGAATTCGATCTAGATTTCATCAAGCCAATCGTTCTGACCAAGTTTTATAAGGATTCAATGAATACTGCAACCTCTATTGCATACACTTAGTTTTTCTATGATTTTACCTGGTGACCTGGTTTTAACCCAGATGACCCATATTCGAACTTGACCTAGATTTCATCAAGCCAATCATTCTGTACAAGTTTCATGAATATACAATGAAAATTGCAACCTCTATTACATACACAAGGTTTTCTGTGATTCGATTGTGACCTCGTTTTTGACTCCAGATGACCCATATTCGAACTTGACTTAGATTTCATCAAGACAGCCATTCTGATCAAGTTTCATGAAGTTCCAGTGAATAATACGGACTATTGCATACACAAAGTTTTTCTATGATTTGACTGATTGACCTAGTTTTTGACCTATGATGACCAATATTATACTCGTCTTAAATTCTATCCAGACAATTAGTCTGGCAAAGTTAAATGAAGATCCAACATAAATGCAAACTCTATTGCAAACACAAAGTTTATCTTTGAATTGACCTGGTTTCATGAAGTTCCAGTGAATAATACGGACTATTGCATACACAAAGTTTTCCTATGATTTGACTGATTGACCTAGTTTTTGACCTATGATGACCAATATTATACTCGTCTTAAATTCTATCCAGACAATTAGTCTGGCAAAGTTAAATGAAGATCCAACATAAATGCAAACTCTATTGCAAACACAAAGTTTATCTTTGAATTGACCTGGTAACCCAGATTTTGACCTCAGATTACCCATATTCGAACTCAACATAAGTTACAACAAGGCAGTCATTCTGACAAACTTTCATGAAAATCCAGTAAAAATGTACCTCTGTCGCACACACAATGTTAAACATGAAGATCCAGTGTAAAATGTAGCCTCTATTGCATACACAAGGTTAAGTATGGACAGACAGGTAGGCAGGCCGGCGGGGGAATGCACACATGCTTGATATCGATCACTCCTTTGAAGTTTCATTGATTTCCGCCCAGTAGTGGCTGAAAATTAGCGCTGAAAAAATCAAAGGGCCGTAACTCAATGGAACATTGTCCGCGCGCAACATATCGACACTATGCATTAAAAGGTTTGGTATCAATAACTACTCTGAAGTTTTATTTATTTCCAGCAAGTGGTTGCTTAGAGATGGCGCGGACAAAATTAAAGAGCCGTATGTCTAAAGGCCTCAAAAAATATTCAAAGGTAATGTACTGACAATAAGCATAAATAGGCTTGTCATCAAACCTTGGAAGATTCGTTGGCTGAAAAAATGAAGGATCTGAACTCAATGAAAAATTATCTGAGCGCAACATACCAATGATGTGCACAAATAGGCTTGGTATCGATCACTCCCATGAAGTTTCATCGATTTCCGGCCTATGGATGCTGAGAAGTATATGTAGCGCGTACAAAATGTAAAATAATCTACAGAAAGGGAGACTCCAGTAAACCACCCTAAAACTTATTCAAATAATTGAAAGTTGAAAGTTTCAGCTAAAATTTCTAGCAAATATCGGTAAAATTAATAAATTGTAATAGGAGGAACAGTTTTTCAACACTGGAGCATCCACAAAGCCGAACGGAGATCACCAGACTTGACAACTGAGAATCAGACCGACCACATCACAATATTCCGAATATAGAGAAGAACACTGATCTTTGAGAGAACTTGCAGAGATGCATGCGCTGGATCTGGTAACAAGATGGTATTTGCTAAGCTTCAAGTCAGAATCACCAGGGTCAAAAAGACAGGGACACAAAAAGCTGGAAAAGTTGACAGTAGAAAGCTTAAACACCAAGATTAATACCAGACGTTAAACTTTGCTCTCCCTCTATCTAATACGTTTGAAGCCTTGGCGGACATGAAGGAGGAATCAAAAGAAAAGAAATGGCAACATGTTAAAAACACATTGTCCTAGATCTGCGAAGAAAAGATGGATTTCAGAATGAAGATATACAAAAACTGGCTGTCTAAGGATACAATACAGAAGACTGAAAAGGAAAGAGACATCAGACAAAGACTTGTCTAAAAGAAGAGACTCAAGCATGAATTAAGCACAAAACAAACAGTCAAACGTGTTGCCACGCAGGACAAGAGGATGTTAGTGGATTCGACAAGCCACAAGAAATCCACTATGACATGAAAGCCCTGACATCACAGGGAAGTTATCTGGCAGAAAAATTAAAACCGACAACCCTGTAAAAGCAAGTGATAGCACCAACCTAACAATTTCAACAGAACAGCTTGACAGACAGAAGGATCACTTTGAGATAACCTACCAGACATAAAGGAAGGAAAAGAGTTCAAAATACATATAGGACCCATCGCCCGGGAAGAGATCATTCGCGCAATAAACAAAAGAAAGAATGGAAAGGCTCCTGGGCCAGACAACATACCTAAAAACTGGAGAGGGAAACAGCTGCTCTCACTACCAAGCAAGATCATTATCAGACTGATACTTGAGTGACTTAGAACTGTAGTGAACGGCAGCATGGCGGAAGGACAAGCATGATTTCGACCCGGAAGATCACGTGTAGACTAAATATTTACTCTGCGAAGCCTTGTAAAGCAATCACTAGAATGATACGCACCGTTATATCTGAATTTCATAGATTTCCGATAAAAGTTCGCTATGATGGACCGGAACACCATTTGGAAGATTCTCGGGGCATTACGACACTCTGTAAGATGGTGAACATCATTCACAGCACTGACGCAACATGTCAAACTAGAACTGTCACAAGAGTGACGAATTATACCCCCACAATACAGCTTTGTCACAGAAGTATGGCAACCATAAGAAAGGAATGGCCACAAGGACATACATTTCAGTTATTATACAATAAGTTGTGTAAATGTATTGTTTTAATAGCACACAAAATATGTAAGGTTGGAAAGTATGGATTATTATTAAATTTAATAGGTTTATTTCAAACATGTTAATATCATTAACCTCCCTATAAAATTTCATGATCCTAGCCCCAAGCGTTCTTAAGTTATCATCCGGAAACCGTTTAACTGTTCCGAGTCATGTGACCTTGACCTACAGACCTCAAAGTCAAACCTGACCTGTATTTCATGATGTTACACCTGTGTACCAAAAATTATTTAAATAGGTCAAGCCTTTCATGAGTTATCATCCAAACCAGTTTTACTGTTCAGGGTCACTGTGACCTTGACCTTTGACCTACTGACCCCAAAGTCAAACTTGACCTGTATTTCATGATGTTACAGCTGTGTACCAAAAATAATATAAACTAGCTTTTTGAAGTCAAGGCCCCTGTGACCTTGACCTTTGACCTGGTGACCTCAAAATGGATAGGGGTCATCTACTAATCATGACTAACCTCCATGCCAAATATGAAGACTGTGGGTCAACGGAATCTTAAGTTATTGGGCGGACAAGCTTTTTGAAGTCAAGGCCCCTGTGACCTTGACCTTTGACCTGGTGACCTCAAAATGGATAGGGGTCATCTACTAATCAGGACTAACCTCCATGCCAAATATGAAGACTGTGGGTCAAAGGAATCTTAAGTTATTGGGCGGACAAGCTTTTTGAAGTCAAGGCCCCTGTGACCTTGACCTTTGACCTGGTGACCTCAAAATGGATAGGGGTCTTCTACTAATCATGACTAACCTCCATGCCAAATATGAAGACTGTGGGTCAAAGGAATCTTAAGTTATTGGGCGGACAAGAAAAAACCGACGGACGCCGGACGGCCGGACAGCCGGACGGACAAGCTGATTCCAGTATACCCCCCTTACAACTTTGTTGTGCGGGGGTATAATAACAAAGGGCAATAACTCTGAAATGAGTCAAGATAGAGTTATTGTTCTTTCGCACTGCACTTCCTGTCATTGTGCTTGACCATTTTATGAAGTTGTATTGAATTCCAACCAGAAGTTTTCGAATAATGCTCCGGACAAGGAAAAGTAACAAAGGGCAATAACTCTGTAATGAGTCAAGATTGAGTTATGGTTCCTGTGCACTGCATTTCCTCTCATTGTGCTTGACCATTGTATGAAGTTGTATTGAATTCCAACTAGTACTTTTCGAATTATGCTCCGGACAAGGAAAAGTAACAAAGGGCAATGACTCGGTAATGAGTCAAGATGGAGTTATGGTTCTTGTGCACTGCACTTCCTCTCAATGTACTTGACCATTGTATGAGGTTATATTGGATTCCAACCAGTAGTTTTCAAGTAATGCTCTGGAGAAGAAAAAATAACAAAGGGCAATAACTCTGAAAATACTCTAGATAGAGTTATGGTTCTTGTACACTGCACTTCCTCTCATTGTGCTTTATCATTGTATGAAATTGTATTGAATTCCAACCAATAGTTTTCAAGTTATGCTCCGGACAAGGAAAAGCAACAAAGGGCAATAACTCTGTAATTAGTCAAGATGGAGTTATGGTTCTTCTGCACTGCACTTCCTCTCAATGTGCTTGACCATTGTATGAAGTTGTATTGAATTCCAACCAGTAGTTTTCAAGTTATGCTCCGGACAAGGAAAAGTAACAAAGGGCAATAACTCTGTAATTAGTCAAGATGGAGTTATAGTTCTTGTGCACTGCACTTCCTCTCAATGTGCTTGACCATTGTATGAAGTTGTATTGAATTCCAACCAGTAGTTTTCAAGTTATGCTCCGGACAAGGAAAACTAACAAAGGGCAATAACTCTGTAATTAGTCAAGATGGAGTTATAGTTCTTGTGCACTGCACTTCCTCTCAATGTGCTTGATCATTGTATGAAGTTGTATTGAATTCCAACAAGTAGTTTTCAAGTTATGCTCCGGACAAGGAAAATGCAACAGACCGACCGACCGACCGACCGACCGACCGACCAACCGACCGACCAACCACCGGGTGACTCCTATATACCCCCCTAAACTTCGTTTTGGGGGTATAATTATACATAACTCGGACCTGTCAAGACCATTTGACGGGAGACCGGCAATTTAATTGCTATCACCTATGATCTTCTCACTGGTAAATGACTTGGGTGATAAAGAAAAGCGCAAGAGGCATTCAGCGGACACTCAGCAGTAAACTTAATAATCTGAACTTTGCTGATAACATTGCCCTTCTGTCACATATACAGAAACCCCCAGAACTGTTGCCAAAACCGCTGGCATCAAGTTCTACACAAGGAAGAACAAGGTCAACAGACTCCAGTCAGTATTGAGGACCAGCCACTAGACGAGTAGAAACATTTATCTATCTAGGACGCGTTGTCAACAAATCAGGGGCACAGAGGATGATATGAAGTCCCTGATCGTATAAAGCAAGACATGCTGATATGAAGAAGCAGCAAAAGCAGCGTGAATCAACATGTCCTCTATCTTTCTGTGCAGTTTGAATCAACTTGCCTGTATGAAATTTTACAGCCGTAAAGTAGACAGATTTTTTTAATTTACGCCCGTACAAAATAAAATACGCCCAAGACTGAATTCTAACCTGATAGTGCAGATTACGCCTGGAATACTGTTTTATGCACGGAAACCAACTGTAAATGGCACGGATTACGGGCGTACAAATGGCACGTAATATGTAAATGAGCAGGAATTCATAGATAAAAATTACGCCCATAAAAATCCATTATACAGGCGTACAAAATGCATCCAAAGAAAAAGCTGACATTTAACTCCTATTCAAAGATTTAAAAATTGTTTTTACTACTATGAAAGTTAGTAATATAGAAGAAACATGCACATTACATATCAATTCTAAAGAAAAAGAGATAGTTGTGTAAGAATTAAGTATATACAAGCATGACTATTGGCTATCACAATAAGTAGAACTATCCAAGGAATAATATTCTTTCAGACTGTCTTCAGACTTACATTACTAAGTCACAAACATCTCCACCTACTGTTTTAAAACACAGGCAATATCAACTCATTATTTACACCATTAAATTCAAGATAAACTGTCATTTCTTATTCTGTTTCCTTGCGTAGGATGACTGACTGATTCTTCAAAATTGAAGCGCTGACTTTTAACTGATATATTCTTTCAATTATAATAACAATCATATCATAATTTATTTTTAACTGTTCTCTGTTTAACAATTTACCTTTATACTGCACTCTCCTGTCCACAAGATAATAATTAATATCCATGCTATGAAGCTAAATAACCAAAAATGTTCCTTACATGTAAACATTACTACAAAATGCTTTCAAATATGTCCGCCAAATTGTTCTTTGAATCAACCAATCAGAAAGCCAGTAAATGATTACTTCCTGTTCCATTTTACAGCCGTATTTCTTGTTTTTTTACGGGCGTAAAATAGAACTCAAAAATTTTGTGATTCATACTGCAACAGCAAAAAATTAAAGTCCATATTTACGCCCGTAGAAAATTTTGCAGACGTAAAGTTATAAAATGACGCCCGTAATTTTTATGTTTTTCCTGCTTTAAACAAATTCCGGCTGAGTTACGCCTGTAAAACAGATTTTACTGCCCAGTTACGTGTCTTTTCAATGTCCCCTATCACTGTGCGAACTTAGTGAAGTATCAACTCAATCCCTTCAATACACTTCGAGTTATGCTCCAGACAAGCATTACATAATGGAGATAGTTAAAAAATGTTTGTAGGTGTTTAAGGGTTAAAAAGTTTGGTTACAACTGCCCTTTCCTGTGTGGAAGAGTAAGGACATGCTTCACTCTCTGGCACCTTAGAAACCTTATTTACTGGGGGCATAAATAACACAAGAGCTGTCCATAAGAAGAAATACTCGACTGTTCTCAGTGCTTTCCAATTAAACGAAGCTATTTTCAGTAACTAGCAGCACATAATAAACAAGACTACTGTAATTATCAAAACAATAGGTAAAGTTATCTTTGGTAACTAAATGGTAATTGTTTGTGTTTAGGGAATCCTTTATAAGATTTATCTCTTGAAATAATTACTATTATTCTAACGTAAGACATAAATGTTAACAACTGTTACCTTTTTCTGAAATGTGCTACAACTGGGTCATCTTAGATGTTATGACACAAATTGCCAGGGTGAGCTATTAGGATTTATCATGCAACTAGCATTAAATCTGACCGATAACACCCGTCCGATATTTTAAAATGATATCACGTCACTGACGTGATAACACTTTGTAACCACGCCCACATGCCGGACTACTTCCAGTTCAACAAGCAAGACTCCTCAAGTGCAATCACAGAGAAAAAGTAATCAAAACATTTCATTTATCCTATCATTTTTGTATTTTTGTTTACAAATCATTGTTAATGATGTAGTTATTGCATAAAAATACAGCCCAAATAGATAAATCGATTTGATTTAAAACGAACAGCAAGGCACCATAAAATTGAAAATCCCCTGTAGAATTTTTATTTTTGAAATAAACATAGGGTTGTTGGTATTTATTTTCTTAGTTAGATCATTTGCTATCCATCTACAGCAATTTTGAGGCAAAATTTGAGAAAAAGTTGATTTTCATTTTTTTTATCACTATCCAATTTTTACAGTAAGTTCTTAATGCGTGGTTGAAATGGCCTGAAACCTATCAGCTACCTATCAAAAGTTGAAAACTGTCTTTAAACCGCTCACTTTTCACTCATCAACTCTCAAGTTCCTCGTTTGTTTACAATGGTGCGGTATTACTGATTACCGAAAACAACTTTTTACCGGAAACAACCAAAAACAAATGAGATTACCGGAAACAAGTCATAATTTAGTAGTCTTTATGTTAAATACACTTTTTATTATTCTAAATTATAAAAATTGATGTATTTGTTGAATATGTGTAATTTTAGAATGATACGTTAGATTTTAAGCGAGTTAGTTCAATGTAACTTAGTGTGTACTTTATGTTGTAACGATTACCTCCCTTAGACGGTATTAAAACCCAGAATCATTGAAATGAAAGATCTTTATTAGAAAAAAGTATTACTTTCATTTATTAAAATTTAATTATGACGTTAATAGTCAATTTTTCATACCACTGTTCCCTGAAAAGAGTGTATGTTCTGTATCATACCGTTGTTAATTATGTTATATGTTTTTATTCATCCTTGTCATGATATATGCAAATAAAGAATTTTTAAATTGTAAAAATGTTTGAGGTGTATGCAACAACTTTTACATAGTTTGATTTTCTATTGTTTCGAACGTATATATCTTTAGTATAAAATTGTATAATAAGCGAATGAATCCCTGTAACGCGCGGTCATATGACACGTTGAAATATGATAGTTATGTATGCATTCTAATTAAAAGAGGATAAATCTTGATAAAATACACAATTCTTTATAGATTCAAGCTTTTCAGATCTTACATGAAATTAATATATATTTTTCTTGATATGCTACCAATATGTGCATCATGTCAATACCCACATTTTATGTACATTTGTAGCTGTTATTTTCATTTTGTTACACATGCAACCTGACAGAAATAAAATGGATGTTGAGTTGAGTTGAGTTGCAATGAAATACTAGATTTGAAAAACCCGTAATGTAAGGTACCGCATTTAGCATTGGTAAAAGTCACGTGTTCCTTTAGCACGTGCAGTAGTTGCATCTGATTTAAGTGGCATATTAGATAGCTATACGCCAGATGCGATGTGTCATACAGACATAACCAGCTTTTAATTTTATTTTGATACGATATTAGCAAATTCAGAAAAGTTATGGCTACTTCACAGAAATCTGTAATTGGCAAGCTTGCTAATTTCATACATATTGCAATGAATATTCGAATAAATCATAGTAAATTCCTTTTTGCTTTAAGCAGTAATGTAAGAATTGTTATATCATAATATATTTTAACGTTTTAGCCACGATTATTATACATTTAACGGAACTTCTAACGCCCCATTCTCCATGATTGAATATGTTTTGTTTTGAATATAAATGCACGGAAGTATGTAGTGTATACTACCGTAATACACGTAACTGGAGATCATCTCATACTGTATTTTATTGTGTTTACTTTACATATATCATATTATAGCGTTATAGAAAGGAAGACAGAGAATAGTAGAATTATAAACATTGTTCACTATGAAATATGTGTAATTAGTTTCAAGTTCATTGGCAAATCGGCATTTTACATATTATTATTGTTTCTGAATCAGTGACAATCAGAACATGATACAATATCATTCATCTTCTTCATTCTTTCGCCTACGTACTTGATCATTCTACAAACATTAACCAAAGCAGAAAAGACTAACAACTGCAATGATGCATTGTCCATTCAATTCAAACTATTCCTTCAAAAGTCATTTCTGTCAACTGGTGCCTGCAAAAAACATAGAATTTGCATTTTTCCACACCTGTCTGTCTTATTTAGTATAAACAACTAAGCTTTTTAAGTATAACAAAGAAAAAAATCACGAACACTTCATAATTCATAATTATTCACAATTTAAAATTATGCTTGATTTAAAAGCGATGACAGTGATTCATATATGTATTCATATTTGTAAAGGGAAGTAACTCAAATTACAATGAAAACTGGAAGGCAATGACAAAAATACGTATAAGTCTCTTAAATGATAATAAATATGATCAAAATTAGACATATAATACAAACATATCATCTTCTATCTAAATTACTTTATAAATCGTTGAAAATCCACTCATGGCTAGAAATATCATTTGTTTTCGGTAATTCATTTGTTTTTGGTTGTTTCCGGTAAAAAGTTGTTTTCGGTAATCAGTATTACCCCAGTGGTGTTGGTTGAGCCCACGCCGCCATTTTTGAAATGTCAGTGTTTTACTTGGAAATTCTTGCGTGTGTCTTTGCAAATATTTTGTTTGCAAAACAATATCATTACATTAGAACAGAAAACATTTATAAATAGTCTCATGAAGGTAATTATAAAGCTATATTTATGTCGTTTTTATATTTTTTGTCCTTTGAAAATGTAGAACTATTTTTCGAGGCACATGTACAGATGTAGTAATTTGAAATCATTTTCTTTAATAAATACCGTATTTATTCTATTTTAGGCCCCTAAAAGCGTCAAAAATATACAATATGAAGATTTGCATGATATATAGAATATTATCAACTGCCTTTTGACAACATGTGATATCAGGTTCGGCAGATACAGTCGGAAAAGGCTCGGCAGACCCTCGCCTTTTCCGACCGCATAGACTACTCACCTAGTCCACAGGAGTCTGAAATTCTATCAAAAAGACCCAAAAAGTCTATCTTTAAAAAAACACCCTCTCTATATGTTTTTTTATATAGAGAGGGTGTTTTTTTAAAGATAGACTTTTTGGGTCTTTTTGATAGAATTTCAGACTCCTGTGCCTAGTCTCAATAATTCGACTCCAAACGCAGACCCATTTAACATACGGACGTTTTATAGATATCTGCGCTTTTTCGGAGGCAGGATAGCGCCTAGCAAAAAATATAACGATATTCACCCGTTGAGTACAATTATTTGGACTACTACCTCACCTGATATCACATGTTATCAAAAGACAGTAGCCTAATATTCTCTATTGCTCACTATCTGGCTTTCGTCCGTTTACCATTTCTTTTCTTACGGCATCTCCTCTGAAACTACTAAGCCAGTGTTGTTGAAATTTTACAGTGATGTTTCTTGCAAAAAGCTCTACCGAAGCTGTTAAAAAATTCCATTCCATGCAGAACTCTGGTTGCCATGGCAGTGGAAAGGAAAAAAAACTTGAATAATCTTTCTCAAAACCTGCAAGGCCCAGAGCATAAATATTTTGCATGTACCATATACTAGTAAACCTCTCCAAAGATTGTTCAAATCATGACCCCCAGGTCAAAAGGACCTTGCCTACTTAGCCTGTATCATTGCCTGTTAGACCTTTACCAATATTGTTCAAATCACGACCTGTGGGTTATAATTGACCCTATGCAGGGTTACTGGCTAGACTAGTCTGATAAAATTTATGTTTTCAATATACTAGATTTCATTGCACTATTTCAAGTCTATTTCATATGATTTTGCTTTGCACACTAGGGCAGTTTCATCTGTAATCGGTGCTGGATAGTAGACTGGCGTTAGAACTAAACAGTGAAATATTAATTAGTAAAAGGGATATTTCAGATCCTGGTGACCAGGCTAGGTTACTGGCCTTATATAGGAACACTTAAAAAAAATTCTTCTCTGAAACCAAAAGGCCTAGAGCTTAGATATCTACCAATATTGTTCAAATTATGACCCCCCGAGGTGGAGACAGGATTGAGATGGAGACAGTCATTGGTTGCTAGGGGAACTCATTATCAGGGTACTAAGTTGTAACTAAGGAAGTCAATGATTGCTAATGAAGTCTCTTATTCCTTGGGGAAGTCACTTGTGGCTAAGGAAGTCACTGGTTGCTAAAGAAGTCATTAGTTGCCAAGAAAGACACTGGCTGCTAGGGAATTGATAGGTTGCTAATGAAGTAGCCGGTCACTAGTATACTTAATAGTCACTCAGTGGTTGCTGTGTAAGTCACTGGTTGCAATACGAACTAATTTGAAGCTACTTTTTTTCTATAACTCTATATACAGACAAGGGATCCCCCAGAGCATCAATAGTGACAAGGGCATGATTTGAACAACCTTGGTAGAGGTCCAAAATGTTACACACCAAATATCCAAGTTATAGACCTTGTTGCTTTGGGGATTTTTTATGGATTTCCTATACAAGTCTATATATGAACAATGCTACACACCAAATATATTAGCTCTAGAATTGTGGTTTTGGGGAGGATTTTTAAAGGTTTATCCATATAAGTATACGTTAAACAAGTGACCGCCCCTGCGGGGCCAATATTGACCCTTGGGGCAAGATTTGAACACACTTGGTAAAGGTTCACTACACTAAACAATATACTGAATATCTAAGCTCTAGGTCTTGGAGAAGATTTTAAAAGTTTTAATAATAGAAACCTGTGTAAAATCAAGTGACTGCCAGTGCGGGGTCAATTTTGATCTTGGGGTCATGATCTGAACAAGCTAGTAGAGGTTCGCTAGACAATGCTTCATTTCAAATATCTAAGCTCTGGGTTTTCCTGTATTTGAAAAGAGGATTTTTAAAGTGTTTCCTTTTTGTTGCCATAGCAACCACGGTTCTAACTGGAACAACTTATTTGAAAAAAATTTGATGATGATCACCTAAGAAACATTCATGTGAAGAATTTGGACCAGTAGTTTTAAAAAAACAACATTTGAACACATGCCCGACACCGAATGGTGAGTGGCCTCAATAGCTCACCCTAATCACAATGTTCAGGTGAACTAAAAATGCAGGGCCAATTAAAACACAGAACACATAGACAAAGACACTAACTGATGGTTATATATCTTTATTTACAAATTTATCAATAAAAGTATACCAAAATAACTCTTTACAATTTCCACCTACATGTAGTTATTGGTTGATTGCAAGAAAATATAAAATAAACAATATGATTGTCATCAATCTAATCTGCGACGTAAAGCCCACATAAGGTCGAATCTTTGAGCATAGAAATGTGTGTTGCAATAAAATATGATCATGGGAATCATCAGTATTACATTCTTTTTTCATCATGTTTAAGTTCTTCAAATTAGCAGAATAATAAAGTTCCTGTATTGAGACCACCCTTTGAACCAGTAAAAGGTGGTCTTATTAATAAATTTGTCTTATTAGCAAGACCTTTTTACTATGTAATTGTCCATTTAGTTCTAAGATATCTGGTCTTAATATTGAGAGCGGTCTTAATATCCGATGATCTTAATAGCGGAACTTTACTGTACTGCATAATGTCCATTAAGATGCTTAAATCACAAGACATGGAAAAAATAACATATGAGTTTTCTCTCTTATTTGCAGATAAATGTTAGCAATAATTTTGATCAATGAAGGATTTTAGTGAATTCAAATAATAAACCTGAAAAACGGATTACGATTCATATATTTTTTACTTATATTATGAGTTATATCTTATAGAATTATTTTATAAATAGTATATAAAAATCAGTACATTTGTACCATTATAAACTTGAAATGCGGTATCACTTTAACTTTCCTGAATGGATGGCATTCACTGACCTCACACTGTCCCATAATAAAGTTGTTTTATCTGTGGAACTGTGTACTTTTTGTAACACATTACAGTAAACTCCGTATTTAACAACTCTGGATATAACAAAGTTCCCGATAAAAGGAATACATTCTCTTGGCCCCAATTGTTTTCTCCTTTATTTAATATAAAAATTATATATAAATATAACATACTCCGGATATAAGGAACATATTTATATGGTCCCCAAGTTGTTCGTTATATGCAGAGGTTGCTGTGTCTATGGAAGAGGATTATTTGTGTCAAATTATTTCGAAAAATCTCCAGGGATAACAAATGTGTGGGCTGAATATAAAATATTTATAAAGCAACAGCTTCGACCTTTCAGCTGGCACCTGTCTATATTGTAATGAAAAAAAAATATTTTTTTATAAACTGTAAAAGTTCGAATATTAAAGCTAAAATACTGTTCAAAATCAACACAAAATTTATGGTCAAGAAAAGTTCTTAAAACATGAAAAATATTAAGAAAATTAAAAGAAAATAAGTTATGCTCCACCATTTCTTACATTAATGGATACAAACAAAATTTAACATACAAAATTGATGGACAATCATTAAATGACTGGGCTCATCAAAAAAGATTTTTTTTTTTTTCAACTATGTTCAAAAGGAATAAAACTGATATATATATATATATATATAAAATATTAAAAGATTAACTAGATGGGTGTTCAGTAGAATCTTATACTTTATCCGAATAACAAAATTTGGCGACATCACAATACAAAACGTTAAAATTTCGTGACAAAATCAACGTACAGAAAAAGGCATAACTCTGTTAAATATAACCTTGATCTGCAAAATTTATCGGCATCATAACCCTTTTGTCATAAGCAATACAATATGAAAGTTGGATGAAGAAATCTTAAGAAATGGCAATTAAATGACTGATATAAACATTAAAAGACTATGCCAGTCAAAAGATCAAATATGTTCAATTGGAATAAAAACTGATATATACATTTAAGTGTTGTACATATATAATTTCAAAGGAGTGCGACTTTGACTTTTGAGTTAGAAATCTTGGTTTTGCATGACACATCATCAACCAATGAGGCATCAATTCTGTAAAAAATATTTCAAAATTACTACAACACATGTTTATAAATCTAACGTTCACTGTAAGCGATTTAGGTATCGAAGATACCTAATTGAGAACATCATTTTAGACCTCAAGCTACCACTATTTTAAGATCAATCTAGCATAGAAATACATTTGTTTCAATGGTTTAATTCTTGCTAGCATTGCACAGTAACCGATTCTTTACCTACAATGCTTGTAAGTTATTGAAATGCTTGACCCCTAAGTGAGACAATTACATTTGATATATAGCCCTGTGTTTTGTGTGTAACTATTTGTAAGGCAAAAACTGTGAGTGAAATTTTCCAAAATTTAAGTTTCAATCTAATGATGAAGTTCTGATATTACATATATCTTTACCTTTGAGCTAGGGACCTTGTGTTTGTGACTAACACACTATCGTGTAACAAGGAACTTTTTGTGTGAAACAATACAAATTCCCTGGATGAAAAAGTTACAGTCGACCCTGCCATTACGACCACCTGAGTTAAGCAACACCCTGACATATGCAACCACTTTATATTCCTCTCTTGTATTGCAAGATGACAGCAATTTATCTTAAGAGACCACCTGTCTTAAAGACCACAATTTCAGCGTCCCTTGTGTGGTCGCTTGAGACAGGTTAGACTGTATTACAAAGAAAAACTATGAAAAACAGACACACTAACGATACTTTCGACAATCATTGTGAAAAGTAGGCAAGCTATCTACAGATTAGAGAATGTACAATTCCATATTAGAGAAAATAACACTTTTCATTCGCTTTTATAAAGCTCAAATAAAATCTATGCATCCATTATACATGTAACATGACATAAACTTAACTGTTTTTTGGTCATATTGACAGTACTTGCACAAAGTGTATTAGATTGTTTAAATCTACATGACAAATAATACATTCATACAACAAACATGGAATTGCTATAAGGAAGCTCCAGTAGTTAATATTACTACACCTACCAATTCATTATATTAATATAAAAGTATGCATAACTTTATACAACAAATTATTAAAACACTTAATATAGACTAGACAAGAGGGCCAAGATGGTACTATAACGCTCACCTGAGACCTACTTATGACAATATGTGATCAAACTCCAACCCTAAACTAATGATATCATAAACACAAACGTTCTGTTTAACCTTGACAAGACAAACCTTCTGACATGATGATCGACCTTAAAATGTGACTTAATACCAACAAGGTTTTCCTCGGAATTGAACTGGTGACATAGTTTTTGATCCACACATTCATTCTGACCAATTTTGATGATAATTGGGTTGTAAATGTCACCTGTATGGCATTCACAAAGTTTTTAACCAGGTGACAAGTTGGAAAGGGGCTACAACTCTACTGTATCTCTTCCAAAAATTAGCACAATGTATCAAAAAAGAAGAACTTGACATCTATTATTTAATATAATAAATATATGTACATTCATGGCAAATGTGATTGAAATCAATCCAACATTTCATCAAAATTCACAGAAATTCATGTTCTACAAATATCACTCGATTGTAACCTAATTGAACTTGACCTGTATTTTATGTTACTTAAGTTACATGTAAAACAGAAATATTGTGGCCTTAAATAGAACAACAATTTTTGGCCTAACAAAAAAAATTATTTGGCCTAAAAAATAAATGTGTGGCCCCAAAAAAAGTTGACTTTTCACCTCTTAATCAATAGAGGCCATCTGGTGGTCATGACCAACCTCCACAATCATGATGCTAGGCCCACCCATTCTCGAGTTATCGTCAAGAAACCGTTTTACTATTCCTGGTCACAGTGACCTTTGACCTACTGACTTCAAAATCAATAGGGGTCATTTGCTGGTCATGACCAACCACCACATCAGGTTTCAAGATGCTAGGCCCACATGTTCTAAAGTTATTGTCCGTAAACCATTCTGTAATTCCAGGTCACTGTGATAACTCACAAGCTCAAACATAATGCCTACCTTTACTAAATCAAGGGTCAGAACTCTGCCTTTACTGGATGCTGACATTAGTTAGGTTTCATGAATTTTGGCAGTAATTGGGTAGTTCCTTAAACAATGTGGTACTCCAAAAATTTCATATTCGTATATCAGAGCTCAATAATTGGTACCAGTTTCCCATATGACCAACGCCCCCAGAAGAGGTTAGTTATTTTAGATTTCAGAGGTTAGTGCAAGATACAGAAAGCGTCCCAATTCCAGAGACACCCCTGGTTCTTTTACATGCCAGGTGTATAGCACCCATACATGGGACTTGTTTTTTTAGTCTCATCCGAAAGACTGTTAGTAATTTTCGTTGGTCAGCTCCGGGAATCGAACCCGCAACCCCGAGATTACAAGTCTCATGCTCTACTGAGCGAGCTTAAACCGGGCCGATTCCAAAGATTTCTCAAAATTAGTGGGTTTTTATAGTGTGCCTTTAAGTTATGGTGCTTTGTCTGCAACCTTTGGTTAAGTTTGCCATTTTGCTTAGGAGCACATTAAAATTATACAATTTCTTTAGATTGCGACTGTCTAGTCCTGTGATTTTTTCCAATAAATTACACCTAGTCTGCCATAATGTTGCCAGTCTACAATGTACCATTAAATGCTTGTACCTGTTATAGAATATGCAAATACGCCATAGGCAGACATTTTGAGATTAACTGAGTAACAAAAATTGAAATTGCATTTTAGCATGCATGTCACATAAATTAAATAGGGTTTTCTACAAATTTAATTCCGTAGATATGCAGCTTATCTGGAGCCTGCTGAAACTAAAGTAACACCAATGCCTGCTTTCATAGTCTAGCTGAAAGTCAAAGACAATAACATATTGTGTCTACATCATGGCCGTGTAGCATATTTTGCATATGGATGTCAAACAGTTTGTATCAATGAAGACAAGATTATTAGGCACGACACATTAAGTATTACCAAACACAGTCTCCAAATATTTTTTGGCACAAGCTTTCGTGTTCAACAGACATCTTCCGACGGACAAACTGTAAATTAGCTCCTTGTTCTACACACCAATGTTTTGGCCACGATTCTTTGGAACTTTCCATGTCTGTTTCGTAATACCAGACTGGATATCCGCACAATAAAACGGTTGTAACATACGGTATATCCTCAATAAGAACAACTCCTGGACATCCACTAGCTCCTTTAGTAAATTTGCAGTTAAAGAGGAATCTATTTGGACTACTAAGGGCATCATTAGTGTCATAACTCCTTCCCGTGTGCTGGAGACTCACCATCCTTAACTGCTCTATTGTGGCTTTGCTTTCAGGAGTATCTTTATCGATCGGTTCAGCATATGCATCTATTTGCATAACATTTCCTTCTGAATGTCCTATTAGAACAATCCCTTTATCTAAAGCAGGTGAACAAAAATGTTGAAATTCTGGCGGCATTCCACTTGGATGATCTTCAAGTTCTATGACTGCAATGTCATTGTCATCATCTGAATATACAACTTTCCTGAAGAAATACTTGTTTTTCTCTATGTATTCGCCATCTTTTTTGTATTTAAATATTGCAAACATTTCCCTGGCACAGTGAACACCTGGAAGTATGATTATTATATGTATATAATATATGTTTAAACATCTGTAATGTCTACTCTTGTTTTACTCACACTTTCCTCAAGTAAATGGATGATGATGACTCTAAATTGCATGACTGCATACAACGTCTGCTCCAAGATATGTTACAGATATTATATGGCCTAAATTGCTTAATAGGAATTTCAATTATGCATTGAATGCTGTTCATTTTCAAAATCAGATAATTTTTGTAAATATTTTAATTTTTATTTTAAAATGCACAGATAAAGGAACAGCTAAATTATTTTGTTGCTTGTTTATTGTCTCTTTTGAATATTAAAACTATGAATAAACAAGACGGCAAAGATGGCCCTATATCACTCACCTGGCTACTATTGGCTATAAGACAAGGTCAACAATAAGAGAAAGGGTTAATTTATATAATAACCTGGGGGGTCCCAAAATCAAGTGAACCCCTTGGAGGGGTCAATTTTCACCCAGGGGTCATGAATTGCACAATCTTGCTAGAGGTTTACTATCCAATAATTAGGGATGGCATTTAGTACTCGAATACCGGTACTCAATCGGATGTCTGACTACTCAATAAGCAAAACGGTATTCCAATACTCTAACAAGAGCTGTCAGTAGGACAGCGCGCTCGACTTTTTTAGTGCTTGCCAATAAAACAAAACTTTGACAGTTAAGGGCACACAAGACTTTAACTAGGAATTTCTAAGTACAAATCAAGAAAATTTTTCACAGAGTTATCTTCTTTTGCTTACAGATAGGTCTTACGATGGTACATAAGTACTCCAACTTTCAAAGTAATATCTCAAATGGTTAAGTTAACAAGTGGACAAGAATGAAAATTTTAACTGAGTTTCTAAGTCAAAAAGGGCCATAATTCAAATAAAATCCTTGACAGAATTACCTTCTCCTGCCCATGTTTGGGAATCATGATGGTAAACAAGTATTCCAACTTTTAAATTAATATCTCAAACAGTTCAGTCAAAAAGTGGACTGGTACGAAAAACTTAACCAAGATTGTAAGTCGATAAAAGGCCTTAATTTTTAAAACAAATCCCTGACAGAGTTACCTTCTCTTGTGTACAGATGGGGGTAATGATGTGAAATAGCATTAAAAGTTTCAAAGCAATATCTCAAAGGGTTAAGGCAATAAGTGGATTTTACCCATATTCAATGTATTTTCTAAGTCAAAAAGGGGCATAATTCTGTCAAAAACCTTGACAGAGTTATGTCCTCTTGTCTGTTGATGAAGGTCGTGATGGTAAACAAGTATGGTTAGTTTCAAAGCAATACCTCCAATGGTTTTGAAATAAAGTGAGGTGGTACGAAAAACTTAACCAAGCTCAATACACTTTCTAAGTAAAAAAAGGGCCATAATTCTGTCAAAAACCTTGACAGAGTTATGTACTCTTGTCTGTAGATGGAGGTTATGATGGTAAACAAGTATGGTAAGTTTCAAAGCCATACCTCTAATACTTTTGAAATAAAGTGGGGTGGTACGAAAAACTTAACCAAGGTGTGACGCCAACGCCGGGGCGAGTAGGATAGCTCCCCTTTTCATAGAAAAGTCGAGCTAAAAATTGCATTACAAATAGGGGTGTCATGTTTACACGTGTACATGGAAGCCTTTCATTAGCAGCGCTAAACGTTTAGTATCTTTGGTATCTGTTTACACATAAAATAACACATACATGTACAACAGCTTAGTAAATAACATCTGCCTTATTATTGAACCTGACTATGTACTATAACTTATATAAGTCACATGATTGAAAATATATGTATTATATATGGTCGCTGAATTTGTATTCATGTATTGGGGCGATATGGACGTCTACATAGCTAGATGATTAAACATCTAAAACTGCAGACATATTTAAACAGGTATGTAACATTTGTTACTTAAATCAAAGAATATTGTTTTGAACGCAGCATGTATGATGATTTACTGAAACTGATGTAGACAACATGCAAACGGATCCGTTTCATTTAGTGATAGACATGAACACGTTTACCAAATTCCCTAAACGTGACACCCCTAATTCTAGACATAAAGTCATAATTTATCGCTATTTGGTGCCTCCAACTAACAGCCTTACTACTTATCATTATCCTAATTCGGGATAGTTATCAAAACCTGCCCGGTGATGTGTGAAAATTCTAGTATTTAATCCACTAGTTAAATCTAACTCAATATAGTATTTCAAACATACGCATTTCTTGTGTTTTCTTATATAGGACAAATGTTAATTTTAATGCTGCTATACTGGTAATGGAAACTGTAGTGGTCTGCTGTTGAAGCAACTTTTGTAATTCTTTAAGAAAGATCAGTTGTTTTCCCTGTAGATACCTAGATTCACAGCTCATGTACATTATTTTCTTGCAGTTTTATGCTTTATTATATTATCAAGGTTATGTGGGGTTAAAACTATAGTACATCGGTTTGAAAAGGAAACCTTGAAAAAAAAAAAATTCCCCAAAGTTAACCAAATAACGACCGGTGTTAATAATATACTGTGGTCGGCAGTTTCTGAACATGTAAGGTAACACAAGGGCCAAGACAGCCCTATATTGCTCACCTTGCTACTATTGGCTTTAATACACGGTCAACAATCGCATCGCAGAAAGTGCCTATTTTGACCTCAAGGTTCTGATTTGAACAAATATTTGTATAGGTCACTACATAATGCTACATTCCAAATATCTAAGCCCTGGGCCTTGTGGTTCTAGACAAGAAGATTTTTTAAGTTTTCCGTATTTACTATGAGTGAGTAATAAATTTTATTACATGCATAATTCTTTTTTGTTAAGCAAGTGCGCAACTGAAAACATTCATGATCCTTCATATTTTGCGTGGGGTAACTACTGACTAATGGATCAGTTTGGTGAGATAGAAATGCTTCTATAATGTCACAAACATGAGCAAAAACTATATACAGGCATATATGCAAGTAAGATTGGTACAAGAATATAGAACATAATATAAGGTAAACCTTTTGGAAAGCAATCTGAGATATGAGCTGCAGTCATAATATATCTTTCTCCTACTCTGAAGCCTGTGCCACATCCACCTGGGTATACTATTTTACATACAGAGTCTGCTACTTCAACACTGGCCTCTGCTTCAAGCACAGTAAACAGATACTTTTCTGTACATATAAAGTTTCCACCTTCTTTTCTTTTTTCAGTTGACGTTATGAACCTGATGTCACTGCTGCATTTTGCTACAAAGGAAAATCCATACGATCAATCACATTTACAGTACTAGTCAATTGTGTATCAAATTGGGCCATAATGGCCCTATATCGCTCACCTGAGTAAAAAGTGCACATCTGTAATACATGATCACTGACCAAGAGTTCATAAAAACAAAAAACTGACATGACGCTTGGGTTCAAAATGTGGCTTCTAGAGTGTTCACAAGATTTTTTTAATGATTTTATCAGTCTGGTGACCTAGCTTTTAATCGCATGTGACCCAGTATTGTACTTGACCTAGAGCTCATCAAAACAAACATTAGGACCAACTTTCATGGTAATTGGGTTCAAAATATGGACCTCTTGAGTGTTCACAAAGTTTTTCTATGATTTTACCATTACGAGTGTCCCAGTTTTTGACCCCACATGTCCCAGTTTCAAGCTTGACCTAAATTTCATTAATTCAAACATACAGACTTATTTTTCAAGATAATTAGGTACAGTGGTGCTCATGTGTAACTTTGCGTGTATCGTGCGTGTATTGTGCATTTCTTTGCATTGTCGTGCATTTATCGTTCGTGCATTCATCGTGCATCATTCAGATTGTGTATCATGAAATGCATCATTAGTTCCGTTTGATGAACGGTGCACGATAGGATTTTTATAAATAAGTTGTCTGAGATAGTGCGGACGGCCAATTTTGTAGAACGTTTGCATGTTAGCCTAGACCTAAGCGCGTTTTAATTATATTAATGTTTAAAGATCCAAGTAAATTATGTATCCCTCCCAAACAAAAATGAACGCTTGCAACAAGCTTGCGACATGCTTGCAGAGGCTAACAAGAGCCATGTTACACATGGTTAATCCCCCCGCTGGGAAGAAGTTACCTGAAGGTTGTACTTTCGTACATTTTACTTGGTGAGAGGAAATCCTTAAAAAGCCGTATAGTTATGGTCATGCTGAGTACAGTTTTCAAGTAAGTGGAAAAATCTGATAAAGGGGATTAACTCTAAAAGTAGGCAAGGTAGAGTTATTGTTCTTGCACACTGCACTTCCTACCAATGTGCTATGTCAGTGTATTAAGTTTGAAGAAAATCCCTCAAGTACTTTTGGAGTTATGCTTCGGACAAGTAAATCTGATAAAGGGGAATAACTCTAAAAGTAGGCAAGGTAGAGTTATTGTTCTTGCACACTGCACTTCCTACCAATGTGCTATGTCAGTGTATTAAGTTTGAAGCAAATCCCTCAAGTAGTTTTGGAGTTATGCTCTGGACAAAACTTTTAAAGTAAATCTGAAAAAGGGGAATAACTCTAAAAGTAGGCAAGGTAGAGTTATTGTTCTTGCACACTGCACTTCTTACCAATGTGCTTTGTCAATGTATTAAGTTTGAAGAAAATCCCTCAAAGTTCTTTTGGAGTTATGCTTCAGACAAGTAAATCTGATAAAAGGGAATAACTCTAAAAGTAGGCAAGGTAGAGTTATTGTTCTTGCACACTGCACTTCCTCCCAATGTGCTCTGTCAGTGTATGAAGTTTGAAGAAAATCCCTCAAGTACTTTTGGAGTTATGCTCCGGACAAAATTGGGACGGAGACACGGACGGAGACCATTACTAATATCCCCTTCGTCTTCGGCTGGGGGATAAATAATGTTTTCTGTAGGCTTGCCTCAAGCTTGAGCGGGCTTGCAAGTCTTTTCATACAGAATTCTGCAAGTTCGCGATAGCTTTGCAAGCTTGTGATAGCTTTGCAAGCTTTTTTAGTTGCAAGCTTGCGCTGGCTTTTTTGATAAAATTGGACTTAGAAAATTTCATGGTAGTCAGTTATATGGTAAAGAGTGAAAAATTCAGAAAAAAGTCCAAAAACATGGAAAAAGTTTTAAAAATCATTGTTTCATCAAGGCTTATGTTTATAACCACATATTGGGATGCAAATTAGATGACATGAAATAAAGAATCTGAATTTCAAGTAAAACTATGTTTATTTTTTATGGGGTGCAGAAGTTTCATTCTAAAATTAATTTAACTGTTACTGACTTGAAACTAAAATAGAGAGGAAATAGCATAATTATGTGTCTATATAATAAGTCAAATCTTTTTCCCATGTTTTATCAACAACAGTACTGTAACTGCCCTTTATTTTGCAAATCTTCATTCACTGATATAAACAGGAGGCTCTGTGGAGTCATTCAGGGAATTTGGCCATAAAAATAGATAGCATACAAAGATAACATTCAACATTGTTCTGTACAATCACCACCTGGAAACCCTGCTGTATCAATTTACAGGAAGCAGGAATTATCAGAAAGATCTCTACAGGAAATGGTCATTTTGATTGTTGATTCAAATGTTAGACATGTTAGAAAGTTTTTGAACAAGTTCTTAGGAAATGTTTATGTGTGGATACTTTTGTGAACTTTGTGCTGAACAGGACAGTATCATTTGCATAAAAATAATTATTAATCTAAGATACAAAATGATGGTTTAAATCACTTAAGTGTTAACTGAGGTTTTGATAAGCATGCAGTGGCTGGGCAGAAAAGGTATATTGTTTATTTGATTCATATAACATACAAGTATATGTCTAGGGTAGCAATTACTAAAGATATTAAGTAATAATTATGTTATCATTAAATCAAAAGACCATAGAAGTATAACATGGAAAATAAATCTATAAATGTATGGAAAAAATTGGTGACTTAAAATTGACCACTAACAATTTCAAATTCAGTCCATTTACTTTTTTCTTTTACATGATGCTAAATTTCCTGAAACAAACACGTCTTTTTTTGAGTAAACAGCACATTTTTGTTCATAAAAAAGACTTCACAAAATATTTACAGAAGATGAAAGGTTCCAATTCTAAGCTTGCGATTTTGGTTTGGGTTGTTTATTTGATTCATATAACATATATGTATGTCTAGAGTAGCAATTACTAAAGATATTAAGTAATAATTATGTTATCATAAATAAAAAGACCACAGAACTATAACATGGAAAAATAAATCTATAAATGTATGGAAAAATTTGGTGACTTAAAATTGACCACCAACAATTTCAAATTCAGTCCATTTACTTTTTCTTTTACATTATCTTAAATTTCCTAAAACAACCATGTCTTTTCTTGAGTAATATCCCTCTGCCTTCAGCAGGAAATAATGAGTAACAGTAATAGTATGTAAATAATGTGCCTTCTGATAACATTTTATTTTGTCAGTAATGTTTTTATTCAAGTTTTATACCTGCTAATGTTCCATTTTTCTCCTTTAATTTCTGTCTCTGAAAAAATAATATACAGTGTTGTCTTGAAATAATCGAAGGCAATCTTCCATAAAAATAAGTTTGAAGTTTTAGCAAAAATCAACTAGAGCTATCACTAAATGTGATTAATACCCCCAAAAGACTGCTTTATAAACTGAGGAAGTTCGTAGTAACAGAATACCTTGCAAACAAACTAAAGAGAGATATTTTCTTGGCAATAACTCTGTAATTTGTCAAGATAAAGTCATGGTTCTTGTACACTGCACTTTCTCTCAATGTACTAGACCATTGTATGAAGTCGTATTAAATTCCAACCAATAGTTTTCGAATTATGCTCCGGACAAGTAAAAGTAACAAAGAGCAATAACTCTGTAATGAGTAAAGATAAAGTTACTGTTCTTTTGCACTGCACTTCCTCTCACTGTGCTTGACCATTGTATGAAGTTGTATTGAATTCCAACCAGTAGTTTTCGAATAATGCTCCGGACAAGGAAAAGGAACAAAGGGCAATAACTCTGTAATTAGTCAAGATGGAGTTATGGTTCCTGTGCACTGCACTTCCTCTCATTGTGCTTGACTATTGTATGAAATTGTATTGAATTCCAACTAGTAGTTTTTGAATAATGCTCCGGACAAGGAAAAGGAACAAAGGGCAATAACTCCGTAATTAGTCAAGATGGAGTTATGGTTCTTTTGCACTGCACTTCCTCTCATTGTGCTTGACCATTGTATGAAGTTGTATTGAATTCCAACCAATTGTGTTCGAATAATGCTCCAGACAAGGAAAAGGAACAAAAAGCAATAATTCTGTAATTAGTCAAGATGGAGTTATGGTTCTTGTGCAGTGCACTTCCTCTCATTGTGCTTGACCATTGTATGAAGTTGTATTGAATTCCAACTTGTAGTTTACGAATTATGCTCTGGACAAGGAAAAGTAACAAAGGGCAATAACTCTGTAATGAGTCAAGGTATAGTTATGGTTCCTGTACACTGCACTTCCTCTGATTGTGCTTGATCGTTGTATGAAGTTGTATTGAATTCCAACTTGTAGTTTTCAAGTTATGCTCCGGACAAGGAAAAGTAACAAAGGGCAATAACTCAGTAAATACTCAAGATAGAGTTATGGTTCTTGTACACTGCACTTCCTCTGATTGTGCTTGATCATTGTATGAAATTGTATTGAATTCCAACTAGTAGTTTTCAAGTTATGCTCCGGACAAGGAAAAGTAACAAAGGGCAATAACTCTGTAATAAGTCAAGATGGAGTTATGGTTCTTGTGCACTGCACTTCCTCTGAATGTGCTTGACCATTGTATGAGGTTGTATTGAATTCGAACCAGTAGTTTTTAAGTTATGCTCCAGACAAGGAAAAGTAACAAAGGGCAATAACTCTGTAATTAGTCAAGATGGAGTTATGGTTCTTGTGCACTGCACTTCCTCTCAATGTGTTTGACCATTGTATGAAGTAATATTGAATTCCAACTAGTAGTTTTCAAGTTATGCTCCGGACAAGGAAAAATGCAACAGACCACCCGACCGACCAACCACCGTGTGACTCCTATATACCCCCCTAAACTTCGTTTTGGGGGTATAATTACTAAAATATCTCTTTTATCTAATTTTATTCAATTGCATTGTTTGTTAAATGTTTTCTCTTTTTCCATTAGACTTGTTCATGTTATTCATCAGTTTGTTTGAGAGAATCTTTGTAAGGGCAGCTTACAGCCCTGAAAGAATTTAAATTTGGATACACTATTTGTGCTGCAAAATGGTAAAAATTGAACATTCTCAAACCTTCGTTTGTCGCAATTGTTTTTGGCACTACGGAACCAAGAAATTTATGTAAATTGTCCGATATCAGAACTCTTTGGAACAATTCTATATTTACTGACACAAAATGAAATATTACCTGCTGATTAACATGATGCCCAAAAGGGCCAGTAACACACTAATGGACAGACTGGACTGTTCTGAGTAAGTTTTGTGAAAATCTATTGGAAAATGTGACCAGTTATCAAGGTTTTAGAATAATCGGCAGTAGCCTACACCGTGACTGTATTTCCATTTACAGGTTGCATGCAAGTTTTGTGAAAATCCATTGAAAATTGTGACCTGTAGAGTGTATCGAGTGTTTAACAATAATAGGCTGTAGCACAGTTAGTTTTCACACAGCATGGCTCAAGTTCTATACAGATTTACAGGTTGCAGGCAACCTTCTAAGAAAAGTTCCATAAAAGCCAAATGAAAATTGTGACCAGTAGAGTATTATCAAGGAAAAGTTAACATACAGATAAACCACCATTGCATAAGCTATGCTGGACTTGGTCTAGCAGAGTTTAAAACAGATAAAAATAATACCGGTACATTGTCAGTTAACTGGAAAAGTGGTCAAAATTCTTAGTGCAAGCAAAAACCTTCCTAGGTTGCAAATTTTCTTTTCAAATGTGCAGCAATGAGTTCTTACATTCAGTATACTGTTAACTTATTTTTGAATTACTTTCTTTTTTACATGTAAAAGTGTTGAAATCTATATACCAGCTTATCAGTAGTCAATTTCTTTGGAACTTTTTCTCCAGAACCATCTGACTTCCTTTTGTTGGTCTTCTGTACAGGCTGTAGAGAAACAAAATGCTTGAAGCTTGCATTAAAATCTTAAATCAACACATCTGACTTTTTAAAGCCTATCGCTGATAAAATTCCCTTACAAAATTTTAAAAGAATAATTATTTCCATTGGCGGGGCTAACTCTTACACAAATTAAATAATAAGATCAGTAATGGGAGATAACCAGAATGTCTAAGTCAAAAATGGGTCATAATTTTGTATTCATTCATTAAGAACATCAAAACAAACATCCTGACCAATTTCCATGATAACTGGACATAAAAGGTAAATGTTGACAAACAGACAGCCAATGGAAGACAGACAGATGACAGACATCGCGTGATCACAACAGCACACCTTTGAGCACTTTATGATCAGGCTTGAACTATAGTTGCAGTAATGACAGGTACTGATAACTTGGCTTATAAGTGATTTTTAAAGTTCTGTTGAGACTGATTCACTCTGTCCTACTTTGTCAGTATGAATTTACTTTGCTCTTCATGAACTTCTATCGATACCAACCAAATAAACACACTTTAATCAAAATGCATAACGTGGTTCAAAATTAGAAAAACAAGAGCCAAGTTGACATGGCCATTCCCTCCACTGAGGGAAGGTTTTTGTGTGAAAGGCGGCGCTAATATTATTATGAAAGGGCTTCTGAACATAAAAAAGTTCTTTCATTCTATTGCCTTGCTAATGAACAATTCCTGACCTTTTTATTTATTCAATTTTTATTTTAAAACAAACTAGAGCTATCACTAAATGTGATTAATACCCCCAAAAGACTGCTTTATAAACTGAGAAAGTTCGTAGTAACAGAATACCTTGCAAACAAACTAAAAAGAGATATTATTCTTGACAATAACTCTGTAATATGTCAAGATAGAGTTATGGTTCTTGTACACTTCCTCTCATTGTGCTTGACCATTGTATGAAGTTGTATTGAATTCCAACCAATAGTTTTCGAATAATGCTCCGGACAAGTAAAAGTAACAAAGGGCAATAACTCTGAAATGAGTCAAGATAGAGTTATTGTTCTTTCGCACTGCACTTCCTCTGATTGTGCTTGACCATTTTATGAAGTTGTATTGAATTCCAACCAGAAGTTTTCGAATAATGCTCCGGACAAGGAAAAGTAACAAAGGGCAATAACTCTGTAATGAGTCAAGATTGAGTTATTGTTCCTGTACACTGCACTTCCTCTCATTGTGCTTGACCATTGTATGAAGTTGTTTTGAATTCAAACTTGTACTTTTCGAATTATGCTACGGACAAGGAAAAGTAACAAAGGGCAATAACTCTGTAATGAGTCAAGATGGAGTTATGGTTCTTGTGCACTGCACTTCCTCTCAATGTATTTGACCATTGTATGAGGTTGTATTGAATTCCAACCAGTAGTTTTCAAGTTATGCTCTGGAGAAGAAAAAATAACAAAGGGCAATAACTCTGAAAATACTCTAGATAGAGTTATGGTTCTTGTACACTGCACTTCCTCTCATTGTGCTTCATCATTGTATGAAATTGTATTGAATTCCAACCAGTAGTTTTCAAGTTATGCTCCGGACAAGGAAAAGCAACAAAGGGCAATAACTCTGTAATTAGTCAAGATGGAGTTATGGTTCTTCTGCACTGCACTTCCTCTCAATGTGCTTGACCATTGTATGAAGTTGTATTGAATTCCAACCAGTAGTTTTCAAGTTATGCTCCGGACAAGGAAAAGTAACAAAGGGCAATAACTCTGTAATTAGTCAAGATGGAGTTATAGTTCTTGTGCACTGCACTTCCTCTCAATGTGCTTGATCATTGTATGAAGTTGTATTGAATTCCAACAAGTAGTTTTCAAGTTATGCTCCGGACAAGGAAAATGCAACAGACCGCCCGCCCGACCGACCAAACACCGGGTGACTCCTATATACCCCCCTAAACTTCGTTTTGGGGGTATAAATATGTATACCATATGAGGTCCATGGTTTAAAAATGGCTGAATTACAGTGAGATCTTTGGGAAAATACCTTTAGTGAACTTTGATTTGGCACATAACTGTAGTTACCTTGTTCGGGTGAACTGTACTATATGAGGATTGTGGAGTTCTTCTCAATTTACATTCATGGTCAGAACCTGTAAGTGTACAAAATACAGAAAAGTTACAAACAAAGTGATTTGTAACTCCCTTTACTTTGTATCGAATCAACTGTGCTTTACAACCAGTTCTGTCTGATGAGAGACAGTGCCCTTGACAATATGCAAAGCAATTTGATACTAAAATCTGAACGATTTCTGACAGAAGAGTTTTCCTTTACAAGTCTTTGTATAAGAGGGCCATGATGGCCCTATATTGCTCATCTGACTACCTTGGCTATAATACAGGCGGTCATGATTCATAATTCGTAGAGGTCCACCACAATTCTAAGTAACATTCAAAATATCTATTCTCTGCCTGTCAGTCTTGAGGTTGTTTAAAGTTTTCCCTATATGAGCCTATGTGAAATCAAGTGACCACCCCCACTCCCAGGCAGGGTGAATTTTGACCGGGGGGTCATGATTTGCACAATCTTAGTAGAGGTCCACCAGGGATGGCTACAGGGGAGGGGTCATAATTTGTGCAATCTTGGTACAGTGGTGCTCACCTGTATCTTTGCAAAATCTTCGTGTATCGTGCATTCCGCATGCATTCATCGTGTATCATTCTGATCATGTATCGTGTAATGCATCGTTCGTTCCGTGTGATGAACGTTGCACGATAGGAACTATATAAAAGTGGTCCGAGATAGTGCGGACAGCTAATCGTGTAGAACCTAGACCTAAACGCGTATTATTCATATTATTATTAAGAAGCGTTGTTCTTAATGTTAAAGTTTCGGGGAATTTCGAATCAATATCAAGTGGTAGAGTCTTTTTTTAATTAAGTTCCAAGTAAGACACTATGCAAATTATGACAATCCTTTATTTCAATTAAATAACAGTTCACTTAGAATATCACATAGATTTACACAAAGTCCATATATTTTTAAGAGTCACAAAGAATTAGAAAATGTCCAGTTTTTCACTAAGTACACAAAGTTTTAAAACACATAGTAAGTAAGGTAATTTAAGTATTTCTGAATATTAATTAATTAATGTGAATCTGGTATGGTATATTAGGGTTTTATCGTTGGTACCGATTTCCCATATGACCAACGCCCCCAGAAGAGTTTAGTTATTTTAGGTTTCGGGGGATAGTGCAAGATACAGAAAGCGTCCCAATTCCAGAGACACCCCTGGTTCTTTATCATGCCAGGTTTTCACCCATACATGGGACCTCGGTTTTTAAGTCTCATCCGAAAGACTGTTAGTAATTTTAGTTGGTCAGCCCTGGGAATCAAACCCACAACCCCGAGATTACAAGTCTCGTGCTTTACCTATTGAGCTATCCGGGCTGGCAAAAAAAATGTGAATCTATAAAATTCTGAGGTTTATATACCCATATTTCTGTGAGATTACTCAGATTAGATCTGTCACTTAGGAAGTTATTGGCTCATTTAACAACAAGAGGGCCAAGATGGCCCTATATCGCTCACCTTGGTACAAGTCCACTTGCCTGGTGGAAGATCACTAGATAATGTTATATACCAAATAAGTTTTCCTATATACGCCTTTGTAAAACAAATGATCTAAGCTCTAGGCCTTGTGGTTTCAGAGAAAAGGATTTTTAAAGTTTTCCCTATATAAGCCTATGTAAAACTAAGTGACCCCCTGTGCGGGGTCAATTTTGACCCGGGGGTCATAATTTGAACAATCTTGGTAGAGGTCCACTAGCCAATGCTACATGCCAAATATCTAAGCTCTAGGCCTTGTGGTTTCAAAGAAGAAGATTTTTTAAGTTTTTCCTACATAAGCCTATGTAAAACTAAGTGACCCCCTGTGCGGGGTCAATTTTGATCCGGGGCTCATAATTTGAACAATCTTGGTAGAGGTCCACTAGCCAATGCTACATGCTGAATATCTTAGCTCTAGGCCTTTTGGTTTCAGAGAAGAAGATTTTTAAAGTTTTTCCTATATATTCCTATGCAAAACTAAGTGACCCCGGTGCGGGGTCAATTTTGACCCGGGGGTCATAATTTGAACAATCTTGGTAGAGGTCCACTAGACAATGCTACATGCCAAATATCTAAGCTCTAGGCCTTGTGGTTTCAAAGAAGAAGATTTTTTAAGTTTTTCCTACATAAGCCTATGTAAAACTTAGTGACCCCCTGTGCGGGGTCAATTTTGATCCGGGGCTCATAATTTGAACAATCTTGGTAGAGGTCCACTAGCCAATGCTACATGCTGAATATCTTAGCTCTAGGCCTTTTGGTTTCAGAGAAGAAGATTTTTAAAGTTTTTCCTATATATTCCTATGCAAAACTAAGTGACCCCCGGTGCGGGGTCAATTTTGACCCGGGGGTCATAATTTGAACAATCTTGGTAGAGGTCCACTAGACAATGCTACATGCCAAATATCTTAGCTCTAGGCCTTGTGGTTTCAGAGAAGAAGATTTTTAAAGTTTTTCCTATATATTCCTATGCAAAAACTAAGTGCCCACCCGCGGGGGTCAATTTTGACCCGGGGGTCATAATTTGAACAATCTTGGTAGAGGTCCACTAGACAATGCTACATGCCAAATATCTAAGCTCTAGCCCTTGTGGTTTCAGAGAAGAAGATTTTTAAAGTTTTTCCTATTTGTTGCCATAGCAACCAGAGTTCTGCATGGAATGGAATTCTTTGAACAACTTTGATATAGCTTCATGCAAGGAACATCCCTGCAAAGTCTCATCAATATTGGCCCAGTGGTTTCAGAGGAGATGTTGTTTGAAGGAAATGGTGGACGGACGTACGATGGACGCCGGACGGAATGCGATCCTAATAGCTCACTCTGGCACTTTGTGCCAGGTGAGCTAATAAAAAATTTAACAACAAATCAAACAAAATAAAAGATTTAACTTCAAAGTGATTACATGGCAGCCTGGATAAGCCTTGAGCTAGTGAAGTCATTGTTTGAGAATGGTGGCCAATCAGTGGTGTAAATATAAAGGTTTCATTAATACCTGAACAATTAAACTATCTCCTTGAGCAGAAATGGTATTATGGCTTTGAGTTACTTAACAACATCTTAAAAGATTTGACATTTAGCAAAAATTACAAGTTTGAATAAATTAATTTTCTTTAAATATTGATTTAAATTGCATAAAACAAATTCTAAATTACTACATAGAAAATCAACTGTAAATTCTGAACATTTTGATACCAAAATCAACATATTTGTTAAACAATAACCAAATTTTATTTGTAACAATTTGGCTCCAAAATTCACATCATAATATTATTGTTCAAAGATGGGATTAAATTGATGAAATAGAAAAATTCATTATTTCAATTAACTAAACTATCTTTTTGTTACATGTTTTTTCTTTTTCTCACGAGATATTTGAGGGAAAATAAGATGTTGACTTCCAGTTAAACCGAACGTAGGAGTGTACTTCAAAATCCCCTTAGTCATAATCCCCTTGGTCCAAAAATGGCATAGTAGTCAGAATCCCCTTGATAATTTTACAAGGTATTCATAATCCCCTTGATGAAATTTACAAGGTGTTCAAAATACCCTTGATCAATTTGACAGAGTAGTCATAATCCCCTTGATGAATTCAAAATACCCTTGTACATACATTTTATGGGAGACATTTATACAATTTGTATATATAAAAGCCGATATGAGATTCCACCGTTCAGCGCTTCGCTTTCCTCCAGAAGTTTGGAATGTCCATCAAGCAAAAGATTTTTTTGTCAGTGATTGGATGTGTTATAAGAATTAAATAAACTCAATTATTTCCAGTGAGTAGAATGTGTTTGAAAATGTGCTAAAATAGTATGATATGTACATATTGTAATTTCAACAAACTGTGTGCTGCATGTTTACATTTTTTGGAGGGAATATCAACCATTTCCCACTTGCAGTTATATACAATTATTGAAAACAGAGCGGAAAAATGAGAATATAACTCATTGGTATCAGCTAAAAAATTGTGTAGATTGTCATATGACAGAATATTGTGCTAAAAAGTATGTAATAAAATATTGTGATTGCTGCCTAATTACTTGTGAAGCCTATCTTACTTGCATAATTATGTAAACAACTTTTGAAATCATTGTTGCAATTTTTAAGTGGAAAAGCTTTATTGTCTCTAGTTTTACTTTACTGACAAAAATGTGCTAATTTCCCTACTCAACACCTTTGCTGTCTTATAACAACAACAACAACAACAACAATCTTTATTAGCAATATCGACATCTGACATGTCTATGGCTAAGAACAGTGAAACATATATATATATATACATAAGTGCAAACATGCGAAAAATATGGTATTCTTAAATAAGACAATATTATATCCACATTAAGTTAAATTCTCATTTTATATGCATCCTTTGGAAACTTACATATGCTAAGGAGAAGGCTTTTATTTTGCGATGACATATATCTATCGAATTTTCTCAGATTTGGCCATGACAATTTTGTTAAATATTTTGTACGTAAACATCTATATTTTTGACAAATCATTAAAAAATGGTATTCTGTTTCTATCATGTTTGATTGACACTGTTGACAATATCTGTTTACTCTATCTGTACCAATGTATCGACCAGTTTCAATAGCAAGACTATGGGAAGACATCCTGAAACAAGTAAATAGCTTTCGCAAAAAGTCATTTTCTATTAAATCCAAATATGTTTCATATTTAAATGAATTTTAGAATCTGTTATAGTAATCAAGTTTAGACATATTAGTCACAGCCGCGTGCCATTTCTGTTGGAACTGGTCATGCAATCTGTTGCGTAATAGAATAGTGTAATTAATATTTTCATTTGCATCATTCCAGAGATAGCTAAAACCTAAACTGTCTAACATACATTTTACATATTTAGGCCAAGACTTGTTATTTGCGACATTGATATCTGTACACAGTGATTTAAATACCGTATTCATAATCGTATCAGGATTACATTTAATATGTTGCCAGTATTTTAAAACTCTTTCTCGGCAAATGACTGAAATGGGGTAACACCCTAATTCTCCGTAAACGGCCATATTGGGAGTTGAAGATTTAACACCTAATACACGTTTATAAAATTTTACCTGGACTCTATCCATTATAGCTGTGTCATATATTCCCCAGACCTCAGCTCCATATGTTAAAATTGGCACCACCATTCGATCAAAAAGCATAAGTTTAGTTTTAAAATCAAAGTTCACTCTTGAGAAAACTGAATATAGACCATTTACTGCTTTTGAGGCCTGATCAGATAGAGCTTTCATAGCTTCTTTCATTAATCCGTTACAATGGAATTTAAGCCCAAGGTAACAAAACGAGTCTACAATATCTAAAGTTTCGTTATTTAATCTCCATCTAAAATTTATATTTTCTTTTCTCTTTCTAAAAATGCACACTTTGGTTTTGTTGGTATTAATCTTCAGACCCCATTTCGTTGAATACATATATAAACTATCTAACTGTGCCTGTAGGCTATTTGGATTTGTTGTAAAAAGTACCATGTCGTCTGCAAATAACAGCATATAAATACATAATTGTTGTAGGTCCGTGTCTGACATTGCGTTGAAATCAAGGTTAGAGGCAACATCGTTCACGAAGAGTATAAAAAGGATCGGCGAGAGTGGTTCCCCTTGTTTCAATCCCAGGGTCACCTCAAAAAGTCAGATATATCGGAAAATACCTTAATACAAGCTGATACCTCTTCATAAATAGATTTTAGCATTTTAACCATTTTTGTACTGACACCTATTTCAAATAATTTATACCACAATGCCTCTCGGGTGACGGTGTCAAATGCCTTTTAAGTAGTCAATAAAGGCACAATACAATGATTTGCCGTTATACATAGTTTTCTGGATTATATTATGTAAAATAAAAATACAATCAACAGTACTTCTGTTACTACGAAAACCGTATTGTAAATCAGAATAAACATTTTGTTCCTCACACCATGTATTCAATCGATTTCTTAATGCAAGGGAGAAAATCTTTCCCATAGTACAAATCAAAGTAATACCTCTGTAATTTGACGGGTCAGTTTTATCTCCCTTTTTATAGATCGGAACAATAACACCTTTGGTCCATAATAACAAAGACCACAGTAATCAAAGTGAAGTATTACTTAAATGTTTTATTTGTCTCTACATTAACTTCACAATGGTAAATCATTGAAAATAACTAAAATTATTCACACTTCTTTCTCATAAAAATGTGCTAATTTCCCTACTCAACACCATTGCTGTCTCATAATAACAAAGACCACAGTAATCAAAGTGAAGTAAAAAAGAAATTGAGTAAGGGGATTATAGCCACCCACTTTTAAAAAAAAAAATCATCTAAAACCCTTTTGCTAATCAAACTACATTTGATCTGATCAAGTGTAGTCCCATTATTTTACACCCATTTTTGAATAATGCATTTGCACAGTATTCCTTTTCAGTGTCTTAAGTTTTTCTCTTTTTAAGGCAGATTTTAATATAAAGATTAGCAAGGGAGTTTTAGGTTTTTATCTGTACACATGTAAAATAGAATATTGATCTGA
Organism: Saxidomus purpurata; assembly: GCA_022818135.1. Lineage (NCBI taxonomy): Eukaryota > Metazoa > Mollusca > Bivalvia > Venerida > Veneridae > Saxidomus > Saxidomus purpurata. The sequence goes on from JAFMSR010000007.1 coordinate 31,562,509, forward strand.
TTTTGAAATGTATAATGACTATTTTATCGTAGTCTCTTATAACTCAAATACGAGTGGCATTGTACATGTACTAATGTAAAATAACTGTGATACTTTGTATATGATTTTATATGCAATGTGATATCATCATGTAATGTACAATGATGAGACTGAAATAAACAATAAAATCTTAAAATCCCAATTGAGGGGATTATGACTACTCTGTCAAATTGATCAAGGGTATTTTGAACACCTTGTTAATTTCACCAAGGGGATTATGAATACCTTGTAAAATTCATCAAGGGGATTCTGACTACTATGCCATTTTTGGACCAAGGGGATTATGACTAAGGGGATTTTGAGTGTCTCCCCGAACGTAGACGTTCTGCATATTGTGCAAGATTTACACCAGGTGTTATTCTAACGACGCAAAGGATTATGGGAATTCACTTATTTGTAAATTGCTTCTGTGTAGAAATTCGGTAAAGTGCTCACTGTAACTGTAAAAATTATGGCAGTGGCTAAGTAGCGGTTACACGTCGAAAATTCTTTACAACATTTAATTATAAATATAAATAATTATACTATGTGTGCCGTTATTCAACTACTAATTATTCCTATGATCTGCTTGTTTTAGTTTAAGTTATCGATAATTTAGGACTTTAAGGGGGTTCGATTCAGCTCTAACATTGTAATTAGACATCTATTAATAATATTGTTGTTAATCGTTTTTCGTGTGTTCATCGTGTGTTCCGTTTGCGTGTATTGTGCGTGTATTGTTCGTTCTGTGTACAAAGTTATACGTAAGCACCACTGTAGAGGTCCTCTTGACAATGCCACATGCTAAATATCTAAGCCCTAGGCCTTGTGGCTTCAGAGAAGATTTTTTAAGTGTTTCCTATTTATTGCCTTAGCAACCAGAGTTGTGCATGGAATATATAGTTCTTTGAACAACTTTGATAAAGCTTCATGCAAGGAACATCCCTGCAAAGTGTCATCAACATTGGCCCAGTTGTTTCAGAGGAGATGTCGTTTGAAGGAAATAGTGGACGGACGGACGGATGACAGACCCTGGACAGTGAGTGCCAGGTGAGCTAAAAACATTGTTGTAATAATGTGTTGTTGTTGTTGTATTTTCCATTGTTGTATAATGGAGCAAATATTAACATTCTCATAAATTTTTCAAATCACTTTATCGAGAATTTTTGTTTCACTTTCTAGTTTCACATTTAAATGTCTCATTAATTAAGTTCGAACCAATTTCCTTTTAAAAAAATGTTAACGTAAGTTATTAAGTAAGTACTATCGTCATGGTTGGGAATGCTCAGACAACTTTTAAAAATGAAATAGTATCTTGCTTTGCGTAAATGCAATCGTCTCAGTTCACTTACATGCCCGTATATCTTTTTCTGCAATCTTTAAGGACTCTGCAATGTGACCCCATTCAATCGTTACAGATGTGCCAACCTGAAGCATCTGGTGGAACAGCTCTCTGAAAGTTGCCTTGTCTGCAGCTTCTTGTCTCCATTTGATAAGAAGTTCATATATTCTAATACATGCAGTGGGTTTATCTTCTTGTATTTGTTCAACTTTAACCTTTGAGTTTCTTGTTATAAGGTAAGGTGCTAGCAGTTCCCAGTTTTTACCAATTGCTTCAGCTATTTTCGAAAGGTCTGTCTCCGTAGGTACATTTGCAAGTTCAGCTGAAAAACATACAATTATTTAAATAGTATTAAAGGCTCCTAAAGATATGAAAATAAGCAAAATACATGTATGTTGTGAATATTTGTGCTCCAAATTTTAATGTATGTTAATAAGATGAATTGAAAAACAATCTTGTAAAACATTGTAATCATGATTTCTTTCATTTACCTTGTCTTAATAATGTTATAAAATAAAACAAGAGGGTCAAAATGACCCTATATCGCTCAACTGACTACCATTGGCTATACTACAAGGGGTCATGATTTTAAAACAATTTATGGAGGTCCACTACACAATGCTAAGTTACATTCCAAATATCTAAGCTCTGCCTGCCTGTATGGATTCTCTAAGTTTTCCCTATATAAGCCTATGTGAAAATAAGTGACCTCCCCCCTCCCAGGAAGGTTTAATTTTGACCCCAGGGTCATGATTTGAACAATCCTGGAAGAGGTCCACTAGGCATTTCTACATGCAAAACATCTAATCTCTAGGCCTTGTGGTTAAAAGAGAACAAGATTTTTAAAGATTTTCCTATATAAGCCTATGTAAAACTATGTGACCACCCGCACAAGGTCAATTTTGACCCGGGGATCATAATTTGAACAATCATGGTAGACGTCCAATAGATAACGCTACATGCCAAATATCTAAGCTCTAGGCCTTGTGGTTTCAGAGAAGAAGATTTTTTAAATTTTTCCTATTTGTTGCCATAGCAACCAGAGTTCTGCATGGAATGGAATTCTTTGAACAACTTTGATAGAACTTCATGCAAGGAACATCCCTGCAACGTTTCATCAACATTGGCCTCGTGGTTTCAGAGGAGATGTCATTTGAAGGAAATGGTAGATAGATGGACGGACTCTGGACAGAATGCGATACTACTAGCTCACTCTGGCACTATGTGCCAGGTGAGCTGAAAATCAACCTAGGCCTTCCTGATCTTGAGAAGAAGATTGTTAAAGTTTTTCCTATTTGTTGCTATAGCAACCAGAGTTCTGCATGGAATAAAACAAGAGCTGTCCCTCATAAGTGACGATTGCCCCCGAAAGAGGTGTCTCACAGTCTGTGTCCTCTCCATGTGCTCAAAAATGTGCTATGCAATTTTAAAAAAAAGTTACCATGCATACAGTATTCCATTTCTTTTTAAACACTAAGTGTGACCTTGACCTTTGAGGTAGGGACATGGGTCTTGCACGCGACACATCGGCTTGATGTGCTGAACATTTGTGCCAAGTTATTTTAAAATCCTTCAATGCATGACAAAGTTACAGTCCGGACATGAATTTGTAAGTGGGGACGCACAGACGTACGGTGCAAATTTAATATGCCACCCTTCAGGGTCATAATAATTTGAAGGAATATGACAGAGCTTCATGCAAAGAAAAACCCTACCAAGTTTCATCAACCTAAGCCTTCCTGATCCCGAGAAGATTGCTAAAGTTTATTTTATTTGTTGCCATAACAACCAGAGTTCTGCATGGAATAAAATAATTTAAAGGGTTTGTAGAGCTTCATGCAAAAAATATTCCTGTCAAGTTTCATCAACACCTGCCCAGTGGTTACATAGGAGATGTCGTTTGAAGAAATTGTTAACAGACATATCACAGACAACAGAGGCATCCGAATAGCTCACTCTGGCACTTCGTGCCAGGTGAGATAACAAGAGATAAAAATTTCTTTTTGTATCTTTCTCAAGTCAAGTGTAATAAGGTATATATCAAGAGCTGTCAGTAGGACAGCACATTCAACTTTTTTCAGTGCTTGCCAATAAAACAAAACTTTGTCAGTAAATAAAATCAAGGATCTGTATAAACAAGGGTCAAAAGTAGCCAGACATTAAGTCAAGAGTTATCAAACTTAATTGTTTGATATCCCTAAATATAGTAGCCGGAACGTAAAAGTTGTCACACTGAGTGCACGATACACGCACAATATACGCAAGATACACGCACATTACACGTATGGTAAATATACGGTACACGATTCAGAACGATACACGATATAAACGATATAAGAAGCACATGCTGCACGCCACATGTAAGACTCTAAGTACACATTATATGTTTACTTTGAATGTAGGACATTATCCCCTAGGACAATATCCCCTTGGCTCTTTTTTGCTTAGGAGGACAATATCCCCTTGATGATTTTGCAAAGGAGGACATTAGCCCCTTGCTAAATTTGTGAAGGAGGACATTATCCCCTTCTCCCTAGGACATTATCCCCTTGATGATTTTGCCAAGGAGGACATTAGCCCCTTCTATAGTTTGCATATGGAGACATTAGCTCAATCATCCTAGGACAATAGCCTTTTGAAAATTATTCTTTTTTAATGTAATTATCACTTAATTTGTAGAAGATGTGTGAGAGTTTTTCACGAACAATGTCTATGTTAAAAAGGTGTTAACAAACAAATTTGAATAACAAAGAGCTTGTGTACTGTTTTTCAATTTAATTACTTTTTGCAGGAATATTGACTAGACTTAACAGATGTTGGCAAAAGTCAATAATTATTATATGATAGACTAATTTGTAATTAGCCATAATTAGCACATTAAATGTATGGACTAATGGATCAAAGGCCACTTTTGTATGCTTAATGATAGGGTGAATATTAAAATCTATCTACCACATCCATGTGAATAATAAAACACAATTCAAAGCAACATGAAATGATTATATATTTTTTATTTCAGACATTTTTCTCAAAATGATTGAACACAGCAAGCACATTCACTGATATATATAGATATGTATATATAAATTGTTTCTTGTTTAGCACAACAATAGAGAAACAACACACTATAAACTGCTTTCATAGCACACATCAAACATCACTTATATTTCTTAATCAGTTGATTCTAATGTAATCAACACTAATTTTGGATGTTAAAGGTATCAATATTAGTAATTTTCACCAACTGTTTTTATTTTGTGTATCAGATATTCTTAAAATCAAGTCTATATTTATAGTTTTTACCTTAAATCAACACTTATTTTGGATGTTCAAAGTATCAATATTGGTACCATATCAAATATGTAAGAAGGGGCTAATGTCCTAGGGAGAAGGGGATAATGTCCTCCTTGGCAAAATCATCAAGGGGATAATGTCCTCCTTCACAAATTCAGCAAGGGGCTAATGTCCTCCTTTGCAAAATCGTCAAGGGGATATTGTCCTCCTAAGCAAAAAAGAGCCAAGGGGATAATGTCCTAGGGGATAATGTCCGTTTACCGTTTACTTTTGACTTTTTATAGATTACTTAAATTTTGATTTTTTTACCAAATCTGTTTGTTTTGATTCTCTTTAACAATTTATTGTCCTTATACAGTTTAATGAAACCAAAACAATAAGACAAATTAATTACAGGCTTCGCACCTACACAATAGCAAAAAGACCTTGGAAAGATACAAAATAATGTCCATAGTTTACCGAGGTGCGAAATAAATTACAGTGTCAAATTTGAATTTGAATATTGATCCTGAGGTGCAAGAAAATGGGTGGAAGTTAATTGCTGTCAACACCTATCTTTAAAGCCCCACTACACAAAAGGCACCACTACACAAAAGACAATGTCCACTTGTCTTTTTGACAGTCAACAATTATCTTTTCAATAAATCATTCATTGTTTTTATGTGATTCCAGAGGCGATTATTTTAATAACAACTACATGGATTATCCTAAACAAGATGCAATTTAAATAAGGTACTGTACAATCATTTCACTAATTTTTGCTCAGACTTTAACTGTTTTTGTAAAACTATCATTAATTTGTCATATTATGTTTATTAACCCAATAAATATTCCATAGCTTACCTTCTAAAGTAGTTGATGTTCACTTTCCTGTTATAATTCCTAATGAATTTCCTTATACCTTGTCTACTGCACTTTAAATAATGCTGTGACAGCAACAGTTTAGATTTCGTAGAAAAATTATGTCCTTTCCGACGATACAATATAATTAAATTTCAGTTTGCAAGTGCTAAGTGTGTTCCACCTGTCCCGGAAGTCATTATTGCCGAATACAAAATAATACAATGTGAAGTTAGCACTTTATTTCTTTTTGTGGAGATGTACACGCTTAGTAAAACAATTTACGACTGAATAAAACATGGAATCGTATACCCTATAGGCCAATCCTGCACCAGGAATCGTGTATCGTATATTGTGTATAGCATATAAGTGCACGCTGCACGATGAATGATACGATATGATACACGATATACGATTGGCAAAATACACGATGAGCGCACGCACGTTATACCCACAATATATATGCAAATTTTGACAACTTTTATGTTCCGACTACTGTACTACAGCAAAGTTTTAAATTAATACTTCAAGTGGTTAATGATATATGTGCACATGACAGTGCTAATTGCACACAAAACTAAGAAGAAAATCAAGACACATTTTCACAGAGTTATCGTCTCTAGCTTACAGATAGGTGTCATAATGGTACATAAGTATTCCAACTTTCAAAGTAATATATCATTGACAAATGGTTAAGTCAACAAGTGGACAATAATGTTTTGAAATGTCAAAATGGGCCATAGGTCAAATGAAAGCCTTGACACAGTTACCTACTCCTGCCTATTTTGGGGGATTATGATGGCCAACAAATATTCCACTTTCAAAATAGATGGACTGGTACGAAAAACTCAACCAAGATTCTCTGTCAATAAATGGCCTTAATTAGAAACAAAATCCTTGAAAGAGTTACATTCTCTTGCCTACAGATGGGGGTAATGATGCAAAGTATTCAAAGTTTCAAAGCAATATCTCAAAGGGTTAAGTCAACAAGTGGATTTTACCCATTTTCAATGTATGTTTTAAGTCAAACAAGAGGGCCAACATGGCCCTATATCCCTCACCTTGGTACAAGTCAAATTGCCTGGTGGAAGATCACTAGACAGTGTTATATACTCATTAGGTTTTCCTATATACGTCTTTGTAAAACAAGTGACCCCCCCCCACCGCAAGGTCAATTTTGACCCCCGGGGCATAATTTGAACAAACTTTGAAGAGGTCAACTAGGCAATGCTACATGCCAAATATCTAAGCTCTAGGCCCTGTGGTTTCAAAGTAGAAGATTTTTAAAGTTTTTCCTATATAAAGCCTATGCAAAACTAAGGGACCACCTGCGCGGGGTCAATTTTGACCCGGGGATCATAATTTGAACAATCTTGGTAGAGGTCCACTAGACAATGCTAACTGCCAAATATCTAAGCTCTACGCTATGTGGTTTCAGAGAAGATTTTTAAAGTTTTTCCTATTTGTTGCCATAGCAACCCAAGTTCTGCATGGAATTGAATTCTTTGAACAATTTTGGTAGAGCAACATGCATGGAACATTCCTGCATAGTTTTATCACCATTGGCCTAGTGGGTCAGAGAAGATGTCATTTGAATCAAAACGTTGACGGACGATGGCTGACGGACAATCATCGATTAGAAAAGCTCACCCTGGTAAGCTAAAAAGATGATTTCTGAACGAAGGTATCAGTCTGTAAAAGTTTTGTTTTGTAGTTAGATGCTGCTCTATGAATATACGATTGCATTCTTTCGTTTTTGCTTGGGCCAATACAAGTACGTAGATGTGCTTGATATTTATTATTGAGTGCTAATTGCGTATATGTAAAAATAAAATGAAATTAAAATTGAATTTGCGTCCCATGTTTTAGGGAAAATTTGCATCAATGAAATAAATACAAACAAGTGACAGGAAATTGTCACAAAACCAGGTTTTCATTTTCCAGTCTGCTGGCCGAGCGCAAGTGTATTCTTCTATATATAACATATGTGGAAAAAAAGCAAAGGGCCATAATTCAGGCAAAAATTATTTAAAAACAAGAGGGCCATGATGGCCCTGTATCGCTCACCTGTCTACCATTGGCAAAAATAAAAGGTTATTAATAGCAGAAAGGATCAATTTTTACCTTTGGCTCATGATATCCTCTTAATAAGCTTATGTAAAATCAAAAGATCCCACCCCCCTGCCCCTGGTCATAATTTGAACAATCTTGGTAGAGAGTCAATTATTGCCACATGCTGAATATCTAAGCTCTATGCCTCATTATTTTGCTGTCTGATCATGATCTGCACTGTTGGCTATTCATTGTTTTGCTGTCTGATCATAATCTGCACTGTAAGCTATTCATTGTATGTTGGCTGGTCATGATCTGCACTGTCAGCTATTTATTTTTTGCTGTCTGATCATGATCTGCACTGTTTGCTATGCATTATTTAGCTGTCTGATCATGATCTGCACTTTCATTATTTAGCTGTCTGATCATGGTCTGCACTGTTTGCTATGACCTTGTTTTTGACCCCAGATGACCCATATTCGAACTTGGGCTAGAAATCATCTTAACAACCTTTCTGACAAATTTCCAGGATATTTGGGCTGAAAATGTTACCTCTAGAGTGTTAACAAGGTTTTTCCATATTTGGGCTGTGTGACCTAGTTTTTGACCCCAGGTGACCCATATTAAAACTTGAGCTAGAAATCAACCAAACAACCTTTCTGACAAATTGCCAGGATATTTGGACTGAAACAGTAGCCTCTAGAGCCTTAACAAGATTTTTCTATTTTTGGGTCATGTGACCTAGTTTTTCATCCGAGATGACCCATATTCGAACTCGTCCGAGTAATTACTGGGACAAACATCCTGACCAAGTTTCGTGACAATTGAGGAAAAAATGTGACCACTAGAGCGTTAACGAACTAAATGTGGACGGACGACGGACGACATCCGACGGACATTCATCGATCCTAACAGCTCACCCTGAGCCAGCTCAGGTGAGCTAAAAAAAGAAAGAAAAAAAAACGAAAAAAAAACAAAAAAAAAACTTGTTCTGTGTGGGGTTTGAACCGCTGGTCTCATGAGAAATTTTGTCATCTTACTGTAACAGAATACTCCAAAGTATACAGGACTGGTAATCTATTCTAAAAATAGACAGTAATAACAGAGTATTCTCCCTTTTATAATAACAGAGTATTCTCCCTTTTATAATAACAGAGTATTCTCCCTTTTATATATACTTAAATAAGGAGACACAAAATTGCTAACGGACGGACGGACGGACGACCAGGGGCAGAACATTATACATTCAATATTCTTTAGTTAACAATTATAGTTCTGTGAAAGTTTGGTTGAAATCCCTTGAGAAATGTAGGAGTTGCACACAGAAGAGTATTTCTCTATATATATTACATTATGTGGAAAAAAACAAAGGCCCATATTTCTGTCAAAAATGATCAAATCACAAAAACCCCGATAATATGCGCCAGGGCACTTGGTGACAATAATTCTGTGAAAGTTTGGTTGAAATCCCTTGAGAAGTGTAGGAGTTGCGCACAGAAGAATTACATATGTGAAAAAAACAAAAGGGCCATAATTCTGTCAAAAATGACCAAATCACAAAACCCGGAATATATGCGCCAGGGCACTTCATGACAATACTTCTGTGAAAGTTTGGTTGAAATCCGTTGAGAAATGTAGGAGGAGTTGCGCACAGAAGAATTACATGTGAAAAAAAACAAAGGGCCATAATTCTGTCAAAAATGACCGAATCACAAAACCCCGACAATATGCGCCAGGGCACTTCATGACAATACTTCTGTGAAAGTTTGGTTGAAATCTGTTGAGAAATGTAGGAGTTGCGCACAGAAGAAATTGTTTACGCCCGCCCGCCGACATACCCCAATCTAATAACCAGGATTTTTCCTTCGGAAAACCTGGTTAATAATTGTCTGTCTTGAAAACAGGGAATTATGAGCACTATTCGTCTACATAAGTAAAAAAAAAAACAACAACTAAACGACCCTCCTCTTGCCTCAAACTTCTTTTTTCTCAAAGTAAACCTGGTCCCTTAAAATTCGAGAAAACGAGAGTCAACTGTATAGTAAACAACTTTGTAATGTTCAGGTAAACTTTACACCCCTAGTTTTTAGTTCGTACCCCCAGTTTGCTCACCCAGGGGATACAAAAACCCCTTCCAAAAATTTACGGTTGCAACACTGGAAAATCAAGTGGGGTTCATTTTGACCCCGGGGACATGATTTGAACAATCCTGGTAGAGGTCCACAAGGCAATGCTGCATGCTAAATATTTAAGCTCTATGCCTTGTGGATTCAACAAAAATAAATCCTATTTAAGCCTTTGTAAAATAAAGTGACTCCCCAGGTGGGGGTCAATTTTGACACCAGGGTCACAATTTAAAAATTTTGGTAGAGGTCCAACAGAAAATACTACATGCCAAATATCTAAGCTCTTGGCCTTCCAGTTTTTTAGAAGAAAATTGTTGAAGTTTTTATTTCAGTTGCCAAGACAACTAGAGTTCTCCATGGAATGGAATTCTTTTGACACCTTTGGTACAACTTCATGCAAAGAACATCACTGTCAAGATTCATCAACATTGGCCTAGTTGTTTCAGAGTAGATGTTGTTTAAAGGGAATGGCGGACGGTTGTACAACATACAAAGGACGGTGAGCAATACTAATAGCCCACCCTGCCACAAGTGAGCTAAAAAGGAAAAGATAAGGCAAGAAACCATATTTAAAGAACATTTACACTGCATTTGTTTCGATACTGTAATTTCACTGGAAATCGTTTGAAACAATGGTTATTTCCCAAACTAAAGCCTTCACCTCAAGGTCTCCAATTTTGTCAAAGGATGATGTTGTGTGGGACAGGAGGCAATTGGATTTGACGTTATGTGGGACAAGAGGCAATTGGATTTGATGTAATGTAGGACAGGAGGCAATTGATGTAGTGCAACCTACATCTAATACAGCATCTATTTTCTTGAAAGGAGAGTATAATTATTTGTTATAAGTGATACTATTCTTATCATAGATGCCATCATACCTGCCAATAACCTGCTATCTGTTTCATCTCCTCCTCTATTCACCTGAAATAACAACATAAAATTGTTTGATGACAGCAAGCTTGGCAGTTCAAACTGCTTTGTAAGTGAAAGACAAGCAATTCTATAACTGATGAATGACTTGATTTTGATAAAAGAATATGTTCATCATAGTTACTAAGCTTGCATGCAAAACTTGAACTTAAATTTCTAGAAGTATCAGGGTCTATAAATTAAAACAAATTCAGCCATTTTTAACAATGAGTCCCAGCTATCAAAAAATGAGCCATTTTCCAAACAGGAGGGCCATGATGACCCTATATAGCTCATATGAGTATCATTGCACTTTAAAACAAGAAGGCAGGTGAATAGTTCATAATTAAGGACAGTGATAGGAATTTTGGAAAGTAATCTGCAACAGTCTATATTTGATCTATGTAGCTTGATATAAACAAAAACTAGGCCAAATATCAACCAAGGCCAAAGTTGAAATCTACACTCAAAACTGTACATATGGTTCAAATTCATTGCTGTAACTTCAAAAACAGAAAATTGGCCAGTAGGTCTAGGTCAGCCAATGTTGAAGTTGAAATCTGCATGGTCCAACTTTCATTGCTGTAGCTTCAAAAACAAGAAAGTAAGTCAGTAAGTCAAGGTAAGCCAATGTCGAGGTTGAAATCCACATGAAAAACTGTATACATGGTCCAAATTTCATTGATGTAGCTTCAAAAACAGAATGGTCAAGGTCAAAGTTGAATTTGCATGCAAAACTATCCATATAGTTCAAATTTCATTGCTGTAGCTTAAAAGAAAAAAGTGAGTCAGTAGGTCAAACAACCTGGATTTGACCCTGTGACCTCATAATTAGTAGGGGTACTATACTGGAGTTAATGAACATAATAAGGATTACATTGTCTATTTGCGGGATTCACCCTAATTTTGCAAAGATCTAGCATTTGTTTGAAACATGTGCGACTCAAAACCTGTTAATCTTCCAGTTGGCGTATTTGTTAACATGAACACTGGGAAGAAAAACGAGAGGGAGGCAACTTTAAGACACATAAATATTATTTTCGTTCAAACAGATTAAAAGAGGCAACTCTTATTAATATAAATACATTATTTTCATTCAAAGAATTATGATCAGTTCGATGTGCATGTAAACAAAGTGTAGAGGACATGTTAAAGGTCTGTAACCATTTTATCTCCCACCTAACTCCTTATAGGGATCAAACAGAGATCACGTGGCCGCATGTTGATGAAATCAGAACGAGGCTTGTGTTGAATGAACAGACAGTCATATAAATTTCAGAGCACTAAAACTATAATTCCTTCGAAGTTATCACCTTAATTCATACAATTTCTTTTTCTTTTTGACGAGCGGATATCAGGGTTCGTTGCCGATCCGTTCACAAACCACAACCGGGTAAGATTCGTGAGATATTTATTGATTTGTATTGATTTTTTAAGGAGATTGTTTACACGCTCCATCGAATAATTCTTGGAAGAATTTTACATCTTAAAGACGTTTTAACCGACCATTTTCAACGTCGGTCGTAACTTTGATTGCCTGAATGGCATTGAGACTGGGACATTGCAGACATGCTGTCCGAAATTTGAACAATTTCGGCATTGTTTAGAATGGCTTTACGATTCCGAGAGAATCGGCCATTGCTGATTGCATAACGGATGCTGAATGCATCCGATACTTTGTTCGTTTAGCACTAGCTTTACGATTTCAGCCGGAATGGCATTTTCATGAATTATCGATGATGAATTCACGATAATTCTAATAATTCATACGCTCTATCTATTGTTTTTTAGGAGTTCTTGGTTGAAGGGCAGGAGAAAATAAGAATGGCCGCCGATACGGGGGCAGATGCACGATCGTTGCAACAGCCAAGGGGCTTGGGCGGAAATGACGATCCGACGCATGCGCAAGGAGATGTAAATAAACTTGAACGTTTCCTGAAGAGAGGAGAAGAAATTCTGACCACGTTTACGCAATCTATCAGGGCATTCGAGGGTCAGACATTGAAGATAAAGGAACTTTCGAATGATATGATTAACCTGAAACGAAAAAACCAAGAACAGGCGAGCACATCGGCAGCAGAGGCCAAAAAACAAAACGCAGATGTATCCGACGATTCGGACGATTCCTCCGATCATGATGAGCTTGACACTATTTTGGTGTCAACAGACACGAATAACGAACGATCAGATCAGCCTGACCAATTTATATCTGAGCTCAATGAATTTTTTGAGTCAGAGCAGGCAGTTAGCGAATCTATCAAAGAACACGTTGCCCAAGCTGCCGACAACAATCTGAGACCAAAAAAGGTTGACCAAGAAAAGATGAAAAAGTTGTATGATAGGTACAAACGCCCAGAAAACGTACAATGCTTACAGGTGCCACGCATTGACAATTTCCTATGGAATCAACTCAAGACTGGAACAAAATCGGTGGATGTGCAGAAGCAGAAAACACTATCATGTTTCAACAAAGCTGCTGCTCCGTTAATACAAGCCATGGACCATGCCAGTGGGAACCCAAATCCAGATGTTTCTGTACTGAAAACTTGCATAGCAGATTCGTTTAGAATTATTTGTGCCTCGATACATGCTACATCAACCAAAATCGTAGAGACACAGTTCGGCGGGAACTTGACCCCAAGTTCAGAGGAATCTGTTCTGATGACAACCCAGTTACGGCTACAGGTCTTTTTGGCAATAACCTCCAAGACTTATCTAAGCAGTTGGACACAACGAAAAACATCAGAATGACAGCCAAAGATGTAAAAAGGGATTTTTTAGAGAAAAGGCAGGGGGACAGGAATTCGACACTGGGATCAGTCCCCTCGCATTCACAGTATCAGAACCAGAGAGGCAATTTCCAACATCCCAAGTTCCACAACCGACCCTCTTCCGGAATGAAATCCTCAGGCTTCGTCAAGAACTTCAATCAGGGGAAGAAGCAAATGACATTCAAACCAGCAAAACACTAATTGTAAGTAACAACTATAGGCTCAAAAATTCCCCAGATAACTTTAGAGCAGGAAAAATGAAGACCCACTTCAACGAATGGACTAAACTTACACATGATAAATGGGTCTTGCAAACAGTTTGTGGCTATTCAGTAGAACTAAGTAAAACCCCTTACCAGTTATCTGTGCCTAAACCACTTAAGTTTTCTGATATTGAAATGGAAAAAATTGATGCAGAAATTTATAGATTTTTACAATGTCAAATTATCGAATTAGCAGACTCTAACAGGCAAGGCGAATTTATATCAAATATTTTCGCTAGACCAAAGAAAGACGGCAGAATTCGTATTATTCTTAATTTAAAACGTTTCAATGATTACATGCAGTACTATCATTTTAAAATGGAAACACTAAAAACTGCAGTTAACCTTATGACTCCCAACTGCTATTTCGGGTCGGTGGATATTTCAGACGCATTCTATTCTATCCCAATTTGTAATGAAGACAGGAAGTACTTTCGGTTTATTCACAAAGGCATCAAGTACCAATTCACAGCACTTGCCATGGGGTTGACCACAGCCCCACGGGTATTCACCAAATTATTAAAGCCAGTATTTTCATCACTCAGGGCTAAAGGTCATATCAGTACGGTGTATATTGATGATTCGTGTTTACAAGGGGCTTCATATAACTCATGTCTTCGTAACATTGAGGATACAGTCATACTGTTAGACAGTCTTGGGTTAACCATTCATCCGACTAAATCTGTTTTCATTCCTACAAGACAAATAGAATTTGTGGGTTTCATTCTTTGTTCTGACTCAATGACAGTTCGCCTTACACCTTCCAAAATAAATGACATCATTGATAAATGCAACAACATTTTGAACAAAAAATACATCACCATAAGGGAATTTTCTCAGGTCATTGGGAAGTTTGTTGCTGCAGAACCTGGCGTAGAACATGCGCCTTTGTTCTACAAACCCTTAGAAAAAATTAAAGAACAAGCACTTAGGCGTAAACTAGGCAACTATTCAGCTTTCATGAGAGTGACAGATGAAATGAAAAATGAACTGCAATGGTGGGTGTCTCACCTCCCTAATTGCAGGAAAAAGGTTTCACATGGCAACCCAACGCTGGCTGTTCATTCAGACGCCAGCTTAACGGGCTATGGTGCTTGCATTAAAGAAGCAGATCAAGCTACGCACGGGTTGTGGTCAGTAGAGGAAAAGTCACTACACATTAACATACTTGAATTAAAAGCATGCAAATTGGCACTTTTGGCTTTGTGTAACACCATGGAAAACGAACATATTTGTATTTTTACAGACAATACGACCTGTTGTGCATACATCAATAAATTTGGAGGTAAAAGTCCAGAGTTAAATTCGCTGGCTAGAGATATATGGTTTTGGTGTATCGCACGTAGAATCCACTTGACAGCGGCTCATATTGCAGGTGTTGCTAATGTTGAAGCAGATTCGCTGTCAAGGAATTTTAATGACGATTTAGAATATGGTCACTCAATTCAAATACTTTTTCTAACGTTCTACGGGAGTTTGGTAACATTGATGTTGACATGTTTGCTTCACGGCTTAACAATAAAGTTGACAAGTATGTCTCGCGCTTACCTGATCCTTATGCAATGGCTATTGATGCATTTACCATTAATTGGAGTAATGGACTATTGTACATGTTCCCTCCTTTCAGTCTAATACCGAGAATACTGCAGAAGATGGCTCAAGATCAGGCAGAGGTTGTGTTAGTGGCGCCAGTGTGGACTACTCAAAGTTGGTGGCCTCTATTACTGCACTTGATGTGTCAACAAAGTTTCTTCCTTGGCCCAGCGCACAAACACTTACACCTGCCACACAAACCGGAACACGTGCACCCACTGAAGAAAATGACACTGGGTGTTTTCAGATTATCCGGGAATCCCTCTTCCATCAAGGATTTTCGCGACAGTCTGCCGACCTCATCATCAGTTCATGGCGATCGTCAACACAGTTACAATATTCATCATTCGTTAAAAAATGGTTACACTTTTGTAATAGAAGAAAAATTGATTCAGTTAATCCTCCTGTGAAAAATGTATTAAAGTTTCTAGTGAAATTGTTTCATTCAGGTTTAAGTTATAGCGCATTATGTACAGCTCGAGCAGCTGTCAATGCATTCGCAACAACCTGCGGGGGAATACAAGATTTAAGTAACAACCTATTTTTGAAAAGATTCATGAAAGGAGTTTTTCACAATAGACCAAACATACCAAAACATCCGGTAATTTGGGATGTCAGCGTAGTGTTTGACTATATTTGCGCTTCTTCCACAGAAACTCTGATGCTTTTATCAGGAAAGTTATGTATTTTGTTTTTGTTATTAAGTGCACAGAGGTGCCAGACACTTCATTTGATAGAGTTAACTGACATTGTCTTGTGTGACACACATGTAACAATTCATATCAATCACTTGTTAAAACAATCAAGGCCAAGTTATCACCTTGAGCCAATTACCTTGAAAAGATATCCAAAAAACAAAAAGTTATGTATAGTTGAAACTTTTAAAGAATATCTTGATAGAACTCATTTATTGAGAGATGTTAATGAAACTAAGCTTCTCATAAGCACACAGAAACCTTTCAAAAGCGTATCTCGTGCAACAGTTGGTCGTTGGGTTAAGAAAACTATGTTAAAAGCCGGTATTGACAGCAGATACACTGCGCATAGCACTAGAGCAGTAGCAGCTAGTACTGCCAAGCTAAGAGGTGTCTCTCTGGAAACCATACAAAAGACTGCAGGGTGGTCAAATGTCAAAACTTTTTCCAGGTTTTACAACAAACCAGTTGAAAATACACTGTCAGTGCAGTCTGCCATCCTGCAGTAATGTTAGAAGCAATTGTATGATTATACATGTTTACTCTGGTTCTTTTTATTACAATGTAAAAAGGTAGTTTACATGTATTCGCTTAACCTGTGTGTTCACAATATATGCAAAGTGACCGAAATATATCCATGTTCATTGTATTTTTGTTGTTCCTCTGATTGTTTGATTCATTTAAAAATCAACTCTAAAATCTCTGTTTGATCCCTATAAGGAGTTAGGTGGGAGATAAAATAGGAAAATTAAACGAGACTTACCTTGAAAAGGGAAGTTGAAGTTTGATTGATATTTTATAGACCACCAACTCCTTAAGGGATTAAACACCCTCCCACCTCACCCAATTACTTGATTTTTAAATTAATACTGCTGCCAAACATCTCATGGTATGTAGAAGTTTGGCAGCTTGCTCTGAAGACTGATTTCATCAACATGCGGCCACGTGATCTCTGTTTAATCCCTTAAGGAGTTGGTGGTCTATAAAATATCAATCAAACTTCAACTTCCCTTTTCAAGGTAAGTCTCGTTTAATTTTCCTATTAAAACATGAACACTGATTCAAAAGGTGTTTGATGTTGGCCCTAAATATTTTTGAAAATCTCCAAAGTTGTTTTAAGTGGGTGGGGAAATTCCCTCGTTAAATTTCTAGAATAGACACTGGGTTTAACCACAGACCTGGTCAATTTTAACCCCTGGGTCATGTGAACAAACTTGTAGAAGACATATGCTCTTGGCCACACAGTTTCAGGCCAGAACATTTTAAGTTTTTCCTCAAACTCTATATACAGACAATGGACCCCCAGGGCGTGGTCAGTTTTGACCCCAGGGGTTATATGGTTTGCAGACCTCAGCCAACAAAAACTCCATAATTTTAAAAGACCAAACAATTCCAAAACAGTGCATCGTAAAAAAAATTGCACTCTGAAATTACTATTCATACCCAGTCCCATTCGTAGTCGTTATGATCGTACTTTTTACTTGAATTATCGTCTTTTCGTAATTCAAAACAACTTTAAAGTGTCATTTTCAAAGAGTTTTATAAAAATTCCAGGGTATTTTCAGGAATTCCATGATGAAATTAGTAATTTTCGTTTTCCATCTGTTTTCCAGAAAAAGATTATTTTCACTGACTTTTGCGGACCTATGCCAACTCGGTTAAGATGTAGTCTACTACAGATTAAACCAAGTAAACCTATAGTCCCCTAAGTCTTCGACTGCTAATGGACTAATAAATACCTGATCACTGTTGCTTTTGGAGGATTCAACTTTTCCAGGTCCTTTTCCTTTCGGTGACACTGACTTTGTAGGCTTATTGTTAGTAGATTCCTGAAAAAGGTGTTACACATTAAAACTGAAGGGAAAAACACAAAACATGTTACATACATTATGATAGTGATTTCTCTAACTATACAAATATGAGGGTTTAGAAAACATAAACAAGATCGAGATATTGTTCTCTTTACATCTAAATATTTTGGAGAAGCTTGTTTCTGTGTTTTTGAAAAAACATGAAATAGACACGTAAACTTTACACAACTGGTTGAATACAGAAACACGTTGTCTGATAGTTATTTATCAAATAAAGGGCTACAATAATCATATGTCTGTTTTATATTTGAACCAAATCTGTTAAATAGATGAAGTAAAATGCAAAACTAAGTCACCACCCACGCGGGGCAATTTTGACCCAGGGTCATAATTTGAACAATCTTGGTAGAGGTCCACTAGATAAATGCTACATGCCAAATATCTAAGCTCTAGGCCTTGTGGTTTCAGAGAAGAAGATTTTTAAAGTTTTTCCTTTTTGTTGCCATAGCAACCAGAGTTCTGCATGGAACAGAATTCTTTGAACACCTTTAATAGAGCTTCATGCAAGGAACATCCCTGCAAAGTTTCATCAACATTGGCCCAGTTGTTTCAGAGGAGATGTCGTTTGAAGGAAATAGTAGACGGACGGACAGACGTACGACAGACCCCGGACAGAAAGCGATCCTAATAGCTCACTCTAAAGTGAATTAGTATATGTACAATGTACGCAAAAGTTGCAGCCAGTACGTGGAATACTGGTACATTTATTATCCTTCATAACAGGTTTTGAGCAATTATTGTGACCTATAGACCTTTGAAGCAGCCACCTGCATGACACATATTTTTGTGTTTTGAGCAAAAACTTTGTAAAGTGATTTCAATATTAGTCCATGCACATAGAAGTAATAGCCCGGACGAGAAATGCGAAAATAAAGACGCAAACCCAACAATCACCCGATGTCTATTCAACATTGGATCAACGTTGGGGTGTTACCATCAGGCTCACAACCACAACATGAAACAAATGTCACAGTATTAAAGTTGTTTTAACGTTGGAGTTCGGTTGGATTTGGGCGCCTAATTTCAAAGACCCAATCTGAGGATGAAAAGAAGTTAGTGGTAGAAACAGTATTGCATTGTAAAATATTTCATTCGTCAACTTCGGAAAAATGGTATGATAACTATTTATTTGTCTATTATTTATGTATTTATCAGGCAAGTTTGTTTTGTGTTAATTTAGCAATGTTTAAGTACACAGAGACAGTTACATTTAAATTGCTAGATCTTGATTCTAAACTGTTAAAATTCAGATCTCTTCTCATAAATATTAGTAAATTGTTAACTGTATAAAATCTGTCACAAAATTGCATGTGAATCGAAAAGGAAGACCTATCAAGGCCAGGACGACAGTTTGACGATGTTGGGAAAACATGGCGACAATCGAGAGAAAGATTGAGAAGTTTTTCAAAGAGACATGGGGAGTATAGACACACTTTTAAAACGTTAGTTACGTACAAATACGAGGGTTTTGAAAAAATAAACAAAGGGTGAGATATTGTTCTCTTTACATGTAAATAGTTTGGAGAAGCTTGTTTTTGTGTTTTGGAAACAACATGAAATAGACACGTAAACTTTACACATCAAATAATGGGCTACAATAATCATATGTCTGTTTTATATTTGAACCAAATCTGTTAAATAGATGACGTAAAATATTGCATTAATATTTTTTCTATCAGTATGGCATTCTTTTTGCATTTTTGATTTGACAAGAGCTAACATATTAAATGACTTGTTTGACTGTTATCTATATATTATTGTATGTAAAGCTTCTTGTCTTAATACAATAATTTCCAAAACTAAATTTATCATTAGATGATTTTTGAAAATATTATTTTAGTTTTCAAGCTATGTTCGTTAATACTTTTATCAGTGTGGCATTCTTTTTTCATTTTTTATATGAAAAGAGCTAACATAAATGACTTGTATGACTGTTATCTATATATTGTATATAATATAATTATTCCCAAAACTAAATTTATCTGTTATAATTATAGATAATTTTTGAAAATATTATTTTAGTTTTCAAGCTACTAGTATGTTCTCTACACGTCATATAAAGGTTGAAAACATGTTGGAATAAAGTTGTTAGAATGTTGGGATTTTGTTAAAATAGTAATGCAAAAATGTTGGATATAAGTCATTTAATACTTTGGAAAACAGTTGGGATCGGTATAGGTCATAGTCAGGTTGAAAACGTCTCGGAATAAAGTTGTAAGAATGTTAAACAAGAGCACTGCCTACAGGTGCCGGACGCTCGTCTGATTTGATCCTTTTACGGTTTATTTATCACCTTTTTTTAAGTCTAACAGTGTTCTTGACCTCGACCCCGAAACACAATCCAACAAAAGGTTTTCATAATAATTACTAGACACTAAGTTTGGTCACAATTACTCAACTGCAACTAAAGATATTGTGTTTTTCCCATTTTTGAGCTTTGACCCCACGAGTCCCAAACACAATCCCAATAAAAGTCTTCATTTATATGTATTACACACTTAATAATTTAGTTACATTATGTCAATTGTAACTAAAGATATTGAACATATTACTGTTTTTCTATTTTCTACCCCAGGAGCCTAAAAACACAACCCCATAAAAGTTGGTTACATTATGTCAACTGTAACTAAAGATATTGAATATATTACGGTTTTCCTATTTTTAGTAACAGTGACCTTGACCCCAGCAGCGTCAAAACACAATCCAATTTAAGATATTCATAAATACTTCCTATACACTAAGTTTGGTTGCATTATGTTCACTTTTACAAAAATATTGTGTGTGTGAAACTTTCTAAGTTAAGAAGGGGCAATAACCCAGTCAAAATACACGACAGGTTTATGTAACTTGTAAAACTCTTCCTTCGTTCTATTCTACATTTGATAGTGAACAGGTATTCCAACTTTCAAAGTGATAGCTTTGATAGTTTGCATGTAACTGACCTAAACGTGAAACTTAACAAGAGCTATCCATAAGACAGCACGCTCGACTATTGTGGGTGTTTGCTAATAAAACAAAACTTTTATCAGTGTAATAGCAAAACAAAATTCTGCTAACTATTAAGTATAAACTAGGAAAGTTGAATCATAAAAAAGTCAAAATCTATAACTATAGATTTAATTTTTGGTAAATTAATTGTTTGATACAAAATTTACCCTGAACACTATTGCAAGGTTTGATATAACTACCATAAGTGGTTACTGTGATATGTGCATGATAGTATCTTACATGCAAAACTTTACCAAATTTTCAAAGTCAAACAAGGGCCATAATTTGCACTAAATTTAAACAAGAGTTATCTGTCTTGACTGTGTGACACCTCTTAAGACATTAAACAAGAGCTGTCCCTCACAAGTGACGAATGCCCCCGAAAGAGGTGCCTCACAGTCTGTGTCCTCTCCATGTGCTCAATAAATGTGCTATGTAATTTTAAAATCCTTCCATGCATGACAGAGTAATCATGCATACAGTATTCCATTACTTTAAACACTAAGTGTGACCTTGACCTTTGAGGTAGGGACTTGGGTCTTGCACACGACACATCCGCTTGATGTGCTAGACATTTGTGCCAAGTTATTTTAAAATCCTTCAAAGCATAATAAAGTTATAGTCCGGACACAAATGTATGCATATATACAGGATTCCATTACCTATAAACTCTAAGTGTGACCTTGACCTTTGTGGTAGGGATGTGGGTCTTGCACGCGACACGTCGTTTTGATGTGCTAGACATGTGTGCCATATTATTTTAAAATCCTTCAAAGCATGACAAAGTTACAGTCCGGACACGAATGTGTGCATATATGCATATATAGAGGAATCCATTACCTTCAAACTCTAAGTGTGGCCTTGACCTTTGAGCTAGGGACCTGGGTCTTGCACGCGACACGTCGTCTTGATGTGCTAGACATTTGTGCCAAGTTATTTTAAAATCCTTCAATGCATGACAAAGTTACAGTCCGGACACGAATGTGTGCATATATAGAGGAATCCATTACCTTCAAACTCTAAGTATGACCTTGACCTTTGAGCTAGGGACGTGGGTCTTGCACGCGACACGTCGTCTTGATGTGCTAGACATGTGTGCCTAGTTATTTTAAAATCCTTCAATGCATGACAAAGTTACAGTCCGGACACAAATGTGTGCATATATAGAGGATTCCATAACCTTCATACTCCAAGTGTGACCTTCACCTTTGAGGTAGGGATGTGGGTCTTGCACGCGACATGTCGTCTTGATGTGCTAGACATGTGTGCCAAGTTATTTTAAAATCCTTCAATGCATGACAAAGTTACAGTCCGGACACGAATTTGTAAGTGGGGACGGACGGACAGACGGTCAGACGGACAGACGGTGCGAATTTAATATGCCAACTTCGGGGGCATAAAAAGTTTCAAGTCAATATCATAAGTGGTTACTGAAATATGTGCATGATAGTACCTAGCAGGCAAAACTTTAACCAAATTTTCAAAGTAAAACAAGGGCCATTATTAGTACTAAATTTATACAAGAGTTATCTGACTTGACTGTATGACACCCCTAAAGACATGAACAAAGTTTCAAGTCAATATTATAAGCGGTTACTGAGATATGTGCATGATAGTACCTTGCAGGCAAAACTTTAACCAAATTTTCAAAGTCAAACAAGGGCCATAATTAGTACTAAATTTATACAAGAGTTACCTGACTTGACTGTGTAACACCCCTAGAGACATTAACGAAGTTTCAAGTCAATATCATAAGTGGTTACTGAAATATGTGCATGATAGTACCTAGCAGGCAAAACTTTAACCAAATATTCAAAGTCAAACAAGGGCCATTAATTGTACTAAATTTTTTCAAGAGTTATCTGCCTTGATTGTATGACACCCCTAAAGACATGAACAAAGTTTCAAATCAATATTATAAGCGGTTACTGAGATATGTGCATGATAGTACCTAGCAGGCAAAACTTTAACCAAATTTTCAAAGTCAAATAAGGGCCATAATTTGTACTAAATTTTTTCAAGAGTTATCTGCCTTGATTGTATGACACCCCTAAAGACATGAACAAAGTTTCAAGTCAATATTATAAGTGGTTACTGAGATATGTGCATGATAGAACCTAGCAGGCAAAACTTTAACCAAATTTTCAAAGTCAAACAAGGGCCATAATTTGTACTAAATTTTTTCAAGAGTTATCTGCCTTGATTGTATGACACCCCTAAAGACATGAACAAAGTTTCAAGTCAATATCATAAGTGGTTACTGAGATATGTGCATGATAGTACTTAGCAGGCAAAACTTTAACCAAAGAAGCAACGCCGACGCCGACACACAAGTGACTGTAATAGCTCTCCACATTCTCCGAATAGTCGAACTAAAAAATCAGACTAGCTAAACTAAGTCCAGAAATACTAAAATATACCCCCCCCCCCCAATGTATAACACAAAAACCTGTTTGATATGTTGAAGTACATTATCCATTTATTGTTTGTGAAAAATTTGAAATCAATCTAACAAAAAATGAAGAAGCTATGTCAAATTCTCAAAATCAACCAAAATCCATCAATTTTCCCCAAAAATACAGGTCAGACTCAGCATCTTTAGCATACAACGAGAAGAAGGGTATGAGATGAACAAGTTTTCCAAGTTTCAAAGTGATCGCTTTGATAGTTTCCATGTAAGTGACCTAAACGCAATACTTAACTAACGCCGACAATCAAGTGACGACAATAGCTCGTCAATTTTTTTCAAAAATTAGACGACTAAAAATGATTGAAATTATGTTGTAAAAGGGTCATAATTGGTAAGAACCATGTTGGAAAATGGTTGAACATATCTTGGATTTTAGTTAGAATTAGGTTATTAAATGATTGAAATTTGGTTTGCAATGCCTATGTTGTGACAACATCGGGTTTTTGACATCTAAAAGACCATTTTCAATCTAAATCCAACCTGAACCTAACGTCAGAAAACAACGTCGCCACAACGTTCATCCAACGTCAAATGTTTGCTGGGAACCTATAGTCCCCTATAGTCATCAACAGCTAGTGGACTAATAAATACCTGATGAATGCTGCTTTTGGACGATTTAACTTTTCCAGGTCCTTTTCCTTTTGCTGACCCTGAACTTGAAGGTTTATTGTTAGTAGATACCTGAAAATAGTGTTACACTTTAAAACTGAAGGGAAAAGCACAAAACATGTTACATACATCATCAGTACATACTATATGGTGGCAAAGAACTATGTTCTTGAACAGGGATCAGGAAAACCGAAAATTTGCCGGTCTGGAGATTTTTTTTTAAAAGCCATAAAATCGCTCAAATATGACAAAAGAAGTTGCTTGTGTAATTACACATATCATCTGTGTTATTAGCACCTATCTAATACCCCAATAAACGTGTCATGTTAATAACCCGCAGCGGTCTTTACCTAATTGGTCCAACACACCAATTCTACAATACCTTGGGCATCGCTAACGCGTTATTGATTAAAGGATTTTATTAATGTGTTAGCAGCTCCGATTGACTTTATGCCGGACCGATTGTCTTTAGGCTGCTAATCATAACCTACACTTTGAAATGCCTTCAATGCCTTTCGATTTATTGTTGAAATAGCACAACGCAACCTATTTGCGATGTTCAAAAAATCAAGTGACCGAAATGGCAAATCGGCTCATGGTAATCGGGAGATAGAGAATAACAGGTTACTGTCTTTTGAGAAAGGGTTTCTCAGACGAAGTTAGATATGGTCCTGGAAGGGGCGAGGCTTCGAAAAGTCGAGCTAAAAATGATTAGTATTCAAACAAGAGCTGTCCCTCATAAATGACGAATGCCCCCGAAAGAGATGTCTCACAGTCTGTGTCCTCTCCATGTGCTCAACAATTGTGCCATGAAATTTTAAAATCCTTCCATGCATGACAGAGTGACCATGCATACACTATTCCATTACCTTTAAACTCCAAGACTTAGTGTGACCTTGACCTTTAAGGTAGGGTCATGGGTGTTGTATGCGATGAGCTGAACATTTGTGCCAAGTTATTTTGAAATCCTTCAATGCATGACAAAGTTACAGTCCAGACACGAATACATGCATACAAACAGGATACCATTACCTTCAAACTTGAAGTATGACCTTGACCTTTGAGGTAGGGACGTGGGTCTTGCACCCGACATGTCGTCTTGATGTGTTGAATATTTGCACCAAGTTATTTTAAAATCCTTTAATGCATGACAAAGTTACAGTCCGGACACGAATGTGTACATATATACAGGAGTTTATTACTATCAAGTGTGACCTTGACCTTTGAGGTAGGGATGCTGGTATTGCACGCGACATGTCCTCTTGATGTGCTGAACATTTGTGCCAAGTTATTTTAAAATCCTTCAATGCCTGACAAAGTTACAGTCCGGACAAGAAACAAGAGCTGTCCCTCACAAGTGACGAATGCCCCCGAAAGAGGTGCCTCACAGTCTGTGTCCTCTCCATGTGCTCAATAAATGTGCTATGTAATTTTAAAATCCTTCCATTCATGACAAAGTGCATAAAGTATTCCATTACTTTTAAACACTAAGTGTGACCTTGACCTTTGAGGTAGGGACATGGTTCATGCAGACAACACATTGTCTTGATGTGCTTAACATTTGTGCCAAGTTATTTTAAATCAATGCATTAAAAAGTTACAATCCTGACACAAATGTATGCATATATACAGGATTCCATTACCTAACAAGAGCTGTCCATAAGACAGCACGCTCGACTATTGTGGGTGTTTGCTAATAAAACAAAACTTTTATCAGTGTAATAGCAAAACAAAATTCTGCTAACTATTAAGTATAAACTAGGAAAGTTGAATCATAAAAAAAGTCAAAATCTATAACTATAGATTTAATTTTTGGTAAATTAATTGTTTGATACAAAATTTACCCTGAACACTATTGCAAGGTTTGATATAACTACCATAAGTGGTTACTGTGATATGTGCATGATAGTACCTTGCATGCAAAACTTTACCAAATTTTCAAAGTCAAACAAGGGCCATAATTTGCACTAAATTTAAACAAGAGTTATCTGTCTTGACTGTGTGACACCTCTTAAAACATTAAAAAAGTTTCAAGTCAATATCATAAGTGGTTACTGAGATATGTGCATGATAGTACCTAGCAGGCAAAACTTTAACCAAATTTTCAAAGTCAAACAAGGGCCATAATTTGTACTAAATTTTTTCAAGAGTTATCTGCCTTGATTGTATGACACCCCTAAAGACATGAACAAAGTTTCAAGTCAATATTATAAGTGGTTACTGAGATATGTGCAAGTACCTAGCAGGCAAAACTTTAACCAAATTTTCAAAGTCAAACAAGGGCCATAATTTGTACTAAATTTTTTCAAGAGTTATCTGCCTTGATTGTATGACACCCCTAAAGACATGAACAAAGTTTCAAGTCAATATCATAAGTGGTTACTGAGATATGTGCATGATAGTACCTAGCAGGCAAAACTTTAACCAAATTTTCAAAGTCAAACAAGGGCCATAATTTGTACTAAATTTTTTCAAGAGTTATCTGCCTTGATTGTATGACACCCCTAAAGACATGAACAAAGTTTCAAGTCAATATCATAAGTGGTTACTGAGATATGTGCATGATAGTACTTAGCAGGCAAAACTTTAACCAAAGAAGCAACGCCGACGCCGACGCTCAAGTGACTGTAATAGCTCTCCATATTCTCCGAATAGTCGAGCTAAAAACTCTAAATGTGACCTTGACCTTTGAGGTAGGGACTTGGGTCTTGCACCCGACATGTCGTCTTGATGTGCTAGACATTTGTGCCAAGTTATTTTAAAATCCTTCAATGCATGACAAAGTTACAGTCCGGACACAAATGTGTGCATATATGAATATATAGAGGAGTCCTTTACCTTCAAACTCTAAGTATGACCTTGACCTTTGAGCTAGGGACGTGGGTCTTGCACGCGACACGTCGTCTTGATGTGCTAGAAATTTGTGCCAAGTTATTTTAAAATCCTTCAATGCATGACAAAGTTACAGTCCGGACACGAATGTGTGCATATATAGAGGATTCCATAACCTTCAAACTCCAAGTGTGACCTTGACCTTTGAGGTAGGGACGTGGGTCTTGCATGCGACACATCGTCTTGATGTGCTTGACATTTGTGCCAAGTTATTTTAAAATCCTTCAATGCATGACAGAGTTACAGTCAGGACACGAATTTGTAAGTGGGGACGCACAGATGGACAGACAGACGGACAGACGGTGCGATTTTATTATGCCCACCTACAGGGCATAAGAAAGACATTCCATATAATATCAATATTCTATATATATAATCCTATGTAAAATCAAGTGACCCCCTGGGCAGTGGCAATTTTGAACCGGGCGTCATGATTTGAACATTTTTGGTAGAGGTCCTCTAGACAATGCAACAGGCCAAATATCTAAATTATGCACCTTGTGGTTTCAGAGAAGTAGATTTTAAAGTTTTTCCTTTAGAAATCTATGTTAAATCAAGTGACCCCACAATGGGGTCAATTTTGACCCGGGGGCCATGATTGAACAATCTTGGTAGTGGTCCACTAGAGAAGGTAACTGCCAAATATCTAAAATCTGGGCCTTCCGGTTTTTGAGAAGCTTTAGAAAGTTTTTCATTTATGTTGGCCTCGCAACAGTTCTTCATGGAATGGAATTCTTTGAACACCTTTGGCAGAGGACTACCCAAGGAACATAATTGCCAAGTTTCATCAATTTCTGTCATGCGGTTAAGGAGAAGATGTTGTTTGAAGAAATTGTTGATGAACGGAAGCATACTTGACAGGATCACAATAGCTCACCCTGAGCTAGAAACAAGTGACCCAAAGGGCGGCATCAATATTGATTCTTGGAGCATGATTTGAAAGAGGTGGAGGACAACTGAAATACTGTAAACCAAATAATTTTTGCTATATTCGCGGAAACCAGTTTTCCGCAAACTTTAGAATACGTGAATCAGTTTTTCCTTTAAATACTTTAGAATCAGGGATCAGGAAAACCGAACATTTGCCGGTCTGGACCGATTTTCAACTTGCTGGACCGATTCACGTAACCAAAAGTTGCTTAAAAATCGGTCCGAGATTTTTTATAAAAAGCCATAAAATCGCTCAAATATGACAAAAGAAGTTGCTTGTGTAATTACACATATCATCTGTGTTATTAGCACCTATGTAATACCCCAATAAACGTGTCATGTTAATAACCCGCGGCGGTCTTCACCTAATTGGTCCAACACACCAATTCTACAATACCTCGGGCGTCGCTAACACGTTATTGAAAGGATTTTATATATGTCAGCAGCTCCGATTGACTTTATGCCAGACCGATTGTCTTTAGGCCGCTAATCATTACCTACACTTTGAAATGCCTTCAATGCCTTTCGATTTATTGTTGAAATGGCACAACGCAACATATTTGCGATGTGCAAAAAAATCAAATGACCGAAATGGCAAACCAGCTCATGGTAATCGGGAGAATAATAACTGGAACCCGAAAGAAACAAATAACCGAACTGGCAACCGGTAGTCAATGTTTCTGAAAGTCGGAAGGGCAAGCCGACAGATAATGTTAATCGGAATGGCAACCCGAGAACATAAAAAAATATTCAAAACGAAACCATACGACAAATACCTAACACATGGATTATTACAAAACTTTGTGGGGGTGACTTTGAACATAATCAGTTCTAATCGAAATTGAACACACTTTCAATGATAAAATCACATGGAAATTATTATATTTATTTATCAAAACTGGCTCGATATTTTTCTTATTACTTAAAAAATCCGTTTCTTATTTTTTATGGCGAAAACGATGTAAAGTTTATCCTTTCGAAAATGGAACGCTCCACATGAACGGCGCATTTATTTTTTCGACTCGTGAGATTTACTAATCAATAATGAAGGAAGATAAATATTTTCGTTTTGGGAAACATTTTGGAATCAAAAGGATGGAATGAAATACTTTAACCGTTCCATGATCATGCACAACAATGGAAAGCTGGTTGAAAAATATATAAATTACAAAAAAAAAAAAAAATCATTTTTTTTGTGTTTTTTTTTTATTTACGTTTTTGTGTTTTTTTGGGGGTGGGGGGGGTTGACGATGTAATCTCGGCTTGTCCGGACCGATTGAGATTTCAAAATTTCCTGATCCCTGTTTAGAATATTAATATAATTTTCGCGTCTGATTTCACTTTGTACATGTTTACTAATGGGTAGTTTCGAATTCAAATTATCTAATTACCATTGCTTGTACTTAACATTCTTTTTATTAAACAATATTTAGAATATGCAAATGCATTTAATTAGTTTATTTTATACCAATTTTTTTTTCTCGATTGTGAAACAAGTTCTTACAACTTAGATTAATCGCTCCCCAGACTCATTCCAGATATAATCAACCTCGAAGACAGAGAGGTAATGTGGTAGGTATCAAACCCAGGACCCTCCGATCCTGAGGCAAATGTGCTACTAGTGCACCACGGCGACTCCACATTAATAAGTTAGATGTCAAATTTGTGTTACTGTGAAAATGTTTAACTAGCATGGTTGCACAAATACAAATTTGCATGTTAAAGTAGCAGATGTGCAGTAGGGTATAATTCAATTACACGTTTAAAGTTACACGGTGTAACTGTCGAATTTATTCAATAAACAGACTTACAAATTGTTCGTTTACAAAGAAGTAAATTGATATAAATACACTCACAACAAGAGATGTTTGTAAAAAATGATATAGATGACTTTTTAAACCTACCTCTATTTTACAATAGAAAATTTTTGATCGGAAGTAAGCCACTGTATATAAAAGCATGGTATGAGAAAGGCATAAGATTTGTTAAGGATATTTTGAATAGAGATGGAAGATTTCTGGACAGACACGTGTTGGAGATAAGAATAGGTTGTCATATTAATTTTTTAACATACATGGGACTCCAAAATGTAATAAAAAAGAATATGAATACTTTGCAAATAGAAACAGACACTGTTATATTAGAAGTAGATGAGTACACATTCCCTTTAATACCCTTCTATTTGAAGCCAATAATACACGATTCCAAGGGTTCATGTCACATATACAATATTTTTATAAAAAATGAAGATATTCCATCATGTGAAAGTAAGTGGGGTACAGTCTTTCCAAATGATGATTTACAGTGGAAAAACATTTACAGCTGGGTATTTGATATAAGTAATGATACATATCTACAGTGGCTTCAAATGAGGATTACACATAGAATTTTAGGAACAAATGTTTTACTGTATAAAATGAATATAAGTACAACACATTTATGTACTTTCTGTAAAGCTGGAAATGAAACATTACTTCATCTGTTTTGGGAATGTGACTTGAGCCAGTCTTTAATACAGGAAGTTAAACGACTTGCTAGAAATATTGATAACAATTTTTTCATTGACAGTAAATCTTTTATATTAGGATATACTAAAACAGGTTTGGAACATTATAATAGGTTATGTCTAGAAATTAAGAAATATTTATTTTTATGTAAAAGGAAGGAAGTTAAACCATCTATGATTAGCTTGAAAGGAAGCCTTAAGCTTGCCTCGTCAATTATGAAAAAAACGGCTCAGGTAGAAAAATACAAACCATATTGGTATCTTGTTGATCTTCTGTGTGTTTTATAACCTTATTCTATACATGAACGAAAAGAAATATCACGTTACATTCTCTAAACATTTTGTATACTGTATTTCAATATTGTTAAATTGCCAATACATTACAAGTATGGTCCTGTTAAATGGTTTATTCTCCTCAGATGAATGAAATAGTTTATAGCTAAGGGTATAACCAAAACTATTGTTCTAATGCTTCTTAATTATATGTAAATGTAACAATTTTGTAACATTTATACTGTAACATTTATACTATGCCTTTTTTGAAAAATTGTAAGGTTAACAGAGGATGGATCCCCGACCTCTATTTAACCGCTGACGGGGACAATAAACGGGGTTTACCCAAACGGGGCCTCAAAAAAAAAAAAAAAAAAAAAAAAAAAAAAAGATGTTTGTAAAAAATGTATGCTCCCCTGACAGCAGCCAAAAAGCAAATTCTATTGAAGGTCACTGTGACCTTGGTCATTACCAACCTACTTACAAAGTGTGATGACACTAGGCCAAAGTGTTCTTAAGTTAGTGATTGGACAAGCTTTTCTGTGTTAGATGTCTCTGTAATCTTGACCTTTGACTTGTACACCTCAAAATCATTAGGAGTCATCTACTGGTCATGACCAATCTACCTTTAAAGTTTGAGGACACTAGGCCAAAGGGTTCTCTAGTTATTGATTGGTCAAGCTTTTTTGTGTTGAAGGTCTCTGTGACCTTGTACTTTAACAGGCTGACCTCAACATTGATAGGGGTCATCTAATGGTCATTCGTCATTTTTCGATATTTCAAGGGCTCATAATCCAAAAGTGCCTTAGGCAATTTAGCTGGTTATTGAAATTGGCCTACAAATATTTTCACCAAGTTTGGTGAAGATCGGATGAAAACTCTTTGACTGAGAGAGTGGACAAAGTGTGGACCCCGCCTGCCGCGGGTGTTCCCATAATACGTTCCTTCGGGCGTATAAAAATGTAATATGTTGATTCTTCTTCCAAAACCACTGTTTATAGGTGGGTAAACTTATTTAATAAGGGAGAATCTAGAGTCAAAGACCTAGCTCATGCCCCAAAACTTAAAATCGTCTTCTAAGAACATTGCTGCTGTAGAAGCCATGGTAGCAGAAGACCCGCACTATACAGTTTCTCAGATAGCTGCATCAGTGGGTATTTCACTGAGAAGTGTTCATGAAATTCTGACAAAACACTTACAATTATCATAGGTATGTGCAACTACATTCTAACCTATAGAAAGCTAACTGTGAAATTTTGAATATTTTACTCAAACAAAATCAAAATGCTCACCTTTACCAACTGAGGATCTAAATTTTTCCACATATCTCCTAGTATCTTGGATCTCTCTTCAAATTTTCTATCTGGGTGTTGAGCTTTAATTTCGGCACTTTTTTCTTTTCAGAATATTGTGTACCCTGACACAGACCTTCAACAGAAAAAGATAGCTATGGTGGGCTGAATCAACTGAGCATAAGACATTACAGTTTTACTGTAAATTGGGTAATATTTGCGATTTAATTTTCGCTATTGTCGAAAATTTCCTACTTCGCTTATATAAAAATCCACGAAAGATTCATTTCACATACTATTTGAGAATTGTCTTTTCGCGAATTTAAAATTTGCGAATATGTCTGTCTGCTCACAAATCACGAAATTTTCGTCACAAAAAAAATTACCCAATCTACAGTAATGATGACATTCCCTAAACGAAAGGTTCAAGATGGATCTAACTAACTAACTAATTATATTGTTTATAGTCCTGAACGACCCATGAACCATGCGTCAGAGTGTCAAGATTGATGGATCTGTATCACTCATCTGTGTTCAAATACAACTTCAGGACTACTGTAAAGGTCAATTTATAGTCGATTCACAGGGATTCTAACCCTAATTTTATAGCTGAGATTTCTCAAAATTTCAAAAGTTGCATTAGTTGTAAGTTTAGCACTACACATGTTACAGAACTGACTTGTAATCTCATGTAAAAATCTCAAAGATTACAATAAAATTCAAATTCTAAACTTCTATATAATGTGGAATAATAGCCCTCCATGTCATATTATACTTCTTATTACATGTACTTAATACTCTGCTTATCTGCTTTTTCTTAGATTCCCCCGCCCCCTTTTTTGACAAAGTAGTACAGTTGTTGCTGTTTTTTATTTACATTTGCCTAATAAGCAGTTTTCTGCAGTGACTTTGCATCTGTTTGATTCTGCACTATTTTGTAATTTACTATGGCATGTAACTATGTAACATCATAATTATTAATGTTTACTAAATTTTTGTTGCACAACATTATGTTAATTTTTCACATAATAGTAGCTTCTTTTGAATACTTATAAAGCATTAAAATCAAAATGAACTTTTACCTTCTGCGCTTCTTTTGATCTTTGTTTTTTGTGGCAGCCGTCTTTCTGAAACCAGATCCCTGAAAGAGATAAAAAAAACATTCTGTAGATCAAAGGAGTGTACTTAAATGTATACGAGGTTAAAGTGGCCCTAAAGCATTCTCTAACATACATTTCAAGGGTACTAGGCAAAACAGTCGTAGGTTTTATGAAATAAAGGACTTATGACTGTTTTGCAATGAACCCTCGATTTGTAGTTTCAAAAGTCATTTGACCCCATTTTCTACTTGAGCCAGATTTCGCAAAGTAAAAGTTCTGACCACGTTAAAGAAATAAATCTAAAGATTTACACCTATGACCATATATACACATGTGAATATAGGTCCTTTGGTTAACACTATTGCCTCCAGTGTTGATCTATCATTTAATCTAGTGACCTAGTTTTTAACTCTTGTTACTATGTTTCACTATATAAATGACTATCATTTTGAAAATTTTGTAAAACCTAAACTTGGTTTTGACAATATACCAAAACCGAACTGAAACCAAACCGAACAAGAGCTATCCCTCATAAGTGACGTCTGTGACCTTGACCTTCAAGTTGTGGACCAGGTACTTGCACACAACACTGGGAGAGGGATAATGACAACAGGCCGCGCATGGTATTGCCATGCGCATGTGCAAACGTCGCGTAAAAATAGCGTATCTATATATAGAGTACACAGATTCCCAGAAAAAAGGTCTATATTTACTTAGCCGGTACATCATCATGGAGGAGACGGGTTTTTGGGAACATGAATTCGTTTGGAAAAAAGACCCTTACTACGGCTCAGTTGTGTCGATCGACCAAGCCAAGTGTCATGAACATCGTCATGATGCTCGACCTGTTGTCATGACTAGATAACAACAGGCAGAGCATGGTCTGTATCAGTACTATACATGAACATGCTCCACCTGTTGTCATGACTTGATAACAACAGGAAGAGCATGGTCTGTATCAGTACTATACATGAACATGCTCCACCTGTTGTAATGACTTGATAACAACAGGCAGAGCATGGTCTGTATGAGTACTATATATGAACATGCTCCACCTGTTGTCATGACTTGATAACAACAGGCAGAGCATGGTCTGTATCAGTACTATATATGAACATGCTCCAGCTGTAATGAACATGCACCAACTGTTGTCATGACTTGATAACAACAGGCAGAGCATGGTCTGTATCAGTACTATATATGAACATGCTCCAGCTGTAATGAACATGCACCAACTGTTGTCATGACTTGATAACAACAGGCAGAGCATGGTCTGTATCAGTACTATATATGAACATGCTCCACCTGTTGTCATGACTTGATAACAACAGGCAGGGTATGGTGTGTATCAGTACTATATATGAACATGCTCCACCTGTTGTAATGACTTGATAACAACAGGCCGAGCATGGTCTGTATCAGTACTATATATGAACATGCTCCACCTGTTGTCATGACTTGATAACAACAGGCAGAGCATGGTCTGTATCAGTACTATATATGAACATGCATCACCTGTTGTCATGACTTGATAACAACAGGCAGAGCATGGTCTGTATAAGTACTATATATGAACATGCATCACCTGTTGTCATGACTTGATAACAACAGGCAGAGCATGGTCTGTATCAGTACTATGCATGAACATGCTCCACCTGTTGTCATGACTTGATTACAACAGGCAGAGCATGGTCTGTATCAGTACTATGCATGAACATGCTCCACCTGTTGCCATGACTTCATTACAACAGGCAGAGCATGGTCTGTATCAGTACTATACATGAACATGCTCCACCTGTTGTCATTACTTGATAACAACAGGCAGAGCATGGTCTGTATCAGTACTATACATGAACATGCTTCACCTGTTGTCATGACTCGATAACAACAGGCAGAGAATGGTCTGTATCAGTACTATACATGAACATGCTCCACCTGTTGTCATGACTCGATAAAAGCAGGCAGAGCATGGTCTGTATGAGTACTATACATGAACATGCTCCTCTTGTTGTCATGACCCAATAACAACAGGTAGAACAAGGTCCGTTTCAGCATCAAGTCATGACAACAGGTGGAGCATGTTCATGTATAGTACTGATACAGACCACGCTCGGTCTGTTGTTATCGAGTCATGACAACAGGTCGGGCATGTTCATGGTAGTACTGATACAGACCAAGCTCTGCCTGTTGTTAGCGAGTCATGACAAGAGGTGGAGCATGTTCATGTATAGTACTGATACAGACCATGCTCTGCCTGTTGTTATCAAGTCATGACAAGAGGTGGAGCATGTTTATGACTAGTACTGATACAGACCATGCTCGGTCTGTTGTTATCGAGTCATGACAACAGGTGGAGCATGTTCATATATAGTACTGATATAGACCATGCTCTGCCTGTTGTTATCAAGTCATGACAACAGTCGGAGCATTTTCATATATAGTACTGATATAGACCATGCTCTGCCTGTTGTTATCAAGTCATGACAACAGGTGGAGCATGTTCATGTATAGTACTGATATAGACCATGCTCTGCCTGTTGTTATCTAGTCATGACAACAGGTCGAGCATGTTCATGGATAGTACTGATACAGACCATGCTCGGTCTGTTGTTATCGAGTCATGACAATAGGTCGGGCATGTTCATGATAGTACTGATACAGACCAAGCTCTGCCTGTTGTTATCAAGTCATGACAAGAGGTGGAGCATGTTCATGACTAGTACTGATACAGATCATGCTCGGTCTGTTGTTATCGAGTCATGACAACAGGTGGAGCATGATCATATATAGTACTGATATAGACCATGCTCTGCCTGTTGTTATCAAGTCATGACAACAGTCGGAACATTTTCATATATAGTACTGATATAGACCATGCTCTGCCTGTTGTTATCAAGTCCTGACAACAGGTGGAGCATGTTCATGTATAGTACTGATATAGACCATGCTCTGCCTGTTGTTATCTAGTCATGACAACAGGTCGAGCATGTTCATGGATAGTACTGATACAGACCAAGGTCTGCCTGTTGTAATCGAGTCATGACAACAGGTGGAGTATGTTCATATATAGTACTGATACAGACCATGCTCTGCCTGTTGTTATCCAGCCATGACAACAGTTGGAGCATGTTCATGCACAGTACTGATACAGACCATGCTCTGCCTGTTGTTATCGAGTCATGACAACAGGTGGAGCATGTTCATTTATAGTACTGATACAGACCAAGGTCTGCCTGTTGTTATCGAGTCATGACAACAGGTGGAGAATGTTCATGCATAGTACTGATATAGACCATTCTCTGTCTGTTGGTATCAAGTCATGAAAACAGATGGAGCATGTTCATGCATAGTACTGATATTAGTGCTGCAAATTACTGGTGCTATCTTACACCCAACCGGTCTATGTCTGTAAACAAAGGGTTTTATATATCAAAATGTTCGTTAGAGTCTCTAGATTTCAGAACTGCATGTTGCAGTTACCAAATCTGTGGTACATTGTCGCTATTCAAAATGGCCGCCAAGATGGCCGCCAAATTGTTGAAAATTATGTGTATATATGAGATATCATTTCAACATGGAGAAAATTGAAACGAAAAGCAATTTGGGATATATATGTTTTGTAAAATGTTAAGTTAAGCAAATAAGAACTTTGATATTCTGTTTAAGGATAGATTAAGTCTCGCATACGATAAAAAGGGAGATAATTCAATACAAAAGACACATTTTTTTCAGGCAACTTTACATACTTCTTTTATTTTACCATTTTAATGATAGACAATATCATTTTAGTTTTACATACTGAATAAATAAGAGTTAACTACATATTATAACAAAATAAATATTCACTCTTTTATATGTAACAGAACTGGACAGCGGTGGATATTCTAGCTTGTCACTAAAATTGCCACCAAATTATTGACTATTTTGTAAATATAATTATGTAGTATATCAATTCAGCACAAAGAAATATTTCAAAGAGATAAAAAACCAATACATACGTTTTGTAAAGAATGTTTAGTAAATAAAAAAGGATCTTCTTTTTTCAATTTTAAGGTGAAAACCTCTCTAATACTAGATAAAGGGAGATAATTCAACACTAAAACATACAGATTTTTGTGAAATTTTACATACTTCTATTATTTTACAATTTTGATAATCAACACTGTCATCTTCCAGTTCTTAATATGAAAAGAAAAAAATTATACCCATTATAACTTAATTATTATGCATTTCGAAATACAGAATTATTGTTTATGGTTGTTATTCAAGATGGGTATTATGGCTACAACAATATAAAAGGTATATAAATGCATGTATAGTTGTTGCATCGTTTCACCATGAGGATATCTTTCACTGAAGAGCAGTTTGTCAGGTATATGTTTTGTGAAATTTAAATATTCAGTTTAACTGTGAAAAAAAGTTTCATACATGAACAGGAAAGGGAGGTAATTAAACACAAAAAGACATGAAATTTGTATAAAGTACATGCGCAGTTCAGTTTGCGTGAGACAACAATTAATTTGTAAACATTATAAAATAAGTAAGAATTTGGTTCCCTTTGTAATATGGAATAAACGTCCACTTCTCCTATGCAACAGTATCCGTGATAAAGAAATTCTAATTAATAATTCAGCAACGTGTACATGTTTGCTTCTATTACAAATTAATATTTACTGTTATTTATGAGTAATATATCGGTTAGTATATCTCTGTGTGGAGTTTAGATGCGTAGTAATCTAATCACGAAGGCTGAAGGCCCGAGTTATTAATTACGAAGCATTTAAACGACAAACAGTGATATACTAACCGAACACCATTCAAAAGTAAAGATCGAATTGAATTATGTAAGAACTATTGATGAAATACAAAGACTCATTCTTGCAATTAACCAAACTAACTTTCTGTTACGTATTTCATTTTTTCTCACGAGATATTTGTGAGAAGAAGAGATGTTGACTTTCGGTGAAACTGAAAG
>JAFMSR010000007.1:31600820-31634957 GCA_022818135.1 Saxidomus purpurata
AAAACTGCGGCACAAGCGTGTAATACGGCACATTCCATATCGAAAAACTCATTCAATATTTAGTTGCTTTTTATATCAACTAATACCCTGATATGTTACTTGTACCT
Organism: Saxidomus purpurata; assembly: GCA_022818135.1. Classification (NCBI taxonomy): domain Eukaryota; kingdom Metazoa; phylum Mollusca; class Bivalvia; order Venerida; family Veneridae; genus Saxidomus; species Saxidomus purpurata. The sequence goes on from JAFMSR010000007.1 coordinate 31,600,928, forward strand.
TCCTGAGGTTTTTGAGAATAAAATGTCATAACTGGTATCCAAGGCATTACCAGTCCGGTATAATTTCAGAGTCTAAAAATTCAACCTAGTATCAAGGACAAATGTCGATGCTCATTTACATTAAGCGACACCGTTTTATCTTTAGAAAAACAGTTTCTTTGCACTTTCTCTAAATTTGGTGCTCATGGTCGTGTAAAATACTGGATTTGTCATAACATTTATCATGAACACTCTACCCACAAGAACACTTGCTCCGGTTGGGGGGGTATTTAAAACTGCATAATAAACAAAAACTGCCAAGTAAGCCATCCAAGTACCAAAGTGGATCGAAGTTATAAGGAACATCATGAGAGTCGTACGATTGACCCTTTTCCTGTCTCTTTCAATGGGTGTTAAGGCACGGTTTTGTCTTTGTCGTGGTACTTTCGAGCGAAGTGTGGACATGCCATCATGAAACGACGTACCATAGCTTGTGATACCTTCGTCGGCTGGAGTAAGACATTTACCTGTGGATTTCAGTTTATCCGACTGACATGCGGCTAGCGCACTCAAAGGGACCTCTTTACTCCCTTTTGAAATATTTACAGACGTTGCCATTCCATGTGTTTCGTTCGATAGCGCAGTTGTAGAAGTACCTGCCTCAGATACTGTATTTGTATACGTTTCCAGACATATTGATAAGTCTTTGGATATGCTTGGTGTATTGTCCGTGTCACTTAGCGGTTGGATTCTGGATCTCTTGTACCGTACTTTATTATCTCGGAGTGCCCCGGTGTTTCTGGTATTTACCTGCTTTTCAGATTTCATTCTATGACGACGATGTAGTATAATCGAAATCTTTACATAGTAGACAGTAATAACGACTAACACCAACACAAGAATAACAGCCAATACACCTCGAAGAGTGTTTGTCAAAATGACAAATCGATCAATGTGGAAACAATCCTTTGTTTGAGAATGAAGTGTAATTGTAAAAAGGAAAAATGTGCCAAAGATTAAACTCAAAACAATTATGCTGGCACAAATGAGTTTCGTTTTAGCGCCAACAGATTGTGTGACTAAAGGCACACGAGCTGTGGTAGCTCTGTAACGATCAAAAGCTATCGCCGTCAAGAGCAAATTTGAAGCGATGTTTGTAGTGTGAAGTGAAAAAACGTGTAAACGACACAATTCGACAGAAGCAACTTTTGCCCAGATGCTTTTCTCGTATCGTAGAATGTAGAACGTCGTATTGATGACTGCAGAGATTAGGTCAAAGATAGCCATAATAAGAACATAGACGTCGGTGCTGCTTTTGTTGCGAAGCTTTGTTTGAACGGCAAGTACAATCACATTTCCTGGGATTCCAATTAACGCTATTAGAATCATAGAACCTATAAATAGATATCTAGTCCAGTCCGAAATTTCACTGTCGTTTAGCATTTCTGGCGTAGAACTGTTAACGAATGTAAGATTATCCATTGTACAGTTATCACTGATCCTCGGTAAACAAGATTAGGTGGACAATGTTTTATTATATATATTTCTATACCAGAGAAAGCTTTTGGGGACCCTCTACGCCCACCTGAGTACGTTTCATTAAAAAAAGGAAAACAAATTAACAAAACAAAGAAATGGTTATCCATCAAAGATTGACCCAATCAATATTAAAAGATGTGATTTCTGTATATTTCTTCAATTCGTTTTTAATTAAAATGATTGTACTGTCAATGGCCAACAGTTGACAGTCGCTGGTTGTTGTCCACAAACATTTCAACAGAGAATTTCATTCTAAGGCCATTGGCTTTGGACTGCTGTTTCAAAACAAGAGAACTTACTTAAGGAGAGTTGGTGCATACTAGTAAGAAAAGTTGGAAACATAACATAACTGGTCATTTGTACACCGAAAAAAGGATGGAGCGCTAAAACGATATGTATACTTTCGCATGCTTGAATCAGATTAAATTCAATAATCTACTAATCATGCAATGACTGACTTTCGTTAAGATTTAAGAAGGTAAGTTACAATTATGTTAGGGATTCATCAGCGGTGTAATTAGCAGCATATAATTACGTTTTTAGTACTGAACATTTCCGGATTGACATTGTATGTGTTTTTAAATTTATACTTAATCTGTTTATTCTCGACAGCGAAACAAATTCTTACAACTTAGTTTAATCGCTCTCAAGACTCACTCCAAATGAAATCAGCCTAAAAGAGAGAGAGGAGCAATGCAGAATTATTCGTGTATTGCCAAAGGATACAATTACTATGACACTGGCGGGGATCGAACCAGGGACCCTCCCATCATGAGACAAACGCGCTACCACCATAGCGGGTGCGAATTGACAATTCTTTCAACTTGAAATTGGGGAAAATCTGCAAAAATAGTGAACGAGTATATCGCATTAGCATACACAGAGGAACACACCGAAGCCCCACTCTATCGTACACAGTGCAAAACGGAAGTAATATTCTGTCCGTAGGAGATAAACATACATGTAGTCGTCTGCGCTAATACATAAATTCACAGATAAGTAATATCATAGCATCCGTTACCAGTCTTACGAAGAAAAAAAAGGTTCTCATACCGGTATAATCTTCTGGTCAAAACTTTAAATACAAAAGTGCAATAAAATGTTATGTGTCAAATAGATTTAAGGTATGAACTTTTCATTTAAATTGAAAAGAAATCAAAATCATTGACTAAGTGTAGTCATTTAGCTTCAAAGTTGTTGTAACTCACGTTTTAAAACTATTTAATAGGTTCTCTTGGAAAGCCCCAAGGGAATCTTTGAACTAATTCGATATGTGAGGCCTTGCTTTATATAGAAATGAATTTTAAAAAATACACTAAAATTGAAATTATACTTACTAATTACATGTATGTGCATTTTCTAGAATTATACCACACAATATATTAATAATATCAATATTGTAATCGTATGAGCATTGTAGATCTAATAAGTTAACATTTATTATTTTATGTTTTTCGGAGGTTTATCAAATATAACGGCGGATATTCACTGTTTCAAATAGTGAAATTATCAAAATATTTTACCCGGAATAACGTCAAAAAGTTAACCTAGCGTAACGACTGCTAGAAACCAAACGATAATGACATTACTGTAATGATGTTATATTTGCTATCCATTTCCGGCAGTTTTCGGTATTTTATTGAAACAAACGCAAAATAAATAGAGTTTCAAACATAAAATAAACACAAAAATTGTTTTTTCTATGTAATAACGTTGGTACTGGATAATCCGTATGACCAACGTCCCCAGAAGAGGTTAGTTTAGGGTAAAGGGGGCAGTGCAAGATACACAACGCGTCCCAGAGACACCGCAGTATGCCAGAATTCATACATAGAAAAATTATTAACAAAATTAATACTTTCTGAATAAAATAAATAACCAAAATCTGATTTGCAACCAATTGTTACACGTTTTTTACCTAAATTATATCATAAATATTTAAGCAAAATGATAAACATAAAATCTATTATAAAGATTCATAATAAATAGAGGTGGTAGTAAGGTAGATTCAGATGTGACAACGTAACATCTTCCTCTATTCCTATTGGCTTATCGGTGTACCGCTGAAACAATAGATCATTCATTTTCTATGATAATTTATACTTCTCCCAAATTGGTAACGTCACTCAATGGACCAAAATTTTAAAATGTGCAATACTGCATATTGGCAGTAACTCGTCAGAAACAGACAGAAACACATCACCAAATAGCATAACAGGTAACTAAGACTAAAGTGACTAAAAGGAACACTGACTTGTGGTTAGGTGAGCTTTCCACTTTCTCAGGAGTCATTAAATCAGATATCATAAAGAAAATGAAATTGATAATTTGTGTCTCGTGTGACGTATGAAATCTACAGGAGTTCGTGGACATTATCCGTAAAAAGACAAATTGATAAATTGATATATCATCAGAGACTGAGCCCATGCTAGAAGTTATTAAAATTACAAAGAGATGTAATTTGTCGAAAATAAGATGCGTATATCGCTGACGACATTAACAATAAAAGGCTTTTAGAGGTATAATTTCACAAAGCGAATAAATAGTCTCGTTTGAATTATAGTTCCTTTCCTGCAGGGAAATACATGTTCAACTACCATATATAGTCTTATGGTATTTAGCTGAAATAACAAGCTCGCAAAATGATCTAAGGCCGCGATTTTACTCGTCTCTTGAAGTTTTAGAGATAGCTTTTTTTGGTCAAAGATTTGTTCTCAACCAAGCCGTATTTGTTTATATATTAAAAATAAAACTGGTGAATAGTTATTATGATGATATATTTATTGTTATCAGTGTTATTATTATCATCAAAATTATGATTATCGTTATCATCATTATCGTTGTCAAATATCGTGCCATCTGTTAAGCAGCTTTCTCGCAACATAATAATCTCATTTATTATCAAATTAATATCCTTTCGCCTTAAGCACAGTTAACTTTCAAAATTGTGACAGAAAACTTACTTTATTTAATATGTTCACTACAAATGTGTAAATATTGCAATCCTTACCACAAGACATCACAATTCTTGCGAAATAGAAAAGACAAGACAACATTGAATCGCAACAATAAAGTTAAGAAAGCATTTTCTTTTATATTTCCTGATTGCATGACTGAAATGATTTCCTTTGCGTTTGGGGTTCTCTAAAGACCTGGTATCAGCTACACTTTTCTGTGCTCTATTTGATTTACCCGGTACATCTTTTCCCATTAACTGAAGTGTGACTTGCATTTGATTGGTTTTATCTTTTACTGTTTTGAAAAGCTGAGGTATTTAGTATGGCCAAATTTCGTTGATAGAATTTTGTTTATTTTAATATCTAGACTCTTCGTGTTTTTTGTTGCTTTTTTTTTAAAGCGGGCATTCATTATGAATAATTAATCATTGATTGTTTATTTTCATTTTTATATGCTTAGTTTTCCTATATTTCTTATAGTGTCATGCGATAAATCTGTTGAAGGCTATCTGGTAATATAGTAATCTAAAACATAGATGAAAAACTCGGCTTCGCCTCGATTTGTTTTCCAGTGTTACTCTTCTTGTTGCCCCTAACCATGTTACTAACTGGTTAATACAAAGCTGCGGTGGGTCGTTCGCCGGAATAGGGCCGCCCTAGAAGGTATTACCGCACAGGCGGACCAATACAGACAACCGGCCCACCGCAGCCGTGTATTAAACTTTTTATTACAAAGACTACCATAATTTGTTCATACTTAAATGAAAGACACAATTTCATATTTTCAAGTATTTATTCTAAGATCAGAGTACCAGCGGTACAACAACAACGTCGTTAATAATGTAACATAGAACCAGATAATGCATGGCGATATCAGTCTCAATTCTAATGAATTTTATAACTATGATAATATGGTACGGTATGTATTAATAAGAGGTTAATTAATACACGACGATCGGCCCACCGCAGCCGTGTTTTGACCTTTTTATTACATACCTTAAGTTACTCATTGCTTTGTATTTGCTAAAGTGCTAAAACGGTATAACAACAAACATACTCTGCGGCGTTATTTCATACAGCTTTGTTGAACCGTATATGTCCCGGAACGTATATATCACACGTGTGTGATATATTCGACCGTAAATGTAACACGTGTTTAATGTGACATATTCGTTTGAACATTTTTGACAGCTTACATTTTTATTTGCCTTTTTCTGCATGTGAGATATTCGTTTTCGTGTTCCTATAAAATTCGAAGTCAAACGTATACATATTATGTGCCATATACGTTTCACGCGAAGACTATTTTCGACCGAATATATCACACGTGTGACATATGCGGTCGAATTTTTCTCCGGTGTGATATATACGTTCCGGGACATATACGGTTCAACACAGCTTCCTTTGGTTTCCAATGATGGGTCTTAGTTTAGTGCCTTAACTGTAACTCAGACATTGTTTGAACTGTGCTTTTGCTTTTCATTCATTCTGTAAAGCATGCATATCTTTTTATGCGTTTTCTTATTAACTCAGATATTTGCGTCCAAATTTAATAACATGTTAGTTATTGACCCCATCGTAGGACAGACGTCGGCATGGTCGCAATGTGTAACCAGACAATGCACGTGCGTATGTTCCAAACCAAAACCTGAAGAGCGCAAATACGGCGTATAAGCTCGTAGCCCGGCGCACAAAACGATACAGTGAATTTCATCAATCTGAATTTTAAGTATTTTTATTATATATAGTATTTAGTACAGTATTTAATATTATTATATACTTTCATATTGCCCCGTTCACTTTGCCTTAGAGAGTTCGTTCAGTATTCTACGGTACTGCACGTTGGTAAGGAATGATACTGAACGTTGGCAAGGGAGGGCGGTCCTAGCGATCAGCTGTACGGACTATTTTATTTGTTTGCAAACATCGTTTTAATGAGGTTTCTATGTCGAAGTTGGACAGTTTTTTACAATAAAATAAGCTACGGTCTGAAAATAAAAAAGAAACTTTAATCATTTTCAAGTAGACTTAAAAGAGTTTCTTTTTTTAAAAGGTTCGAATTTTTTAGGGCACGCAATACCAGTTCTGGTTACGAAAGTTACTGGTACGTAGTTCAGCCAAGTATTGATAAACAAAAGGAATGATGTTTTGCATGTAGTCATAAGAAAGAAAAACATTTTTAGGAACGTACATCAAGTTGATGTATTCACATTTCAAAGTACAAACCTGCATCCGTAGGAAAATTCTTGCGTTTTTCAAAACAAGATGGCGGACGGCAACTGAAATTTCTTGCCGTACAATTGGCGTCAACGTTTCTCCTAATAAATGACGTCACGTATAAACAACAATATTGAATCGAGTCTATTAATACGCAATAAAGAAAATGTACATGGTGAAATAGTACGCTAGTTGTCTGAGAAACTTCAAGATTCATTTATTGTTTTTTTCTAACAGAATGTCTTTTTTTGTTCATATTCAATATGAAAGTATATAATAAAAAGATTATTGAACTTGTATGGCGAAATATTACTTGGAACTCGTTGATTTGGCGGGAACAACTCGCAAGCTCGTTGTTCCCGCCAAATCAACTCGTTCCAAGTAATATATCGCCATACAAGTTCAATAACCTATAATAGCTGCTAAAACCCTTATTTAAAACAAAGAAAACCGCTACAAGGAATTATAACGGTGAACAAGCATAACTGCTCCACGTTACCTAAAACTACGTGGTTTTGCCACAAAGATGCACGAGATTCAGGCTCCTTGTTGCTACCTTAGTTACAAGTTCATTGCAATGATGGCATGTTCCTTTAATTCCTTGTCATTTCCGTTTCACAAAATAAAGAAGAAAGAAGTAAATACAAGGTTTAAAACCGGAATAAGTGATTAGCAAGGTATTCCTATGCTGTCCTTCGTAAAATGGGGAATAGTGATGCCTCCATTCAAATCAATTTCGATAAAAGGTGTGTTATTTTACAATTTTAGTTTGAAAAAAGTCAATGTAAAATTTCAGCAAAGTTTTTCAAACTTATTAAACCATTTATGAGTGCTCCAGATACAGATTACCAACAACTCAGACAGGCTCAAGTAATACCACTTTTTATGTGTATTTGGAAACGGCTATGGGTGTTATCACGGCCCGTAAACGCACACCACCACCACCACCACCACCACCACCACTGGGGAAGCGGGGAAAATGTTGTGCTAACCTTCGATGGGGGTGCAAAAACAGTCATAAGGCAGGTATGTGATCGTTTTTGTTAATTTTTTTAATATTTTAAAAGATATTTTAAAAAATCTAAGCTCGCTTTTCGACCATTATAGTATTGCGACGTTCCCATGCGAAATGCCGACGTTAAAAACCGTAAATTGACGAAATAAGAAGAAAACTCCCACACTCGGCGAATGGCGAAAACGAATTCTAAAACTATCTTCTAGCAACGGCTGTTTTGGAAGCTCTGGAGTTGGCATATATATGAATCCAGTTGACGTTAGGCTGGTCCTGATTGTAATTATTTGGAAATATATCTGATATGCTGCCAAAAAGGTGTTGGTGGAGCTAATATTTTTAAAAGATGTTTTAAATTATTTGATATAATAAAAGATATCAATCATATATTGTATAAAACACCATTTTTCTTTGTTTTTTGCACTTCCACCGAAAGTTAACAAAACATTTTCTCCGCTTCACGAAATTTTCACAAAATTATGGGTAACATCAGTTTACCGTGACTGGCTTTTACGTTTCTCTGGCAACTTCAATAGAGCTTGCACTATTAAAGAGAGACATAGATTAGAACTAAGCTAATTCGCAACTTATCTGACAAGCCTTGAGATTTTTGTCAAAGGTAACGGAACATTGGAGTTACCCAACGTTTTGTGAAAAATTCGCATATTTACAATTTTAAATGTGAAATATTTACAGAAATGTTTTTAAAATTTTAATTATCAGCACAACAAACGTTACTGGCTAAGCACGACCTCCACCAACAGCTATTGGGCAGCACTTTGTTTAAAATGATATATTTTCACAGTTACAATCAGGACCAGCCTAGCAACTGGACACATATAGATTGTATATGCCTACTCCAGCCGTTGCTGGAAGGTAAGTTTAAGTACATGTAACAAAAAGATGCTTATTTTCTCAATTCGTCGGGTGCTGGAGTTTTCATCTTATTTCGTCAATTTTAGTTTTTTCTTGTTGGCATTTCGTAAGGGAATATGGTGGAATATCGAGCTTAGATTTTTAAAAGATATTTTAAAATATTTAATTGATTAACGAATGCAATCACTATGGGTAAGTACTAGTGTTGTACAAAATTTCAGTAATACTATTCCGTTTATTGATAATACCAACAATATGTTCCGTCTCTAAACAAGTTTAACTTTTAGATCAATAATTACCTAGAATGTCCATTTGAACTTTATATTTGCAGAGCATTGACATTTGCAGTCTTCCTTAAAAATAACTGTCTATATAGATAATGATCGACAATATTCTAAGTATCATCCAATGAAGTACATCTGGACCACGTGACTTATGTACTGTAAATTCGGTAATATTCGCGACGATTTAATTTTCGCTATTTTCGCGACTTTCCTACTTCGCTTATTAAAAAAATGCACGAAAGGTTCATTTTACATAGCTTTTGATCATGTACACAAAATTGCACGTGCCCATATTCCTGAAATTTCATAAATATATCTGGAAACGTTTCCAAATTGCATATGCTAATTATTGTTTAATCATATACAACTTAGACGGTGATAACGCTTTATTTCTCAAGGTTGTTTTGATATCGAAAACTTTATTAATCTTATAGTACATAACTTATGTTCCTCAACCAAGTTTTAAAGAAGTAGATCTTTTAGTCATATTAAGTCGCTCTAGTCCATTACTAACTTGACAGTGTTTTTCAAACATGCATGGTGTTTTCTAGACTGGCATCCAGTCCTTACATTTACTATTTCTCAATTAACTCCCTTTGCTGCCAAAAATGTAAGATGATCGAGCCCTGTTAGAATAAAAGGCTGAACGTCTAACCTGGTGGCGAGGCTAGGTGTTTTCTAATTCCTACACAACGAATTCTCGGTAATCATTGAATGTCACAATATTATATGTGCAAATTGAATATTATCATAGACAACTTTTGTTAAAACTTTATTTCTCTGAGTCGTCTTAGTATCCAAAACTTATTAATCAATGCGTGTGGTACATACTAGTAACCTATACATAACCAAATTGTAAAGAAGTGGCTCTTCTAGTCATGCTAAGTCACTCGAGTCCATTACTTACTTTAGTCTGTTTCTGTCAGAGTGTTTTTCAAACATGTATGGCCTGTTGAAATTCCCCACACAACGAAGTTTGTGTTATTGGTTAATGGTTACAGAAAGGCCGGCGATGGCGGTCCTGCCATGGACGGACCACATTCAAAAGGCTTGGCCGAGCATTCTTATCAGTCGTGTCATTTATTTATTTAAAAGATGAAAAGTGTCGAAGTATTGACTTGTTGATGCAGTTATCTCAAGCACGTGCTTAATTCGGCGGCTACTCTTCTTGGGAGAATGGAAGGTCTAATTAGTCATTGCTTTTAAGATTATCAGAAACAGAGATGTGTAAAATATTCTATTTTAATACGTCTCTGTCTGAAATGAGGTATCAAGGCCACAGCAGCTGGCTGATCTTTAATCCAGTTACATAGCGTCTACAAAGATAAAAGTGTATAAAACAACGAATGAATCACTATTAGTTGATTATTTTACTGTAGCTTTCAGAAACGCAAGAATATTAATAATTCTGCTAAAAATACTATTACTAAAAGACGTGTATTGCATGTCTTTTCGAATAAAATCTTTACATTTATTAATGATCAGAAATAACAAATTAAAAGCCCACACTCTGAATGCAATAAAACGCATCTAAAGGCATACATGGACATACAATAACGAGACGCCTCTCCCCTATCTTGCAATCGTCACACGCGGGGTCCCATTATCCAGCCACTAAACCATTTTTCAGGAGCCGACGACGGTCCTGTACTGTGTATACGTAATTGCTGACGTCACAAGACTTATACAATTCACGGCGGGTAGTCAACGGTGTTCGTAGAGCCGATAAAGGCATAGGAGCTCGAGGTCGGGATTATGCTTTTCCGGCTTTGTTTTGTCTTTTTACATTTATTTAAGAACCAAGCTAACAAAATATGATCTTATTTTCCACGGATCTTAACTTTCATATTTTACCGCTGAAGTACCCAGTATACTGAATAAAGAAAAGGAGTGACATCCGCCATGTTATCCAACACAAACTGCTTAGAGTTACGTCCCTCAAAAACTGGTTCTCCGTCTACCAATGTGACGCAACATGGAACCGGAACCTATACATGTAAACATAGTGTGGTGGCAATTTCAAAAACTGGCGGAACAGTTTATTTTTGTTTAATGTAGTACTAATGGACTATTATCTTGCCATACCATTTGAACAAATTGAGCACACTGTTCATGAGTGTTGCAGAAAAAATAAAATTAAATAATTAAAAAAAAAGGGACGCCACTCTTAGCAGTTTGTGTTGGATAACATGGCGGATGTCACTCCTTTTCTTTATTCAGTATACTGGGTACTTCAGCGGTAAAATATGAAAGTTAAAATCCGGGGAAAATAAGATAATATTTTGTTAGCTTGGTTCTTAAATAAATGTAAAATAACAAAACATAGCCGGAAAAAGCATAATCCCGACCTCGAGCTCCTATGGATAAAGGTGAAAATTTCACAATATCTTTTGTTTGTCAATTTAATTCATATAATATACCTTTATAATGTATCAATGCTCTTAAAAGTAAGGCCCGGTATAGACCGGACAGAAGTGCAAATTCACATAGACCACAAATTTAAGACACTTATTTAATGAATCGTAGATTATCAACATGTTTGTACGTGCATTTTGACTAGTTGCCTCAGAACCATATTACAACATGAAGTTGTTTACTGTTAAATAGCTGGTTTTCGATTTCATTTCCTGGATTTTATCTGCATGTGATAAAGCTTTGTAGCATATGGATACACAACGACACGGTAGAGTTGTGCTAGAAAGCCCTCGAGTCATACATACTAATAGCGTAAATACATCTGGCATATTAATTGATAACTGAAGGGTAACTTAAATATGATATTTTTTTTTCATTTCTTTAGTAACCAAGAGATGAGTTCAAAGTTAATTTTATAATTGAATTACTTGGGCAGTTGTTCTGTTTTTACTTAAATACTGCTGTGGTATTAGTATAAATAACTACATGTATATGTATGTGTATTACCTCATTACTTTTATAAATACATTTTGTATTTCAAATTCTGGAGCATAGGATCTATCAGTCATGACTGTAGTTCATCTGGAACACTGTCATATTTAAGCTTAACCAGATCTGGAACACTGTCATATAAGCTTAACCAGATCTGGAACACTGTCATATTTAAGCTTAACCAGATCTGGAACACTGTCATATAAGCTTAACCAGATCTGGAACACTGTCATATAAGCTTAACCAGATCTGGAACACTGTCATATAAGCTTAACCAGATCTGCATCCAATGGGACGTTTTCAGGAGCTGTGAACAATAAAAGTACACATAATCATATGGCGTTAATATACCCGGAAAGTCATGTGATTCCCAGCAGCTGGTTTTCGATTTCATTTCCTGGATTTCATCTGCTTGTGATAAAGCTTTGTAGCATATGGATACTCGACGACACGGTAGAATGATGGATAAGTGATTATGAGCAACCCGTGCCATTATCGATACCTGTGTAAAAATGTTCCTAAGATCTACCCGAGCATATAGTTCAAATTTGTCATTAAATATTGTTTATATTGATCCCAGGTTATATATCTAGTAGATGCGCACAGTTTTCACAAACAAATACAGTTATGTTTACAAACAGAGGTCATGTTTGACAATAATATTTCTTAATGCTTATTTGAGAACAAGTCGTTCAGCGTTTGTCCAGTTTGCACCTTTTTCATTTACAAATGTATAAGATATTGGCCCATCTAAGGGAAAATACAAATTTAAAATGAAATCTCATGTGTATCCGGAAAAAAGGGATAAAGATGCCTGGAGATATAAACTGCAAAAAGGTGTCTGGAGATATAGATTTTCCAATGATACTGATGCATTTATTATGATGACCCGTGCATATCAAAATTTAAATATTTTTGTATTGATAGCAATATGAGTGAATACGAAGACTGGTCACAACGAATAGTGACTAATAATGAGAAAAATGATGAATTATGAGACTGTCTATAGCAACATAGACGGGGTATACCGTCTGATGAGAAAGGTTTTCGCTTTACCGTAACTGCCAGCAGACGATATCAGCCCAGCATTTGATAAGATAAAAGAGAAAAGCAATTCAGATGATGAGAGGTTCTCAGAATTTTAAGATTGCGGAAGACATGGATAAATAGTAAGATGTGGCCACTGAAGTCGTGGTCTGTATACGGGAAATCAATATGAACAAACAACGATGTTGAGGGATGGCATGCCCGTCTGAACCGCCGTGCTAAGAAAGTAAACCTTCCATTTTACTTACATCCTCGGTACCCAGGCTGTTCATACCATACATGAATGTCTTGTATATCGGATTGGCATTTCCGATGATTTTGCCAATGCCGGAAAAACAAGTGTGGCACCCCTCCTATGCCAGACGACTCTCGTGAATTACTTATGACGTAACGTTATAAATATTGTGACGTCACTTTTCTAAACACAACGTCGGAATATCGTTTGTTTTTTAGGATAATTTATCATTTTAATAAGTTTGCATTTAGAAATTTACTTTAAAGTGCAAGACGGTATGCAAGAAAATGTTTCTATCACGAGACATTTGGTTCAGATGGAAATATCCGTCACCTCGGGTAACGGTTTTAATATAAGGGAACTCGGCACAGCCTCGTTCCCGCCAAACCAGTTATCCTGGGTGACGGATATTTCGATCTTAACCAAATGTCTCGTGACAGAAACTATTAACGGAATATTCCGTAACAGACCGTGGGTTCCGACGATGGTGATTACTATGTACGGTATATGTGTGTGTCTGTGTCCACGTGCATCTTTATTTAATTTTATTTTGTGTGGGTAGGTATATGTGTGTATATATTTATTATAATGATCAAGTAAATAAACTATCAAAACTTCATAATTGTTTCTTTCCAACTAGTTTGCTTCAGTGTAAATAAAGAAATACATTCATGCATGAAAGCAATATCAGGATCAGTACAGGAAATTGTCTCATATAACAGTTCTGCTTAAGTACTTTGAAACTTAAAACGCAAGAATACTTGCCATTATTCCCATATAACAGAATACGCGCATAGGAAGTTAAAAAAAAGTCTTAAAATAATATCATTTTACATAATCTATTCATAATTGTCCTGTCCAAAGTGTCTAAAATATTTCCGAAGTGTCTTTAAATAATGTCCGTTTAACATATTTTTACTGGATACTTTAAAATCTAATGTGTTACATTATACATTATACAAAACGTTCTTAAAGGTGCGAGACATTGACTGAACGTGTCAATTATTAAAACAACAAATTGCTACAATGCTTGCAAAGTACGGTCGCAATTTGCGCCAGTAACACTTGCTATCAAAACACCGACAGACACAAAGCATTTATGGACTTTTAACATATTATATCGCCAGTGAAAAGTGCTAGGAGTTATAAACGTTCAAAATAATGACGTTTTAGATAAACATATATATTAATATAATAATAATTTCGTTTTTATTTCTATGATTTATAATGATTACAAAGATGGTCCGACGTGTCGATACATTTGGTCCGAAGAGTCTATAAATGTGGTCCGAAGTGTCTGGTCCGTAATGGAGATATTTCATAAATTTATGATAAAATCGTGATAAAATTGTGTTTTCAGACAAAATTATTGGAAAAAAGATATAAAAATATAATTCCATGATTTCCGTGAAAATCCGTGATTTGTCAACGGCGTCCGAAATATCCATGGTCCGTAATTCAATTGCATCCAGTGTACTAAACAGAGTTTACGTTATTTAACAGTGTTTGAAAAATTATGACATTCTCAAACAAAACAATAAAATATCAACGTATAATATTTATTGTTCCTTCCATGGAAGGGACACTTAAAATTGTACAGACACACTTGACTGAACAATGCAGCACGTAAGCCGTTTTTCGGTGTGTTTCCGTTATAATTAAACGTTGTGATATTGGAACAACTAACAACCAATAGCCGTTCTTTTCCGTACACTGTGAAGGGGTCACACTGAAACGCCAAATTAATTAGGCTAGGTAGTCTATTGCACACATATACAAAATAAGCTAGATCTATTGCACGTTGGACTTGCAGAAATCGCCCGAAAATGCGTTTGCTTTTGCATTATGAGTTTGACAAATAGCTGAACGAATGTTAATTTACATATCGTTTGCATAGCGTAGAAATATGCTAATATTGTTGCTGGAAGTATTGGCGCGAACTTACCATGGGACCATATAAAAGCAGATCTAGCGTGACGTAGTACATATTTAACAGGTGCGTGGAGTATTAAATATTGTAGATACTAATGCCTGAATTTGCTTCGACTGTCGTAGTTTGTACTTCAATAAAATATATAGAAAGATGTGCCCTAGAAGGAACTTTTGGAATGCTATAACTTGTTGTTCCTTCTTATTGTACAGACGCACTTGACTGAACAATGCATCCCGGAAGCCGTTTTTCGGTGTGTTTCCGTTTTAAGTTAAACGTTGTGATATTGAAAATGCGTTCTGCCGATTGGATGAAACCAACTAACAACCGAGAGCCGTTTTTTTCCGTACACGCTATATGTTTACGTTACTGTGGTTACTTCCCTTTATGCCCCAGTCATAGTGTCACGTTTTGGCTGCGCCGTTGTGCCCCGTTTCTGACACTCACAATTTGGAAATTTCAGCCGGGTGCCACGATGTGCAACGGTGTCACCACGTGCTAGACTACGTTGTCGCATCGTTGTAGTCCCGTCGTGACACGATTGAGATTGGACAACGAATATCAAAGTCGGGTACTGCCTCGCTGCCGCCGCGCTGTCGCCTCGTTGTTCAAAGCTGTGCTTCGTTATGCCTCGCTTCCGCCTCGCTACATTCACGTCCAGCTAAAACTCGTCACGCACTGGCCTCACACACTTCTTTGACCATATAAGTAATAGCGTTGTCGGCTTCTCTGAATAAGTACATTAGCGAGTGGTAGTTGCGTCCAGTGACAAGGTGACAGAGATTGACCGCAACTTTCCAACCAGGCTGTTGCACCTTCTTGAACCAGCTGTCCTTCTTCTTTAATCTTGGGGTCAGCCAGTCCACCAGTCCCTGGAATAGTAGGGGGTCAACTCTTGGGAAGTACTTTAAGGCGGCCACATCCTCCATCCTCAGCTCTTAAATGAGCATGTGGTACTGACCGAAATCCTCGCGCCACTGGAGCCAGTCCCTGCAGAACGTGAGGCGCGGGGCCCGTTCTCCCCTTCTTCTTCTCTCTTCCCTTTTGAGCAGCGCTATATTTTTCAGCATGTCTTGGTCCAGGGCTAAGGCAGCATACGCCAGTTTGAGATCCATGGTAGAGGTTCAGCACTTGGGCTTAAGCAAGAACACAAATGATTTGTGGTCCTAGATTAAAGGGACATACCCTATAACTGAGTCAAACTTAATAACCTCCTAAACATAAATAATATAGTCTTTGGGAGTATTATAACTCAACCTTAACGTTTCAGCTATGCATTCCCAGTCATTATCGATAAACCAGCAGTTTAAATATACTGCAGTACCGTAAACCATTCAATAATCTATGTAAAGTTGTTGTTGTACAATTAATGGGTGGATGTGATTTATTACAGAAAGCCTCTATATTGGTTAATTGTGGTAAAATGAGGCATTTTTCGCCATAGGTTCTTCTTTGAAATTGTATTTATTTATCATTTTACGTTCATTGAACATTTTATCTATGTTTCGAGAATATAATCTGCTAGATGTAGGGAGTGCCCCTTTAAGGGATATACTATATATACTATATAAGTATATACTATACAAAATAAGAAACTTCCGCTAAGTTTGCTTGGACATTGCTGGATGAAAGCAAAACGGTGGAATCATTGTTATATATGCGTTTAAAGATTGTTCCATGATGCATCGTTTAGTGTAAAAATGATGGCCAAATGTTAACAGTATAAGGGGAAATTTTGATCAAGTGAGGTAGGGACAAAAAACAAAAAATAACACTTGATAACGGGTATGACCACCTCTTGAGTTGACCACTGCAGTGTATCACCGGCGCATATAGTTGACTAAAGTGTTGATTTCTGCCTGTGAAATATTGTTCCATTCCTGAATGAGCGCTTGGCGAAGTTCTTGACGTTACAGGTGGGTTGGGACGACGCCTCACTCGTCTGTCAAGAAAATCACAGACGTGCTCGATTGGGTTGAGATCAGGACTTTTAGCAGGCCAGTCATCAATGAAAAATCATTCATCTGTTCCACAACAACGCAACGCAACGTTTCCCAACGTAGCTTAACGTGGCTGCCAAAACGTGACACTATGACTAGGGCATTATATGGCAGTTACTTCATTAAATAAGCTTTTGCACGTTGAACTTGCAGAAATCGCCTGACAATGCGTTTGATTTTGCATTACGAGTTTTACAAATAGCTGAAATGAATGTTAATTTACATATCGTTTGCATAGCGTAGCCATATGATAATACTGTTGCTGGAAGTATTGGCGCGAACTTATCATGTGACCTTATCAAAGCAGATGTCAGAGAGTTACTGTAGCGTAGCGTGACGTAGTATTAAAAATGTAGATGTTATCAATCAGATACTAATGTCTTAATTTGCTTAGACTGTCGTATTTTGTTCTTCAATAATATATAGACAGATGTGCCCTAGAAGGAACTTTTGGAATGCTATAACTTGTATAATTTCCAGGACCGACTAATTGTTCTAGAAGTTTCAAATACGGTAAGAAACGGCAATCGGCAAATAGTTGTTCCAGGGGAATTCCATGGGAATGTGTATTATCCGGCCCTATCCGGCCATCATTGTACGGTTTGACGGAAAACACGGCCGTGCCTATTTATTTCCATAATTCTTTATGTACAATGATAATTTATATACCGTTGGAAAGATGACATTCTGAAGTTTACGAAAATGTAAAAAAAGTCAAAAAAAATCAGACGGCATTTACATATTTTATTTCAATGTGAACATTGTTATATTTTCACAATAGCCAGTATTGATTTTTGATGCTTGGAAAATACGGCCGTCCCTATTTTTTTCTTCATTTTTCGATAAACCAATACAATTTATAAATGGAAAGCTGACATTCTGCAGTTTCCGAAATGCAAACATTTTTAAAATCCGACTACATTTACATCTTCTACATTAATTTGAACATTGCAATTGTTTTAACAATAGCCAACATCGATTTCGGGAGGTGAGAAACTACGGCCCTACCCATTTTTTTCTTCATTGTTCTATAAAGAAATATATATTATATACCGTTGGAAAGCTGACATTCTGCAGTTTACAAATATGTAAAAATATCGAAAATCCGACCTCATTTACATTTTCTGTATCAATTTGAAAATGGTACTTTTTTTTTAAACAATAGCCAACATCGATTTCCGCACTTGGGTAAATACGGCATTCGCCAATTATTCATTTTCATTTGGTATAAAGCAATATAACTTACATATTTTTGGAAATATATCATTCAGCAGTTTACGAATATGTAAGCATTGCTGAAATCCGACGATATTTGTCTTTTTAGCTACGCCAGGGTGAGCTCTTCTAATTGATGATTGTCCGTCGTCCGTCGTCCGTCAACATTTTTATTCAAATGACATCTCCTCTGAAACCACTAGGCCAATGTTGATAAAACTATGCAGGAATGTTCCTTGCATGAAGCTCTACCAAATTGTTCAAAGAATTCCATTCCATGCAGAACTCTGGTAGCTATGGCAACAAATAGTTAAAACTTTAAAAATCTTCTTCAATCACAAGGCCTAGAGCTTAGATATTTGTCATGTAGCATTGTCTAGTGGACCTCTACCAAGATTATTCAAATTATGACCCCAGGGTCAAAATTGACCCCGCGGGGGTGGTCACTTAGTTTTGCATAGGCTTATATAGGAAAAACTTTAAAAAATCTTCTTCTCTGAAACCACATGGCCTAGAGCTTAGATATTTGGCATGTAGCATTGTCTAGTGAACCTCTACCAAGATTGTTCAAATTATGACCTCAGGGTCAAAACTGACCCCGCGGGGGTGATCACTTAGTTTTGCATAGGCTTATATAGGAAAAACTTTAAAAATCTTCTTCTCTGAAACCACAAGGCCTAGAGCTTAGATATTTGGCATGTAGCATTGTCTAGTGGACCTCTACCAAGATTGTTCAAACTATGACTCCTGGGTCAAAATTGACCCCGCGGGGGTGGTCACTTAGTTTTGCATAGGCTTATATAGGGAAAACTTTAAAAATCTTCTCTGAAACCACATGGCCTAGAGCTTAGATATTTGGCATGTAGCATTGTCTAGTGGACCTCTACCAAGTATGTTCAAATTATGACGCCCGGGTAAAAATTGACCCCGCGCGGGTGGTCACTTAGTTTTGCATAAGCTTATATAGGGAAAACTTTAAAAATCTTCTCTGAAACCACAAGGCCTAGAGCTTAGATATTTGGCATGTAGCATTGCCTAGTAGACCTCTTCAAAGTTTATTCAAATTATGCCCCTGGGGTCAAAATTGTTGTTGCCCGCGGGGGGGGCACTTGTTTTACAAAGACGTATATAGGAAAACCTATTGTATATAACATTATCTAGTGATCTTCCACCAGGCAAGTGGACTTGTACCAAGGTGAGCGATATAGAGCCATCTTGGCCCTCTTGTTTAAATTAATATGAACACTTTTTTTTTATTTCAAAATCCAACCTCCATTTCTGAAACAGAGAAGATCATGAGCTGATTGCTTAATTGTTAGCTTTTAGAGAAACGAATCATCTTGATATCAACCTAAACATACTCAAAGCAACTCATCATTTTATATACAGACAGACAGCCATTCTTTTTTTCAATCAGGTTACATAGACACAACATGATATAATCGAAATATTACCACAAAAAAAGTGAAAAGTATGAAACAGAGTCATTATTTATACACATTCATACAGACACAGATCTATGCATTGTTAAAGTGATATTACCTTTTAAAGTGACCATCATAATTCAAAAGAAGGCATTATTCACTGATTTATACTACTGGAAAAATGAAATTTGCCATTTAAAGTTGTAACAAAAATATGTGAATCTGTATTCGTGTTTTATACGCATTGAATATAGAGAAAAAAGGTCTAGATTCAACACATTTTTGTTACGTATATTTTAATTTATATTTTTCAATAAGAGATATAACTTTTCATAATTCTCTTTTTTCATGTTTCAAAGATCTAAACATTAAGTTTTCAGCTTCGTTCTAGATAATAAATCAATATAGAAATTTTGAAGGGTAATATAACTATCAATGCTTAATATAAAAAACATACTTGAAAAGCGGGAAATTCCAATTCCAATTCCAAAGTTTATTCGGTATTAAGCATAATTACAATGCTTTTAACCTATACATAATAATAACAAATAAAGTGGTATTAGATATAGTAGGTCATAATTTACTCGAGTTCTTTGAAAAATTGAAATTGAAAACAATCTGGGGGTCAAATGGGGAGACACTCAAAATCCCCTTGGTCGTAATCCACTCGGTCCAAAAATGGCATAGTAGTCATAATCCCCTTGATGGATTTTACATTTTAATTTCAATAATTTTAATTTTTTTCAATCATTCACTATGGTAAAGTTAAACTAGATACCAATAAAACATTCAGTATTTTTTTTATTCAATATATGCTTTTCCACTTGTAAAATTCATCAAGGGGATTATGACTACTATGCCATTTTTGGACCAAGGGGATTATGACCAAGGGGATTTTGAAGTACACAAGTATGATAGGGATTGGGGAGGCGTGTCCTTCTGTCTAATTTAATACATACAATGTATATCTAAGATTTGTTTAAGATATACAAGTTTTCCTGATTTGGGAATTTAATTTCAACTATTTGCAGACTAGTATATACCTTGTAATGAAATACGGAGTTAATTAGCAAGACGTTAATGTCACAACTAAATTACTTTAAAATTAAATGATTAAAAAATTATGTTTTTTTTTTATTAAACTACTTGTTTTAACGTACCCTTAAAGTTGTCATTTAAAGACAATTGAAATCTCCTTCATAAGTGACCCCTTTTAATTTATAAAGAATCCTTCTGACTGCATTTATTTCTTTGTAAATTAAAAATGCAGCCGAACGCTAT
Source organism: Saxidomus purpurata (assembly GCA_022818135.1). NCBI lineage: Eukaryota > Metazoa > Mollusca > Bivalvia > Venerida > Veneridae > Saxidomus > Saxidomus purpurata. The sequence continues at coordinate 31,621,831 of JAFMSR010000007.1, forward strand.
TTCTAACTGTAAAAGAAGTCAATACTAAATTTCTTTTATGTATCAAGTGTAACATCTAAGTATTTCATCTCATCTTAGCGATAATTAGTTTGCTGTAAGAGTAATTACTTGAGTATTTACAACTTGCTCAATCTAACTTTGAAATCACAGTTATTCTGCAGTAATTTAAAATTATGTTTCTGTCATAATAGAAAATTGATTGATAATTATCTAAAACTTTTGATACAATAACTGTTCAATTATTTTGCATACATCAACAAAGTGCATGATCATTTGTTTACAGTGAAAGTATTTGCTTGAGTAACTGATTTTATAATTTAATTTGATTGGGAAATTACATACATCAAATAAAATAATCATATCTTATAAAGGTCTTTAAATTTATGTAGAACTAACATCCCTTTTCTACATTATCTTTACACAATGTAAGGGTGTTATACAGTAGCTGAATATGATAAACAGAAGGCTAGCAAGTTCAGATTTTGATGTTGTTACTTTTGTTACTAGAAGAAAGAAGGTTTGTTACTGGTAACAAAAATACAAGGGTATGTAGCAACCTCCAGATTTAAGCCATATATGCATATATGGCGTTCAATTGTCTTTAACTTATTACTTACAATCAGTACGGTTTAAACATAAATTATCACGTATGGTGTGATAATTTAATCAAGGAAACGCGTGCTGTTTATTAAACAACAATCATAAAAGGTGCTAATATACAGTAGTTTACTATAGACACAGTTTGTTTGTAACTATTTAACGCTGTTTTAAGAGGGACTTATTTATTGTAAATGTAGCAGGGTTATTTTGTACAGCTCTTCACTTATTTCTCCTTCATTGGTTTTATTGTGTCATAAAAGCTAGGTTTAACCAAGGTCTTTCAAATAGTATTTGAAAGACCTTGGTTTAACAGTTGTTATGTACTGGTTTCCAAGTAGTTTCCGGACCGAAATCGCATATTTTTGCCTGTATCATGCGAACGAAATATTGTAGAAACGTGAAATTTTCTCAGAATAAAGCTAGGTTCTTTGTTGACATCCTACCCTTTTCGATGGTATACTTTCGCCCGTAACATGCATAAGAAAGAGGCCTAAATGGGGGCACTTAATTCCATTTGTATCCCAGTCTGTCCAGGGATCGTATAAATCGTTAATATAACAAATCCTGGTCTGTCCAAGTAGTTTTCCGGACCTTTTCTGTATGCGTACCATTCCACTTAACCAAGGTCTTTCAAATACTATTTGAAAGACCTTGACTTAACAGAGCTATTTAATTCAAGTACTACAAATTTAAATTAAATTACAGCATCAAAACAATTAATTTCAGTACAACTTATCCAGATAAATTCAATAGCAACACTCACCACAGGCAGTTTATGATAGACACATATATATAAGTGTGACAAGTAAATTAATTTATTATGAAAGCAAGGTAATTTCCCTGTCTGTTATTGATTTCTATTTTTATCGATAATTCGACTTGACAAAGGGCGTGTGAGATGACAGGCAATTTTTCATATACATTTTGCATTTATTTTATTTATACTGTGAGAATTTTCTTCCATATCCTCTGCAAGTACCTATCCTCATTTAACTGTAATTACCTTTAAGGACCTCACTGTCTGAGCATGCGCACTCGAACCGGAATTCCCCAGCTGTTGACAGTCTCTTTCGTAAATAAAACAACAGGGCGAGTGAAAACAACCGCGATATTTAAATATCTAGTATCACCGTACCACAAATATTCGGGGTTTTTTTTCAAGAAAACAAACGTCTAGATGATCTGATGTTATTATCAAGATGCTTTAATGCTGCATTAATTCCATGCAGCCTGAAATAAAGAAGGTCCGGAAAACTACTTGGGTCCGGAAACTACTTGGAAACAAGGTCTTTCAAATAGTATGGTCCGGAAACGAGAGTAATACGATAAATAACTTGCCTCGGATCACGTGACAAACATCCGGGTACCCGCCATTTTGGAAAAAGAAAGAAATTGTTGATACTTTATATCTACGTATATCTCGATATTTTACCAATCAATTTGACCAACAAAGTGATCCTTAATACAATATATGCATTCCCTTATCATTACATAATATTATATTTTACCGATGTTTCGTTTTAGGTGGATTTACGCATTGGAAAGTTGACCTCATACGAACGGGTTTTTTCACAAATGACCAAAAGCCGAAAACCGACCTAATTTTATCGCTTCTTTCCTACTTGCATGGTGTTCATGGGATTGATGTAACATTTTTTTCTCATAGATTTAAGTCTAATGTGCGTCTGTTATGTCTTAGATTTTCGTATTTCACCCGTATTTTAATTTTCTGGGACGGTTAGATCCGTTCAAAATCTAAAAATGGCGTCAATGGTGATTTTTTTTCGCGATACGGTGATATTTTGTGCACAGGTTTTCACTATATATTTAGGGTCAAATGATGGAAAGTTGCTAATTAAAATGTAAATTAAGAGTTATTTTTGAACGGATATGAATTAGATTTTCGTTTTTTTATTTTATAACATAATAACGTACAGTTTTGTAAGACCAGTATCGCGAGTCAAATTACCATCCCAAGACGGAATAGCATGGACCGTGTTTAACTCGCGTTAAAGATAATAGTTAATTATATATAGAGGTTTTAATTTCACAGTTTTACAGAAAATTTCATCAGCTTTCCAATTATACCATTTTTTAAATTAAATGTGGTATTTAAATGACACAATGACGGGCAGTTTTGCATACAACTATCGGACAAATACCAGTTTACTCGCTCGGCGTGATAAATGCACGGCGTGATAAACGCTTCCAGGCGAGACAAGATTATCAGTACGATAAGACATTTATAGAGGGCGTTTCCGGACCATACTATTTGAAAGACCTTGTTGGAAACCAGTAATCTTTCCAGGAATTTGGCTATTTTTATCTGAGTAGCTACTTTCGGTTTATTGGCCAATGAGATTGCGGCTTTAAGGTATTTTTGCAGTTACCGCCATGTTTCAATGTGCTGGTCGTAAGTTTACTATGTTTTAGACATTGTTTTTAGAGGTTGAAGTCAGAGAATGGTTGTATTGGTTAATATGATGTACAGTATACTGGTTGATTTAAAGCCTAATTAATTTGGCGTTTCAGTGTGACCCCTTTCACAGATCTGATATTTTATAACTGTCGCACCCCACCTTTATGAGCATACGCCTAATTTTAATGTGCTCCATAAATTATAAGTGGAAAGTGTAGTTTTAATGTTGCACGTACAAGCCTGTTCATCCTAGAGATTACCTGTGATAAGCCTGATTATAGCTGACCACTATACTGGCTAGAGTCCTAAAACCGGACACTTTTCAGACATATTTTTCGATAACTCTGACAATTTTTGTAGTTAGCAATCAAGATTTTACCAGTAGAAAGTTAGGTTCTTCTCCGAAACGAAAAGCTATCTTGTTAACCCATCAGATTAAATCAAACACATATTTGAGGCCCGGCTGTGGGGTTACCAAGTTGCTATATTTTATTGATCAGTTGTATGCTGGTTGGCCCAGTTTTCGTGGTAAATAGAACTCTTTATAACACTACGGAGTACAAAAAAATAAACAAAGAAACAATCAAGGTCAAAATATAACCAAGAACATCTAACATTTAACATACGATTCACTTTACTTATGCTGATTGTCACATTGTTTACACAGCTTCCAAAATATAAAGTGTGTTGACCTTTGACGTCACAGGAATATGTGCACCAGAATTCGTGGGTCGACCAAAAAGTTACATTGCAACAGAAGTGTCCCAAATGATATTTCAGAATCTCGTTTAAAATTATATCTTTATGTCTTGTGAATCAATATCAGTTGATTATATATATAAACAAACAGTCAGCTATTCTTCCAGTACCAGTTTTTAAAAAGCAACCATTTCAATAATAAACAAAATGTTCAGACTCACTTTGGGAGTACATGAAGCACACTTACGGTATAAGAACACTAAATTTTCGTAACGGATATCAACTAAAAACATCAGCTAGAACATATTTATTACGGTTTGGTTTACTTCGGTTGTTTTATTTAATGAGAGCAATGGGGAAGAGCAAACTGTCTGAATACCACGAATTCTGGACCTACCACGAATACTGGGCCCAGCACCATACCATGTTTCCGGACAGATAGTTTAAATAGATTTGTTTAATAGTGATGATAGCTTTTAAATTATGTTAACTGTATCGATCATTCAACACATTAATGAAGTATCAAGATGAAAGGTTTAACTTGTGATTTTTTTTGCTGGGCCTCAGAAATATTGCACTTGCACAGTCTGTCACTTTCCACTTTTCCCCCGACAATGTAAGCATGCTTTCAGTGACTGACAAAATAAATAGTGAGATTTCTGGTCAAATAGTTACATTAAACTGTTGTTGTTGCACTTTGTGGATGGAAATCAAGTGTCTGTTTAATCAACACCATATGATTGTAGATATTAAGAAAATATTCATGCGTTTAAACAAGTGTCCGGTTTGATGGTCGTCCGGGTTTGGTGGTCCCCAACCAGTACACAGCATGCGTTTATCAATGTATTTGTATTAATGCCAATTAAATCAACTGTATAGGTGCATGTTGCTGTTTGCCTTGACTTTATAGCTTCATGAACAGGAGTACATATTAAAAATGATAAAAATATGCTGAATTATCTTTACTCAAAGCAAATTCATTTAATGTTTACTTAGACAATATAAATACACAGTTTTCAGTAACATGAAGGAGCCTTGTGCTGGCATTGTATTTATAACATAAAAGATTTAAACACTATGTATATGTATGATAAATGCTACGGTCCTGTATTAGTTTTAGTGTAAAGAATCTTCTAAAGGTGAAAAACTTATAAAATGCTTCCATCCATTCCATATAAACAAAATAGTTCTGTATAATGTATTACTGTAAACAAGGATACAGTTTTCATCACATCAATTTCATACTACTAACACATGAAATGTTTGTCACTGATAAAACTTGGAATAAAAAGTCCATAGGCTGATAAGTTTGAAGTTCAAATATATAATATATATGTCCATATCTTCCTCAATCCCTTGAAGAACAGAATTGAGTAATTTTCAAATAATATCTCATTACAAAGCACAAGTGAAAGTGGGTACAGAGTTGAATTGATAACAAATGCCGACTATTGATTAACATCATTAATTAAATAATATACAGAAGGATGGATTTTTGTAAAAAAGTGCTTATCTGGCACTTTTTTATTTATTCACTATCATTATTGCTATGAAGTTACTGTCACAAAAACAGTTCTTAAGAATAAGGTTCAACTATTATTACATTTGTAAAAGAGTAAAATGACCCAAATATAAACCGCATTCCTGTTAGGTCAGACCAGGGCTTATCAACAATTAAGTCACACGTGTGTTTTGAGGAAAAGGGAACTCACTGCTGGCTGACCACATGTAATTAGTCACTAATTACTGCAGTCAATCTAACGGGCAATTAGAGTTCATTACCTGCAGTGATATAGCTGATAATGCAAATCAACTGTATCCTTGGTTTTCAGGGGATTTTCTGTGCTTAAACGTGTAACTGATTAGGTTCAACCGGCGCATAATACACAATTTACCTAGTTCAAATAACAACTTTACGCTCTAAAATGAAGAATTAAATATCACTTTAAATGAAAACCTAAAATTTTATGAACAATCTCACCAATTTAAAAACTACTTAAAAGTACTAACCCAAAAAAGGCAACAGGAATTGATAATATACCACCTAAAATATTAAAATGCTCAGCTGAATCAATTTGCAAAGCACTCTCAAGTTTAATAAACAAAATGATTGATACAGAATGTTTCCCTGAAAATCTCAAGAAAGCACAAGTCATCCCAATTTTTAAAAAAGATGACCCTTTCATTATGAAAAATTACAGACCAATAAGTATACTGACATCAACATTTTTTGAAAAAATCATCAATGAACAACTTTCATCTTACTTTGAAAATATATTTCATCAATTCCTTGCTGCCTTGAGACCGAAATATGGCTGTCAGACAACTCTTTTGCACTTGATTGAGGACTGGAAAACTGCACTTGACAATAACAACCATGTGGCGGCCGTACTCCTGGACCTATCAAAGGCTTTTGATTGCCTGCCACATGATCTCATAGTCCTCAAGCTGGGCGCGTACGGGTTGTCTGATAGCGCATGTTCACTAATAAAAAACTATCAAGTAGGAAACAGAGAGTGAAATTAGGACACTCCCACAGCTCATGCCTTGAGACAATCAAAGGTGTACCTCAAGGCTCAATTCTTGGCCCCTTGATCTTCAATATCTTTATGTATGACATATTTTATTTTATTGAAAAATCTACACTCTACAATTACGCTGATGACAATACCTTATAAATCTTATAATCATACAAACATAAATGAACTTAAAGCTATATTAGAAGACGAAAGTAAAACACTTATTAAAACGGTTCAAATTAAATCAAATGCAGGCTAATCTAGACAAGTTTCAGACCATGGCTGTGGGAAGAAAAACACAAAATTAAATAACATAAATAATTTCAAAGTTGAAGGTATAGACATTTTATGTGAAGATAGTGTTAAGCTACTAGGCATCAACATTGACTCTCTTTTAAATTTCAATGAACAAGTTACTAAAATGTGTAAAAAAGTAGCTGGGCAACTTAATTTCCTTCTTAGAATAAGCAAATTTTTAACACCTGAATGTAAATTACTAGTGTACAAATCTTTTGTAAGATCAAACTTCAATTACTGTCCACTAATTTGGCATTTTTGTAGCAAAACAACCACTAAAAAATTAGAAAAATTACAGCATAGAGCGTTTAGAATAGTTTTTAATGATTTTAACTCCAGTTACGAAGATCTCTTAAACAAAGTAAATATGCCTACGCTTCATCTAAGTAGAATTAAAACAATTGCAATTGAAACCTTCAAATGTCTATACCATCTTTCACCACCATATTTGAATGATTTCATTTTGGTACAATTCAAAAATTCATCTTATTCTTTTAGGTACAGAAATACTCTAGAAGTACCAAAAGTAAGAACATCAATTTATGGTAAGCAATCCTTCGAGGCCGATCTGGAACAGTCTGCCAAACCATATCAGACAAGAGGAAAATTACAAAGAACTTATCAGACAGGGGTGACTAACTCGAAACATTCACCTTATCTTAAGTTACGATGGACTTAAGGTGGTGCTAAGGTAACACTATTCCAGTAACTCAAAACACATCTTATCGACGCCTTAGTGATGCTGTATCTTACGATGTCGTAAGATGATAAGGTCAGTCTGTGTAATGCATATACTCTAGTATTGGCACATTGAGAGTAAATAATATTGGCTTAGGAAACACAACACCCAATCTAATTATACGCAAGAAGGGTTGACATGCATTATGTCTCACCCCATCAGACGGGAGACATTGTTTTCCACTTACCATATTGATTTGAAACTTCATTAATGTGTTCAGGGGTGTCGGACATTCAAGTAAGATAACTGTTGAATGTATGAATTTAGTACAAATTATGGCCCTTGTTTGACTTGGAAAATTTGGTTAAAGTTTTGCATGCAAGGTACTATCATGCACATATCTCAGTAACCACTCATGGGATTGATTTAAAACTTCAATATAGTCTTAAGGGGTATCAAACAAGCTGAATTTATTATAAATTATGGCCCTTGTTGAACTAAGAAAGTTTGGTTAAAGTTTTGCATTATAATACACATATTTCAGAAACAACTTACACTGCTTATGGGATTGATTTAAAAACTTCATTTAAGTCTTAAGGGGTGTCAGGCTGTCAAGTTAGATAACTCTTGTATGAATTTAATTCAAATTATGGCCCTTGTTTGACTTTGAAAATTTGGTTAAAGTTTTGCATGCATTAGGTACTAACAGGCGCATACTTCAGTAACCACTTATGGGATTGATTTGAAACTAACCAATAGTGTTCAGGGGTATCAGACAATTAAGGTAGATAACTCCTGACTGAATTTACTACAAATTATGGCCCTTGTTGAACTTAGAAACTCTGGTAAAAGTTTTACGTGCAAGGTACTACCATGCACATACTTCAGTAACCACTTAAAGGAGTTATTTGAAACTTAGCAATAGTGTTCAGGGGTATCAAACAATTAAGTTACTATAGATAGCTTTGGACTTTTTATACCCCCGAAACAAAGTTTAGGGGGGTATATAGGAGTCACCCGGTGGTTGGTTGGTCGGTCGGGCGGTCCATTGCATTTTCCTTGTCCGGAGCATAACTTGAAAACTGCTAGTTGGAATTCAATACAACTTCATACAATGGTCAAGCACATTGAGAGGAAGTGCAGTGCACAAGAACCATAACTCCATCTTGACTAATTACAGAGTTATTGTCCTTTGTTACTTTTCCTTGTCTAGAGCACAACTTGAAAACTACTGGTTGGAATTCAATACAACTTCATACAATGGTCTAGCACAATGAGAGGAAGTGCAGTGCACAAGAACCATAACTCTATCTTGAGTAATTACAGAGTTATTGCCCTTTTTAGCTCGACTTTTCTATGAAAAGGGGAGCTATCCTACTCGCCCCGGCGTCGGCGTTGGCGTCACACCTTGGTTAAGTTTTTCGTACCACCCCACTTTATTTCAAAAGTATTAGACTCTAGAGGTATGGCTTTGAAACTTACCATACTTGTTTACCATCATAACCTCCATCTACAGACAAGAGTACATAACTCTGTCAAGGTTTTTGACAGAATTATGGCCCTTTTTGGACTTAGAAAGTGTATTGAGCTTGGTTAAGTTTTTCGTACCACCTCACTTTATTTCAAAACCACTGGAGGTATTGCTTTGAAACTAACCGTACTTGTTTACCATCACGACCTTCATCAACAGACAAGAGGACATAACTCTGTCAAGGTTTTTGACAGAATTATGCCCCTTTTTGACTTAGAAAATACATTGAATATGGGTAAAATCCACTTATTAGGCCATCATTAAAAAAATGTTGGTTTGCGGTGCTCCGACCCACAATTTTTGGGGTGGGAAGGTAGGTAGGGAAATTTTTTTTTTTTTAATTTTTTTTTTTTTACAGACGACAAAGCAAATCTATATGACCCTCAGTCTGATGTAAGGGGCATGCATATTTTAGATAACAGCACTGAGAATTCAACGACAGAACCATTTTATTAATTTTCAGATACATGTGTACACTTTAATTCTTTCTAGAAAGTCTTTTAATAATGGGTCTCCCAGAGTCCCTGCAGGGTTTGCAGATTGGCAGTACAACACGGTGGGTCTGTAGAGCATCAACTTTGGCATTTTTTTCGAAGTTTTCTACAACATTTTCATCAATATCAATCCCCTCTGTCGTAATGTCAAATACATCAAACCATGAATTTCCGTATGGCATTTTTAACGACCGAAGTCACCTTTTCTTCACCAGTGCTTATAATATTTACACTAACAGAAAATGTGATATCTTCCGTAATGGAGGCTGCCATGATTTTGTATGCGTAACGAAAAAAGCCGAGAATTACCACATGTATTATACAGTGAATAATCTAGGTTTTTATTTATATGAGTCCCTGGGACGCACATATGAAACAATGAGTCCCTTTCCAGAAAGTCAGAAAATAGAATCGGACATCCTCGCCGAAATTACTTTCTTTGCGAATCGCCGCTGTAATGTGTTGTTTTTTTCTTCAAATATAATTGTTTCTAAAAGTATTGAGTTACTGAAAATATTAATTACCTTTTACGTAGATTTAAAATATTTATTTCCGTAAAAAAATCTGCTGTAATTAGTCGATGTTTATTCTCCAATTATCATTTGTCACTCGTGAATGTCGCGGTAGGTGTGAAAAATACGAGGCGGAGCATTCATAAAGGGTGACAAAATAACTACGTCAACTTGAAATTTCGAGCTATGTGACACCACTGTTTGAGTAACATTTGACAAAAGTATTTTCAATTAACTAAATTAACATTTATAAGTTCCAACAATTCTTTATTTAAAATAAACGTTATGTTGATAACAAAATCGCGGCGCTTCAAGCCGATTTTTTTCTAAGTAACAGTTTTCTTCTACAATGTATTTACTTTAAAGAATTACCTTTGTCGAATAAAATAATTTCTACAGCGACTTCTTTTACTCATAAAGCCGCAGGTGTTACGAGATCAAAGCACGTACGCCGACGCTGAGTTTCGTTTGATCCAAGCGAAGCACGTGGCATTAAAAAGACCAAATATTTTGACAGGTCTGATTATTTTGGATTATAAAAACTAGTTTGGAATAGACAATGTATAATATGAATAAGTTGTATTTGGTTATGCACTATATCAAGCTATACAAATGCTCGTTGGTCGGCAAATATTTTCGAATTTGATAAATGTACAAAAGTAAAAAAATACGTGTATACAAATTTTCACGTAAAATAATTCTAATTTAATGTCCTGTTAGCTGTCTGAAACACCACTTAAAGTACTGCGATTTTACACCCGCGAAGTGCCGCGACTTTTTAACGATTTCATGCGAAAATGCTTCTAAATACTCGCAGGAAACGCAAGTTCGTGGACGATATTCTTTTATACAAACTGCCGCGAGCATATACCCAAGTCTCGCTTTTCACGTGCTTGCGTCCTAAAGGACGCACATATTTCAAATCTTTGCGTCCTTTTCATTTTTTGTGCGTCTATGACGCAGGACTCACGGCTAAATTATTCACTGAATTATAAAAAGCGAAAAGGACCAAACGCGAAATTGGCCCAAAGAAACGAAATGGGACAAAATAAAAAAAAATCGGCAGCGGTAGCGATAAAAAAGATCGGGTCAGGGCTAATTACGGTGAGTCGGTCGGAGCACCGCAAACCAACATTTTTTTAATGATGGCCTTACCTTAACCCTTTGAGATATTGCTTTGAAACTTTTAATGCTATTTCACATCATTACCCCCATCTGTACGCAAGAGAAGGTAACTCTGTCAGGGATTTGTTTTAAAAATTAAGGCCTTTTATCAACTTAGAATCTTGGTTAAGTTTTTCGTACCAGTCCACTTTTTTGGGGAGGAGAAGGTAATTCTGTCAAGGATTTTATTTGAATTATGGCCCTTTTTGACTTAGAAACTCAGTTAAAATTTCCACTTGTTAACTTAACCATTTGAGATATTACTTTGAAAGTTGGAGTACTTACGTACCATCGTAAGACCTATCTGTAAGCAAAAGAAGATAACTCTTCTTGATTTGTACTTATAAATTCCTAGTTAAAGTCTTGTGTGCCCTTAACTGTCAAAGTTTTGTTTTATTGGCAAGCACTAAAAAAGTCGAGCACGCTGTCCTACTGACAGCTCTTGTTTACTTTTCCTTGTCCGGAGCATAACTTGAAAACTCCTGGTTTGAATTCAATACAACTTCATACAATGGTCAAGTACATTGAGAGGAAGTGCAGTGCACAGGAACCATAACTCTTTCTTGGCTCATTACAGAGTTATTGCCCTTTGTTACTTTTCCTTGTCCAGAGCATAACTTGAAAACTACTGGTTGGAATTCAATACAACTTCATACAATGGTCTAGCACAATGAGAAGAAGTGCAGTGTACAAGAACCATAACTCTATCTTGAGTCATTACAGAGTTATTGCCCTTTGTTACTTTTCTTTGTCTGGAGCATAACTTTAAAACTACTGGTTTGAATACAATACACCTTCTTACAATGGTCCAGCACAATGAGAGGAAGTGCAGTGTACAAGAACCATACTTCTATCTTGACTAATTACAGAGTTTTTGCCAAGAACAATATCTCTATTTTTGCAAGGTATTCTGTTACTACAAACTTCCTCAGTTTATAAAGCAGTCTTTTGGGGGTATTAATCACATTTAGTTATAGGTCTACCGTCAAGTTTTTGATGATTACAGTTTTATAGTTATAGCCCCAAAACGAAGTTTAGGGGGGTATATAGGAGTCACCCGGTGGTTGGTCGGTCGGTCGGTCGGTCGGTCGGGCGGTCTGTTGCATTTTCCTTGTCCGGAGCATAACTTGAAAACTACTACTTGGAATTCAATACAACTTCATACAATGGTCAAGCACATTGAGAGGAAGTGCAGTGCACAAGAACTATAACTCCATCTTCACTAATTACAGAGTTATTGCCCTTTGTTACTTTTCCTTGTCCGGAGCATAACTTGAAAACTACTGGTTGGAATTCAATACAACTTCATACAATGGTCAAGCACAATAAGAGGAAGTGCAGTGTACAAGAACTATAACTCCATCTTTACTAATTACAGAGTTATTGCCCTTTGTTACTTTTCCTTGTCCGGAGCATAACTTGAAAACTACTGGTTGGAATTCAATACAACCTCATACAATGGTCAAGTACATTTAGAGGAAGTGCAGTGCACAGGAACCATAACTCCATCTTGACTCATTACAGAGTTATTACCCTTTGTTACTTTTCCTTGTCCGGAGCATAACTTGAAAACTTCTGGTTGGAATTCAATACAACTTCATACAATGGTCAAGCACAGTGAGAGGGAGTGCAGTGCACAGGAACCATAACTCCATCTTGACTAATTACTGTGTTATTGCCCTTTGTTACTTTTCCCTGTCTGGAGCATTTTTCGAAAACTACAAGTTGGAATTCAGTACAACTTCATACAATGGTCAAGCACAATGAGAGGAACTGCTAAGGACAATATCTCTTTTTAGTTTGTTTGCAAGGTTTTATGTTACTACGAACTTCTTCAGTGTATAAAGCAATCCTTTTGGGGGTATTAATCACATTTAGTGATAGCTCTAGTTTTAACTTAGAGAGTCAACAGAATTTTGTTTTGCTATTTACTAATCAAAGTTTTGTTTTATTGGCAAGTACTGAGTATAGTCGAGCATGCTGTCTTAAGGACAGCTCTTGTTTATCATACTGTCAGCTTGGTTTTCCTAGGTGGATTGAGTAGCTTCGGAAGCCTGGCAGCTTCCACATTTTTAACCAACTGCACATGGACATATTAAATGGTAGGTATTCATGGTTTTGAATTGATATATCGTATTAGAAGGAAAGAAGAAGAAAAAGTTTTGTTCCGATAATTATGGTACTTCAGTGTCATAAATGAATGAACTAACTAG